>OX384029.1:15494181-15829181 GCA_947534325.1 Agonum fuliginosum | reverse complement strand
AGAGATGAATGATAATTTTTTGTGAATTGTTTTGTCGTTTCCACAGCAACTTATTTTTGACAATTTCACGACATAAAATACCATCTCACAATTTCACGAAACGTGTAGTTGAGGGAAATTTTCCGTTTCGTTTTGGGAATTAAAATTTCAATAAGTTGCCTCAAAATTGTCTCAAAAATTATTATCTCGAATGGTATTTAGGAAGCATATTTTTCCTGTTTAAAAAATACTATCAGAACGACTCATTTTGCAAAACATTTTTGTGTGTTTAATTTGACAAATTAATTAATTTAGGTATTGTAACTAAATATAACTACATAAAATCTAATCTACATATAATGTTGTCAGTTACATCATTTTACATAATTTGATTCTTTTGGTTGCATTACGTCATACAACGTCATCATAACGCAAAATGGTTGGTTAATACGATCTATCAAAAAGTTTTATCGTAGGTATTTAGATAAAGTAAAGCACTCTAATTGAGACATGACGAACCCTAGTCTAATGCGAAGGTGCTGTTCAAAATAGTAATAAGATAAGGAATTGAGAAATAAAAAACAAAACGTGTAGTTTCAAAGACATAAAATGCCATAATATTCAAGCTAAAACAAATGTAAATCATTTTACATAACGAAAGTACATTAAATTTTAGCACCGTGATCATTTAAAAAATATTAACCTACTTTCTGTACTAAAGGAAATCATTTAGAAAACAATGATAATTATTCAATATTATAGATGTGTCAAATGCACCAACAAGTATAAAACATCGAACATCGATTATTTAGAGGGGCACACATATTTTTAATTAATTTTGGTGCTACATTGTCATATTTTCCAAGCGTTCATATTTGCGACCTACTAGTTCTTTCTTCAAAATTCATATACAAAATGAAAATACCAAAAGCACTTATTTATTTATTTATTTATTTATTATTTATAAACATCGTTTCTATGGTGACCTCCAACAAGCAAAGTAACTATTTACCCACAAGTGGGTATAATTTTGATCAAAGCCACTTGTGGGTAATTTTTTACTTTGCTTGTTTAAAATCACCATAGTTATGATGCTTTTTTTAAACGATCATGGACTACAAGATACCGAAATACTAAATTATAAATATACAGGGTGTCTCTGTACTTCGGGAAAAAAATTTAAAGGTATATACTGTAAGACGTACTGATCATGGAACAAAAAGAATTTTTAAAAAATTAAAGTACAGAGACACCCTGTATAGGTACTTTAATTATTCTTAAATGATACCAGATATAGAAAAAATTATAAAATACCGATTGTAGATAATAATCACATAATCTTTCATTTAAAATTTGATAAAATTGTGATCACGAACCATCTACGGTTTTGTAAGTGTAAGCGGCGAGGTAGCAAGAAGGCTGGCATTGCCCCTACTCCCGACGTTTTAAATCAGCCAATCAGAAGAGAGTAGCAAAATAAATACACATTCGTTGATAGAAATTTAAAATTTCATAATATTCTAAACATATATCTTGCATTATATCATAACCTCTTCGCAGAACCGAATTGAAATGTAAAATAAATGCAGATTTATTTATATAGCACAATACTGTTCAATTAAAAATATGAAATTAAGTAGATACCTACTTAAAAAGATAGAGAAAATAAATAATTTATTTAATGATGCAAATTCAATGTACCTACCTAATGTAAAATGAAGCATGCTGTAAAATCATCTACACGGTTCAGAATTTTTGTACATTATGCAGTGAGTCAAATATAAAGAAAGGTTCAAAATTATTTTAAGTGAAATAATAACGTCTTCAAATTAATTAGTATAAAAACTATATGATTATTATTTCAACGAAAACGAAATCCACACACTTACTAATTTCGAATTTCTCAGTATTACTGAATCGTGATTTGGGGGAGATAATGTTCATCGAACAATTAAAACAACAACAACAACAATGTGTATGAATATGAAACGAAACAACACACAACAATAATAATACAATAATATTTATTTATAAATTCCACATAATATTAAAATTACATAATTACAGGTTTATTTCTAATAGCTAAATTACGCCGGTTACGGCTGTCTATTATTTTCGGTAAGAGAAATTGGAAATTAAAATCTTGTAATTTCGGTACCATAGTTTGATACCAAAAATGGTCATCACGATGAATCTGTAAAGAATAATATCTACTATCGGAGTAATAAGTATAGTCACTCGGATGTAAAGTTGAATAACTTGTTTAAAAATAATCCAAAAAATTTAAATAAAACCTTATACTAAAGTATGCACATTTCTACGTTATTGTATAAAATTTCAAAATTTTAAATGTATATGTGTAGAAATAACAAAAATTTATAGCAAAAATGAGCTATGATTTTGACACATTTTTAGAAACTGTTAACTTTAATGACGTCTACTGTCAATATACATCATGCAAAAGAAATCACATTTTGGATAGATAAGCTTAGTTAAGTTATTTGCTACTGTATTTTTTTTTAAATACTTATATTTTGTTTATAATAATAAAAAAATCTGCTGTGGCCACCACACGACCTCTCGCCTAATTCTGCTTATTCTTCTAATCTAATAAATAGTTTTACTTACATTTTAATAGTTTCATGTTCATGTAATATGTAAACGATAATGTAAACCAATATGCAAGCAAAAGATGTCAACTGTACTGTCACTGTCATAATAATTCAAATTTTATGTAGAAACAAATTTTATATCATGGACAACAAGATACTAGAATTTCAAAAAAAAAGAATATTAATTGTACTTTATTTTATTGTTAAATACTTCCAGATTCAGCAATTTGTATTTATAATTAACTGTACACATAGATAATTACAATTTCTTTTATTTTTAATTGCAAAAATTGTCATAAATAAATAATGTACCAATATATTTAAGGAAAACTTTTCCAAACTTCTAAAAGTACTACTTCCGGTTTGCGGATTTCTACCAAAATCTTATCCGGTATTAAGATACTTATTAAAACCTTAAATATGAAATTTGGTTATAAACGGTTTGATACTTTTTAAGTTATCGTGGACGAAAAATCGTCGGTTCATACAAACGCACACACACACACACACACACACACACACAGACATCATCGTGAAAATAGTAAATTCGTATTCTAGAGACCCTGAAACGTGCTTATCCACCAAAAACTCATACTCGAAAATTTTGACCCATTACAATACCTCTCTTATAGAATATGAGGCGAGAGGTAATAAGTGAACATGTAATATCTTTGTTACTGGTAATCTTATAAGATTCAAATTCAGGTTACCGATGCCTTATATAATTATAAAAAGTGATACCTCAGGAATCATAAATTTCAGAAAAAAAATTATTAAAATTCCAGTAATAATTTGTAAATAAAAATTGTAAACAAATCTTTTTACCTCTCGCCTCATATTCTATAAGAGAGGTATTGTAATGGGTCAAAATTTTCGAGTATGAATTTTTGGTGGATAAGCACGTTTCAGGGTCTCTACAATACGAATTTACTATTTTCACGATGATGTCTGTGTGTGTGTATGTGTGTGTGTTTGTACACTCTCAGAAGAGAAGATTGAAAAATGCGCCAAATTGACTCATATTTCAATCTAGTAAAAGACCAATTTGGCATCGCACTCTTTGATTTAAATTAAATATTTCAAAGATTGATTTATTTATAATCTTCATAAGATTAAATATCTAATGTAATTCTATAAAATTAAAATTAAATCAATAAAGAAGATTATAATTTAATATTGAAATACTAAATTTTAATCTTGAAAGAATTAAATACTGCAAATGAAAAATTTAATTTGATCTTAATAAATACTATTTAAAAATCAGATAGCACTGAAATTTAATTTTTACTTTGCATTATTTTAATTTAATAAAATTAAATTTAAACAAAGATGCGATTATAATGGAATATTTCAGGGATTATAATTTATAAATAAAAGATTAAATAATATTAATCACATATTTTATTGCAAAAATCAAGATAATTATTTAAAGAAAAAATATTCTAAAGAACTGTTTGTTCCAGTAGAACGGTTCCTTAATAAATAAAAATAAATCATTTTTATAGAACTGAGTAATGTATAGGGTTTTCCATTAGGAGGTGTCATTTTAAAGTTCTCGCCCGGGCTGTTATTCGCGAAATAGAGCAACTAATGTGAAGCAGAGTGGTGCAGCATTTGTAACCATTCAAGTTAAGTTTCTACTTGAAATTGAACTACAAATATAGTTACGTTTTTAGTAAGAAATGTTTTTTTATACAATTAAAATGAGACTTCTTAATGGAAAACCCTATATAAGTACTAGGTATTACATTTTACATTTGTGCTAACACTAAGCGCTAACTGTTTTCCGACTGATTAACTTGTTTGGTCGAGTTGTATACGAAACAATCGAAAAAATTCATAGCAGAACAACTAACTCTTACTTTACTAAATAGCAAGTTGAAGCTAATACGTCTTTGCAGTATCACAGCACAGCCACCACATGAATATACACGACTAATCGGCGTGTTTAAACCTGCATGTGTTAGGGAGCGAATTTTTTAATATTTTTAGATTTAAAATATAAATTTTGAGATTGATTTTTATATTTAAAAGATATATTTATAATAATGATTTTAAAGGAATTAAATATATCTTTTATTGATTATTTAAAAATACATGAAGATCAAAATTTAATAATATGTATTAAAAACAATTTATAGTCATTAAAGATTACTTTTATTTAATCTATAAAGATTAAATAATTTAAATCATTTCAATGATTTAAATTTTTGACAGAAAAATAATAAAAACGATTAATTTGAAGTAAGACTAGACTAAAATATTGTTCAATCCGTGAAAGATTGAAATTTTTAATCTTCTGTTCTGAGAGTGTATGAATGTATGGACTGACGATTTTTCGTCCACGATAACTGAAAAAGTATCAAACCTTTAATAACCAAATTTCATATTTAAGGTTTTAATAAGTACCTTAACACCGGATAACATTTTGGTAGAAATCCGCAAACCGGAAGTAGTACTTTTTGAAGCTTGATAAAGTTTTTCTTAAATATATTGGTACATTATTTATTTATGACAATTTTTGCAATTAAAAATAAAAGAAAATATAATTATCTATGGGTACAGTTAATTATAAATATAATTTACTGAATCTGGTAGTATTTAACAATAAAATAAAGTACAATTAATTTTCTATCTTGTTGTCCATGATATGAAATTTGTTTCTACATAAAATTTGAATTATTCTGACAGTGACAGTACAGTTGGCATCTTTTGCTTGCACCTTGGTTTACATGAGGGGTCTAGTTTCAAAACCGGCTATATCCACTTTTTAAAAAAATGGAGTTATGCACACCATTGGATTCGTAAGAATGAATTCTTTTTGTTTATCCGTACAGTACGTTTCAAAAGCGGTTATATCCAGTAATAATTTAATATAAAATATGAGCTTAGTTTCAAAACCGACTAAATCCAATAGGGGCTTAGGTTCAAAAAGGCCTATATCCATTTCAGCCAATAGGAAGCTAGTTATCTGCGACACGTGACACATGACGTCTCTTGTCAAATGTGAATTTGTACTGTCAATAAGAAAATTTGTTTTGTTTCCGTAGGTAAGAATAGAGCTAAAATGTCATAAATAATAATAAATTTATTAACATATTAACAATTAAATTAATTTGTAGATATGGAAACTAATGTTGCACCTGTCAATAGCCCAAAAGAGCTAGAAAGAAACTACGCCAAATTTATTTATTTTCATTTATTTTAAATTACTTTTACTTACTTACTAATTATAATCCAAATGAAAGTAATCTTTTATAATTTTTGCTAACTTCTACAGATATGCTCCTAAAAATCTACAAACGTACCCCACATGCTCACATTTTTATGTTATTTTTGTAATGTAAACAAAATGTTTTATTATTTTTATAAATATATAAAAGTTGTTTTTTTAAATTAGAAATCACTTGTTTCTCCTTCGTTGCAATAATTATAAGAATCAAAATATGCGTAAGGTAAATATTAGTTAAATTAGTTTCAAAAGTGGCTATATCCAAACCAATGAGTTTCAAAACCGGCAGTTTGCATAAGTTAGTTTCAAATCCGGCTATATCCATATTTAAAATGCTTGTATTGCAATTAATACTAACATTTTAGGTGTAAAGTAAAGTTATCCTTGATCAAATTTGTCTGTTAAATACATCTAAAGCGATAACAGTTCTATTTTTTGTATAATTTAGCGCAAAACTAAAAATATCAATTTACTCGAAATTGGAAAAAGTGGATATAGCCGGTTTTGATACTAGACCCCTCACATTATCGTTTACATCTTACATGAACATGAAACTATTAAAATGTAAGTAAAACTATTTATTAGATTAGTCTCGAGATTAGTAGAATAAGCAGAATTAGGCGAGAGGTCGTGTACTGGCCACAGCAGATTTTTTATAATTATATAAGGCATCGCTGACCTGAATTTGAATCTTATAAGATTACCAGTAAGAAAGATATTACATGTTCACTTATTTTATTATTATAAACAAAACATAAATATTTAAATAATTTACAGTAGCAAATAACTTAACTAGGCTTATGACTATACTATACCAAAATTTGATTTTTTTTTGCATGATGTATATTGACAGTAGACGTCATTAGTTAACAGTTTCTAAAAATGTTTCAAAATCATAGCTCATTTTTGCTATAAATTTTTGTATACATTTAAAAATTTGAATTTCTATACAATAACGTAGAAATGTGCATACTTTAGTATAAAGTTTTCGAAAAGTTTTATTTAAATTTTTTTGATTATTTTTAAACAAGTTATTCAACTTTACGTCCGAGTGACTATACTTATTACTCCGATAGTAGAATGAAATATTTTATAATAGGTAACTATTTATTTACTTTGCTACCTACTTTGTCTACTAGTATTCCTTTTGGCGTCCAGAATATGAAATAATAAAAATTTCTTCTTGAAATAGTAACTGTGGTTCTTTTTTAATTTAAATCGGTCATTTTCGAAATATCCAAAATTTTAGAAATTAATTGCACCTGAGTTCCTTCTGTGAAATACTTCGTAACAGTGATGAAGGTGCAATATACACATTTTTACAAATAATTATTGTAGTAGCACCTTTTTTCAAACGCAGGTTACGTACCTTCGAGAGTCTAGGTTTTTTAATTTCATCTTTGCTACCTTTTGCCATGTTGCACAAAACACTTAAAATTTCACTCAATGAGTATTGAGAAACGTCACATTCAGGAATTTAAAACACACTGACGTATATATCTCCATAAGAAACAAGTCACTTATGTACAAGTTGTACTAAATGGTGACCGGACAGAACAGAACATGAAAGAACAGAAAATAAAAAAAGAACAGCGAAAATAGAGAACAATGAAAATACAGATTTACAATAATTATATTATATAATTATATACCTAAATTATGTATAATAAATTATAATTTATTTTATTTTTTTTATTCAATTAAAAACAATTTTAATATCAACATTAAAAAGAAAATTTTGTAAAATGTTAAATTTCCTGGCTAAAAACTAAATTCGAACGACAACAAATACGCTTCACCCACCTGCGTGCCGTATAATACCCCTCTTACCCTGCCTAGAGTACAACAGTAGGCTGTGCCCGGCCGGGCCCACGTGAGCCGAACGCCAAGGCGATGCCGTGGTGCCATCTGTGGAGAGTATTTTTTTGCATTTTAATATTCAAGATTATTACCTTATTAATGCACACAATTAAATTTTTTTTGGTGTTATCGATTCCTTGCGTAATTCTGAAGAGTGCCACAAGACGATTTTTTTTGAAAAATATGAAAGAAGTAAGTTAAGAAACATTTAAAAATTGACGAAATCGATTGATTTCACTAATTAATTACCAGCAGACTATTAGGTATTTCAAAAATATCGTCATGTAGCACCCTAGGGCCACTCTTTATTAACGTACATGTCAAATATGAGTTTATAAATTTCAAAAACAAAGTCACAATCTTGAATATTGTAGCATCCTTTTTTGCTTTGATTTTTATAGCAAGTGTATAGCCTTAAATTAATTATTTGTCAAAATATTTAATGGGTTATTAAGATACGTATTGAAACCTTAAATATAAAATTTGGAATTTAATAGTATATTCCATAACTTATTAGCGAATAACCGTGGTTTTGGTAATGGTAAATCTGTGGTTAGTTATGGTTTCTGAAAAAGAGGTCATGATTCGGAACAAATTAAACCTCATATCTGGTTTTCTACGATGGTAATGTAGGAAATGTATTTATTGATTTACAGTTTGATTGTTATTGTGATATTTTTGACGTTTTGACTTTTCAGAACGAAATTTTTCACAGCTCGAAATTTCAGTCGTAGCACAATCAAAACAGAAAATATTCAAACGCTTTTAAGAACAAATCAGCTGTTTATTTTACTTTATTTACTTCAATTGCTTCCTACAATTTCACATATTTCGGACTGTTATAGTATATTCTGTAACTCATTATCGAATAACCGCGGTTTTGGTAATGGTAAATCTGTGGTTATTTATGGTTCCTGAAAAATGGTCATGATTCCGAACAAGTTAAACCTCATATCTGGTTGTCTACGATGGTATTGTAGGAAATATATTAATTTATTTACACTTTGCTTATGTTTAAAAAATTTTTTTACTTCTGATTAAAATTTGGTGTAATTTGTATTACTGAAATTTGAAGATATTCATTTTAATGTTTACAGCGAGAAATTTGAGTCGTAGCACAATTTAAACAAAACATTCAAACGCTTTTCAGAACAAATCAGTATTTTACTTTATTTACTTCAATTGCCTCCTTCAACTTTACAAATATCGGACTGTTAATTTAACTTTAACCCATGGCAGATTCGTGGTATTTTTTTGAAACTTTTATTTTAACTTACAGTGCTACTGTCACTATCACTAATTTCGACATTGCAACATATTATTTATTAATAAAATGTAGAAACGATGAAAAGAAACATAACAAACATGGCTTTTACCACGATTAATATGAAACCATGCACAAACCCAATATAAATGTACAAAACATAACTAACCACAACAACCGTATTTATCGTTGGTTATCATGGTCACGAAAAAGTAACCAAAACTTTCAGGAACCGCGTTCCTTAATCTAACCAAATCCTGAAAGTTGTTTCTTGGTTAGGATACGGAACGGGTAACCGCAACCATGGTCGTCGTGGTTTAGTTACGGAATATACTATTAATGTGGCTTTAAGCCATGTCAGATTCGTGGTAGGCAAACAAACTCACGCATTGTTATTTATTGCAATATGGTAAAGACTTATTTGTGAGAGCGTTCAATAGATATTTATACACCAAGTGAGATACATGAATGTTTCTTCAAGAGAAGAAAGTTTAGCCCCCGAGCCCGAAGGGCGAGTGGGATAATTCCTTCGAGTGATTAAACATTAGTATCTCACATGGTTTATAAAGGGTGTTTTTTTTAGACGTGTGGTTTTCAAGTTGGCACTACTTTTTTTGGGAGATGGTCTTTTTGAAAGCTGTCACTTGTTTTATGCTCAGTTTGGTTTGCCATTTCATAATGAATAGACTTACTCCTGAACAACGTTTGCAAATCGTGCAAATTTATTACCAAAATAATGGTTCGGTTCGCGCGACGCATCGCGCGCTGCCTCCAATATTCGGTCGACATAATCGCCCAGCAGAGTCGGTAATTCGAGCAACCATGGATCGGTTTAGCACCACGTTTACTCTAGTGGATAATGCGCATCCTGAGAGACGCCGTACAGTGCACACCGAAGATGCTATTGCTGCTGTGGAGCAGAGTACCGAAGAAGACCCGAATGAGTCCATCCGCCATCGCGCGCAACAATTGGAGCGGTGCCCATCCACTTTATGGAAGATTTTGCGGAAGGATCTTGGTTTGCGGGCTTACAAAATCCAACTCGTGCAAGAATTGAAGCCAAACGACCATCAAGCACGTCGCAGGTCCAGTGAATAGGCCCAAAACGAGATGGCCACCGATCCCGATTTTCACAAGAAAATTTATTTTTTTAAATTTAATTTAAATTTAACACCGCTGGACTATTTCTTGCGGGGTTATGTGAAGTCGCTTGTCTACGCAGATAAGCCCGAGACGATTGACGCCTTGGAAGAGAATATTCGGCGCGTTATTGCTGACATACGACCCCAATTGCTGCAAAAAGTGGTCGGAAATTGAGCCTCTCGGCTGGAATTTATTCGAGCCAGCCGCGGCGGCCACTTGCCCGAAATCATTTTTAAAACATAATGGCAAACCCTTATCTTTATAATAAAGCTAAATTCTTGGCCATAACATTAAATTATATGCGTTTTATTTCTTCTTGAAAACCACACGTCTAAAAAACACCCTATACAATATTTTATTGAATTTTGACGAAATTATTTCAAATATATGAATTATAAATTTATTTTGACATAACAAAAAAAATCAAAGCAGTCGTCAGTGACAAGTTGTCATTGTTTTTATGCATTTTTGACGAAATAATGACATCGGACTGATTTAAAAATGTGTTGAGTGATTTAAAAAGTTTTAATTCACTTGTGAATAAACAGTTGTTTATAGTTGTTCCTATGGAGTTAATAATAGCAGTTTAAAGTGTAAGTGTAAGTTAAACCAAGTGAACGTGGTGTTCGGCCGTTACGACAACCGAGCTAATGTAAGCTAAATCTAGTGAACGTGGTGCTCAGCTGTTAAAACAAGCGAGCTAGTGTAAGCTAATCCTAGTAAACATTATGTAAAAGTAAAAGTGTCATATGTATATCTTGTTAACACGAAGTTAAAATGTTAGGTAATATAAGCAGAAGGATTGTTTGTTATCACCCAAAAATATGTCGATAATAAATGTATATGCACCAACAGAAGGAGACACAGCTGATGAAAAAGATAAATTCTATGATAAATTAGAAGAAGAAATAGAGAAAATGCCAGAGGAAGATCTATGCATCGCAATGGGAGACTTTAACGCGAAAGTAGGAAAAGAAAGCTATATTAGACAAGTGGCAGGTGTGGAAACAATACATGATGTAACTAATGATAATGGGCAAAGATTATGCGTGACAGCAACAAAGGCAAATATGATAATAAGCAGCACGAAATTTAGACATCAGAAACTACATAAAGTGACCTGGACATCACCAGATAATAAAACAAACACGTAAATAGACCATGTGATGGTAGCAAAACGTCATCAGTCTTCAATACTAGACGTTAGAACATACAGAGGAGCCTGCGCCGACACAGACCATTATCTAGTAGCAGTGAAGATGAGAAGTAAGATAAAAAGAAGTATTAGAAATGAAAGAAAACAGCTAGATGGAATGTGGAAGATATGACTAACGAAAACATAAGAATAAAGTACATAGAAGAGCTAGAAAAGAACCTGGAAGAAACGGTTACAAGACAAGAAGATATAGAAAGTAAATGGGACCAGATAAAGAGATGCTTAAATAGCGCAGCGCAAAAATGGATCGGAGAAGAAGGTTAAGACAAGACAAAAAGTAAGAAGTCTTGGTTTGATGAAGAAATAAGAAGACTGGTAACAAGAAAAAATATAGGAAAAATATATAGGAACAAAAAATAATCAAGATAAAGAGGAGTACGAAAGAACATGCACTAAAAAAATTAGAGAAAGTAAAAGAATATGAATAGAGAACAAAATTACAAACATCGAGGAGAAGAGGTTAAAAAGAAACACATAAAGATTCTACAAACAAATAAACGAGCAAAATAAACAATTCGAGAGCAAAACAATTGGAATTAAGGACAAGAACGGGAAACTGGCAGAAAATGAACAACAGTACAAACATGTATGAACCGAATATTTTAAGGAACTGTTAACTGGGCCAGAATATGAACGAAGTAACGAGGTAGACGTAGAGAATGTAAATGAATTAACAGAACCAACCCTAGAAGAAATAAAAGAGATAATATGAAATAGTAAAAATGGAAAAACACCGGAAAAGGATAATATAAATGTTGAACTGATAAAATACGGAGGGGAAGCAATACAACAGCAAATATACAACCTTATACTAGAGATATGGAGAGCAGAGGAAATGCCAAAAGAGTGGGAAACAGGAAGAATAATTACAATATACAAAAAAGGAGAACAGCAATCATGCCAAAATTACAGGGTTATATCACTGTTGAACAGAACTTACAAAATACTCTCGACATTAATACAAAGAAGAATAGTGGAAGCAACAAAAGGCAAAATAGGACAATATCAATGTTTATTTGTAATAGGGAAATCGACCACGGACGCCATTCACACAATAAAACAGATAATGGAGAAAACAACAGAACACAAAATATACATTGAGATACTTTTTATTGGTTTCAAGCAAGCATTTGATTCAATAAGAAGAGGATAACTAATGACAGCATTAGAAGAGCTAGAAGTACCGATAAAGCTAAGAAGAATGATAGATATGACGATGAGGAATACAAAGATAAGCATTATAACTCAAAAAGGGGAAACAGAAGAAATAGCAATAAACAGAGGAGTAAGACAAGGTGACATTCTGTCAGCAACATTATTTAACCTAGCATTGAAGTTCGTTATGAGAAAACTAGCAAAAAAAACAATCAGAACAAGGAGAGGGCAAATAGTGGCATACGCGGACGACATTGCGATCATAGCAAAAAACAGGAGTGTGATGAAAGATATGCTAGAAGAAATAATAAAGGAAGGAAGGCAGATAGGTTTAGAAATAAATCAGAAAAAAACCAAAATAATGATAATAAATAAGAAAGTACAGACGAAATTCATTAAAATAAATGAAGAAAGCTACGAACAGGTGGATAAGTTTAAATATCTAGGAGTAATGCTGTCAAACAAAGGCGAGAGAGAGATGGAAATAAAAGAAAAAATAATAACAACAAATAAAGCCTTCTATGCAAACAAAAAGTTATTAGGAAGCAAATTAATAACAAAGACTACAAAACTGAGAATATACAAGACCATAATAAGACCAATAACGTTATACGCTGCCGTACCAATGACAATGACAAAGAAAGATGAAGAGAAACTGAGAATAGCTGAAAGAAAGATAATAAGGAAAATACTAGGACCAGTAAAGATAACAGAGACGGAATACAGCATGAGATCAAACCGAGAGATAGAAAAAGAATTACAAGGAGTAGATGTAATAAAGAGAAGAAGACAGCAAATAATAAAATGGCTAGGACACTTCTGGAGAGCTAGCGACCAGGAACCAATTAAAGAAATGGTTATGTAGTCCCCCAGCGGTAAAAGAAGAAGAAGGCGACCAAGATCAACGTGGTTACAAGAGGTAGAAGATGATTTGAATATTTAAAAAAAGTACTACTTCCGGTTTGTAGATTGAAACCAAAATTATATTTGGCTTTTAAGAATCGTATTGATACCTTAAATACAAAATTTGGTATTTAAATGTTTGATATTTTTTGAGTTATCGTGTCCTAAAAAATTGTATCATACGAACGAACGCACACACGCGCGCGCATACACACACACACACACACACACACACACACACACACACACACACACACACACACACACACACACACACACACACACACACACACACACACACACACACACACAGACATCATCTCAAAAATGTGTAATTCGTATTCTAGAGACCCTAAAACGTGTTTATCTGCCAAAAACTCATACGCGAAAATTTTGACCCGTCACAATACCTCTCTTATAGAATATGAGGCGAGAGGTAAAAATACACACAAATGCAATATTATAAGTTTAATGAAGATAAGTTTTTACATTTACATTAACAATAGAAAATGAAATAAATTATTATTGCAAAATACAAACACAAACAAAATAAAATACTAGGTACCTTAAAAACTAAAAACTTAAACTAGGTAACAAGAACATATTAAAACACCGGTTTATCTAACCGTTTACTGAACCAAAAATCAAAATCCCTCTGACCATACACAATACCTACCAATCAAAGTTCCGCATTAACTTTATTACTGTAAAGAAAAATATTAATCAATCAAATCGTATTATCAACTGTGATTACTTTTTAATATGCAACATTTATTGATAATTATAAACAACATAATACATTAGTTACGTATAATACCATAGATACTTATAAGTCATTAGTTACTTATTATATATATATATATATATATATATATATATATATATATATATATATATATATATATATATATATATATATATATATATATATATAGTGGCTGTACACTCCAGTGGAGTATCGCCGCTCGTAGAGCTCTCTAAATCCGGTTTTTAGGGTGGATCAGTCCCTGTTTCTTGTTTTATATGTTTTCGATTGTTTCTCTCCATATTTTTCTATGTTTTGTTTTTTCTTGCCAGTTCTTGATGCCTGCTCTTCTTAAATCTTCTTTTACTTCCTCTAGCCATTTTGATCTCGGTCTGCCTCTTCGTCTTCTACCACCTGGGTCCCAGGTCCGTGAAGTTGGCGTATACATTAAAAGATATTGGATAAACAAATAGTTATATTAAATTTGCTCATTTTTTGCTAAAAATTGCTAATAGTTTTACATTTTTTGCTCTGTCCGTTTTAAAGATATTTCCCATTTAACCTATATACGCTAACTTCACGTGGCGTATACATGGGGTAAAATTTCAAATTTGTTAACACTATCTTTTTTTGCTCATTTTTTGCTATTTATTGCCGTATTGATGACATTTTTTGCTGTTGTCCTTCATTAGTTATAAACAAAAAACCTTTGTATACGCTAACTTCACGTTGCGTATACATAGCGTAAAATTATTATTTTTTCTATACTATAATAATTTGCTCATTTTTTGCTATTTATTGCTGTATTGATGAAATTTTTTGCTGGTGTCCGTCGTTTGTTATAAACAAAAATCCATTGTATACGCTAACTTCACGTTGCGTATACATAGTGTAAAATTAAAACTTTTTTAACGCTATAATATTTTGCTCATTTTTTGCTATTTATTGCTATATTAATGACATTTTTTGCTGTTCTCATTTATTTGTTATAAATTAAATTAGCTGTTGTATATGCTTTTTCTCGGTTCTCATATGCATAAATTAAATACACAGATAGTATAAAATTAAAACTATCTTAATGCTATATTTTGCTCATTTGATTTGCTATTGCTATATTCATGAAAAGTTTGGATGTTCTCATTTATTTGTTATAAATTAAAATAGGTAGTGCAAGTAACGGTTTTCTACCGCGTTCTCTAAAGATATGTATTCTCATTATTTATTAGTTAAGTACCTATGATTATAATTTTAAATATAATTCTTTATTATTTTATAACATTTTGCTCATTTTTGCTATTCTCATTAATTTTTTATAAAATAAAATATCCATTGTACGCGTTTTCTCCGTACTGTAAGTAGCTATGCAAAATGCACGCAGCCATAGTGTAAAATTAATACATTACTAATATTAAGGTCATTTTTACTTCCCCGATCTATGTAATAGAAGGAAGTATTGTAATCGTGATTTTGTGACAGTTCGAGATTTTGGGGAATCTTCACGATTTAGACCCTACTGAAGCCAAAAATAGTTATTTGTTTCATTAATACAAAAAATGCATGGTTTTGGGACGAGTAAGATGGTTGCCGAGCGACGCGCAGCGGAGTTCGGCGATCTTACGAGTCCCAAAATAGCATTTTTTGTATGAATGAAACATAATATTTTTTCGCTAGTCGCTTAAATAGATGTAATTTTATAATTTCATTTAAATTGACATATATTCATATTACGCAACAATTAAAATTAAAATGTATAACCATGACAACAACAATGTTTTTTTGTATTAGGAAGAATAGATTATTTTTTGGTACAATTGCTATGGTGATCATAATTCATAAACAATCCCCAAATGGCGTCCTTTTTTACAAAAAAAAATGACACAATTGCATCAAATACGTCCGGTTGGCGAAAAACATAATTTTAAAAAAGTCGGTTTGTTAGTCTGTCGGTCTGTTTGGATGTTGCATAACATAAAAACGCGCTGGAATTTTGGACACACGCGCGCGCACGCGCACAGACATCATCGCGAAAAGGGAACACGCTACTGCGTCAAATTGCCGTAATGTCAAATACCCGCTGTGTCCAATTGCCGCAGTGTCAAATTGCCACTGTGCCAAAACGAATTCCCACCACTTACTAACACTAACGTACTAACTTGTAATAACGTATGTCGAGAGACTACTGCAAATTTATTTCGACACAGAGGCAATTTGACGAGTTTGTGGGGCTCTAGTACGGTTTTGTTAGCTTTGTTAATGTAGTAAATACCAAAACCGAGTTTGTGGGCCTCTAGTACGGTTTTGTTAGCTTTGTTAGTGTAGTAAATACCAAAACCTATGCCCGATTGCCAGTAGTCTCTCGACATACGTTATTACAAGTATGTAAGTGGTGGGGATGCGTTTTGGCACAGTGGCAATTTGACATTGCGGCAATTGGACACAGCGGGTATTTGACATTACTGCAATTTGGCGCAGGAACATGCACTCCTCGAAAATACTTTATTCGTATTCTATGGATCGTAAATCGTGCTTATTCACTAAAAACTCACACTCGAAAATTTTAACTCGTCACAATACCTCCCATTATAGAATATAATGCGGGAGGTAAAAACAACTGACCATCGTTTAAATGTTGTTATTGATTTTTCGACTAATTTTTTTCCCAGAGAACTTTAATTTTGACTATTTCCCACATATTAATTAAACCAATCATTTGCTTCAATTTTTTAAATTCTGACCAATGACGTACAAAATATATCGGCAAAAATTGAAAAAATTCCATAGGAATTGTTCAAGTGACAATTTACCCGTTACATGGTCATGTATGACAATTTTGTTGATTTAGTATTGTTTTTAATTGAAATTAAAAGTGTCAAATGAACCTTTTTGCGACAACTTCTTACGATGAAATAAAAATATATCAAATATAACGCCAAAAAATACAGTTACGTCAAAAACCTTAGTTTGGAAGCAATTAATAATGAACTTGTGAAACGAAAGAAACTAAAATTTATAATTTTGACACTCAAAGGTTAGAAAAATATTAAATGTCAAAATAAACAACCGTTTCGGCACAAAAAATTAGTCTTTATTTAAAAACACGAAAAACCACGAACAATTATTCTAATCGGTCTGCGGCAGTGTCAAATTTTGCTTACTCAGGCATTAAAAAACATTTAATAATAAAAATATTAGGACAGTTCAACGTAAATTTATTAGTTCATATTTTATGTCTGTTTATTTGGGAAATAGTCTAACAAAATATATCTCGGATCTCATTATTTTGCAGGTAAAATTATTTCTTAAGATTGTTGCTTATAGGTAACATTCCTCGACAAATTGAATGATAAAATCCCTCGCCTTCAGCTCGGAATTTTGATCATGTCATTTGTCTCGAAATGTTACCAAGCAACAATCTTTCGAAACACATTTTACCAGCAAAATAATGATCTCTTGATATATTATTATTGATAATACACTTGAAAAAATTTGAATAATTTTTTGAGAAAAAATTGAATATCGCATAAATGTCCTTTTTACATTTTTACTAAACTTATTTCCCCGAGACCTTTAAATTGACACCAAACTCGGTATAAATTGAATAATGTATAATAAAAAAATCTGCTGTGTCCACCACAGTACTTCCCCGACTATAAGTTTTAATAACTTACTTTCGTAACGCCGTTAATTTTAATTTAAATAAATTTATCTTTCTTTTCCCAAACTATTTAAGTTGATACCAACTTCGGCATAATTTAAATACCATGTAAAAAAATCTGATACTTTATTCACTTAAAACTCACACTCGAAAATGTTAACCCGTCACAATACCTTATACCCTTATAGCATATAATGGCGGGAAGTAAAAACAATTGACCATTGTTTAAAACTTGTTATTGATTCTTCGACTAATTTTTTTTCCCAAAGAACTTTAATTTACAATACACTTGAACAAATTTTAATAATTTTTTGAGAAACAATAATTTATTATCGTATAAATGTCATTTTTTACATTTTTACTAAACTCTCCCCGAGAGCTTTAAATTGTCACCAAACTCGGTATAGGTAATTTGAATAATGTATAATAAAAAAATTGACGATGAGTTAAATTTTATTTTTGTTTTTCTACTAGAATTCTTTTCCCGAGAGCATTAATTTGATACCACACACGATAGTAGGTACTTTGAAAAAATAAAAAAAGTTATGTTTATAAAGTTGGTATCATTGATTGAGTAAAGCTCAGTAACGAACTTAAAGTCAGATTTTGGCTCAAGATCTGAAATATAAAATTTCAGTCCAAAATTCCAGCGCGTTTTTATGTTATGCAACATCCAGACAGACCGACAGACTAACAAACCGACTTTTTTTAAAATTATGTTTTTTGGCTTCAGTAGGGTCTAAAACGTGAAGATTCACCAAAATCTCGAACTGTCAAAAAATCGCGATTAAAATACTTCCCTCTATTACATAGGTCGGGGAAGTAAAAATGATAATATTAACTTTATATAGAAGATATAACTTTTAACAATATCTCTAAAATTATGAAACTATGAACAAATTAAATGTTTTTTTTAAACTTTTATTAATTACTTAAAAACCAAAGCATCGATTTTCTTTATATTTTCATATCTCATGTAGACGTATCTTGTCTGTTTGCATAAAAAATATGAATTCATAAGACCACTATACTTTCAAGTTAATATAGGTAAAATATAATTTTTCATTGTAATTTAGATTTAAAAAATTAAAGTATTTTACCTATAACTTGAAAGTATAGTGGTCTTATGAATTCATATTTTTGTGCAAACAGGCAAGATACATCTATATAAGATATGAAAATATAAAGAAAATCGTTGCTTTGGTTTTTAAGTAGGTAATTAATAAAAATTGTAAAAAAATACTTAATTTGTTCATAGTTTCATAATTTTAGAGATATTGTCAAAAGTTATATCTTTTATATAAAGCTAATACTATCATTTTTATAATAGTAACACAAAAATCCAATTTCGTACATAATTTACAGGTTTAAAATAGGTAAAGTATAACTGCTCCAATGTATGCTTGAACTCACGCCAATAGGAGTGATGTTTAACGTTAATATTAGTAATGTATTCATTTTACACTATGGCTGCGTGCTTTTTGCATAGCTACTTACAGTACGGAGAAAACGCGTACAATGGATATTTTATTTTATAAAAAATTAATGAGAATAGGAAAAATGAGCAAAATGTTATAAAATAATAAAGAATTATATTTAAAATTATAATTATAGGTACTTAACTAATAAATAATGAGAATACATATCTTTAGAGAACGCGGTAGAAAACCGTTACTTGCACTACCTATTTTAATTTATAACAAATAAATGAGAACATCCAAACTTTTCATGAATATAGCAATAGCAAATCAAATGAGCAAAATATAGCATTAAGATAGTTTTAATTTTATACTATCTGTGTATTTAATTTATGCATATGAGAACCGAGAAAAAGCATATACAATAGCTAATTTAATTTATAACAAATAAATGAGAACAGCAAAAAATGTCATTAATATAGCAATAAATAGCAAAAAATGAGCAAAATATTATAGCGTTAAAAAAGTTTTAATTTTACACTATGTATACGCAACGTGAAGTTAGCGTATACAATGGATTTTTGTTTATAACAAACGAAGCACACCAGCAAAAAATTTCATCAATACAGCAATAAATAGCAAAAAATGAGCAAATTATTATAGTGTAGAAAAAATAATAATTTTACGCTATGTATACGCAACGTGAAGTTAGCGTATACAAAGGTTTTTTGTTTATAACTAATGAAGGACAACAGCAAAAAATGTCATCAATACGGCAATAAATAGCAAAAAATGAGCAAAAAAAGATAGTGTTAACAAATTTGAAATTTTTCCTCATGTATACGCCACGTGAAGTTAGCGTATATAGGTTAAATGGGAAATAACTTTAAAACGGGCAGAGCAAAAAATGTAAAACTATTAGCAATTTTTAGCAAAAAATGAGCAAATTTAATATAACTATTTGTTTATCCAATATCTTTTAATGTATACGCCAACTTCACGGACCTCTGGGTCCCATTGTACTATTGACTTTATTGTTTCGCTGTCATCTGTTCTCCATACGTGCCCTAACCATCTTGCTCGCTGTTGTTTTATCTTTCTTACTATATCTTCTTCTAGTTCTTGTTCTATCTCGAAGTTCATTCTTTGTCTAAGTTCATTTTCTGGGGTTTTTACTGGTCCTAATATCGTTCTTATTATTCTTCTTTCCGCTCTTCTCAATTCTTCTTCATCTTTTCTCGTCATTGTCATTGTTTCAGCTGCATACATAAATACTGGTCTTATTATCGTTTTATACATTTTAATTTTTGTTTTCTTTGTTAAATTTTTGTTCTCTAGTAGTTTTTTGTTTGCGTGGTAGGCTCTGTTCGCTGCTATTATTTTCTCTTTTATTTCTGTCTCCCTATCTCCTTTGCATGACAGTGTAGTTCCGAGATATTTGAATTTTTCCACTGTTTGAAAGGAATACCCTTCTATAGTTATGTTTTTATTTTTCCTGTTCCCTCCTATTACCATCATCTTGGTTTTGTCTTCGTTTATTCTCAATCCTATCTCATCTTCTTCTGTTATTATTTCTCGTAGTATTTCCACCATTATTTTTCTGTTTTTTGTTGCGATCACTATGTCCTCCATTTGTTCTTAGTGTTCTCTTCTTGATTTTTCTCATTGCATATTCTAATGCTAGGTTAAGTAGCGTTGCTGATAATGTATCGCCTTGCCTTACTCCTTTATTAATTTCGAAGTTGGACGACTCACCTTTTTGTGTTTTAACACAAGCTTCTGAATTTCTCATTGTCATTGCTATTAGTCTTATTAGCTTTTCTGTTATTTTGAACTCTCTCAATGTTTCAATTAGTTTGCCTCTTTTGATTGAGTCGAAGGCTTGCTTAAAGTCAATGAATAACATTTCAATTTCGATCTTGTGTTCGTGTGCTTTTTCCATTATCTGTTTAACTGTGTGTATTGCATCCGTAGTTGACTTGCCTTTAGTGAAACCACACTGATGTTGCCCGATTATGTTCTTTGTTTCTTCTATTAGTCTTTTTTGCAATATTGATGTCATGATTTTGTAGGTAGTGTTAAGTAGTGTGATTCCCCTGTAGTTTTGACACAGTTGTTGATCTCCTTTCTTGTGTATTGTTATTATCTGTCCGTTTTTCCATTCTTCTGGCATTTTTTCTTTCTTCCATATTTCCTGTATAAGCCTGTGTATTTGTTCGTGAAGTTTATCTCCACCATGTTTTATTAGTTCTATGTTTAGTCCGTCTTTTCCTGGTGTTTTTCTATTGTTCATGTTATTTATTATTTGTTTTACTTCTTCTTTTGTTGGGTCACTCGAGAGTTCAGTGTTTTCGTTTTCATTTTGTATTTCATATGAATTATTCTGGCTGGGATCTGTTAATAGATCTTGGAAGTATTCTTTCCATACCTGGTTGTATTGTTCAGTGTTCTCTGTTTTCTTGCCATTTTTATCCTTAATGGTGTATGTTTTTGGTTTGTATGTTCTATTTTGTGCGTTGATCCTTTGATAGAATTGTTTGGTGTTGTGGTTCATACCTTCCTTTTCGATTTCCTTTATTTGCTCATTTATCCAGGCTCTTTTTGCTTTTCTTATTTCGTTCTTGCATATTTTTTTGATTTTTTTATATTCTTCTTTATCGCTCTTTTTATTCGTACCTATCCACTTCAGTCTTGCTTTCGTTTTCTTTTCTACAATTTCTTGACAATTTTCATTGAACCATTCTTTCCTGTTCTCTTTCTTTTCTTCTCCAATGCTGTTGTTTGCTGCATTGTTTATGCAAGTTTTTATTGTTTCCCATCTTGTTTCTATTTCATCGTCTCTGTTATTAATTTTGCTTATCTGTTCTTCTAATTGTTTTTTGTATTTGATTCTGTTGTTTGTTGTGTCCAGTTTTTTTACGTTCCATTTTATTTGCGTGTTCTTATGTTTTACTGATCTTTTAATTTTTTGCATTATTGTCGCTGTTACCATGTAGTGGTCTGAGTCTGCGTTTGCACCTCTGTAGGTTCTGACATCTTTAATTGTTGACTGTTTTCTTTTGGTTATTAGTATATGGTCTATTTGTGATTGGGTTCTTTGATCAGGGGACGTCCATGTAACTTTGTGGTGCATTGGGTGTTCGAATTTTGTGCTGCTTATGAACATGTTATATTTTGCTGCTATTCTGCATATTATCTGTCCATTGTTGTTTGTTTTCTCATGTATTGTGTGTTTACCAGCAACTGTCTGTATGTAGTCTTCTTTACCTATTTGTGCATTTAGGTCTCGTAGTATTAGTATATTATCTTCTTTTGGTATTTTTTCTATTTCATGTTCTAAATTCTTATAAAATTCATCTTTATCTTCTGTTTTGGCGTTTTCAGTTGGGGAGTATACATTCAGGAGTGATATGTTGAATGTTTTCGCCTCTATTCTTATGTACGCTATTCTTTCATTTATAGGTTCAAAATCCAGCACTTATTTGTCATCTTGCTTGTTACTATAAACGCCACTCCGTGCTGCCCTTGCTTGTCATTGCCTGAGTATAGTACTGTATAGTCCTTTTCTTGAATCACTCCCTTTCCTTTCCAGCACGTTTCCTGAACCGCTGCTATGTTTATTTTATATCTTGACAGTTAATTTACTATTTCATTCACTTTTCCTACTTGTAGCATTGTACGTACATTCCATGTGCAAATTTTCATTTCTTTTTGTAGTTTCTTTTTGTTTTTTGATTTTTTTATTTCTGTAGCCCTGTTGTCTCGCTTTCCGTCGTCTTTATTTCCGTCTTGCTGTATTTCTTTATTCAGTTTTTACTTCCTTGTACGAAGTAAGGAAGTATTGTAATCGCGAAAAATTTCGGTTCTCAGATTTTGACGGAAATATCCGTTTTGACCTTTTCTGAATCCATTATGACTAGTTTTGACGTGACGTCTGTACGTACGTACGTATGTACGTACGTACGTACGTACGTACGTACGTACGGACGTATGTGTGTCGCATAACTCAAATACGGTTAGACGTAAAAAGTTGAAATTTTGTATTTAGGACTGTTATAGCATCTAGTTGTGCACCTCCTATTTTTGGTTTCAGTCTACAAACCGGAAGTAGTACTTTTTAAAAATATTTCGATAAATATTTAATTTTAGACAATTTTTTTTATTTTAAATGAAAGATTATGTTATTATTACCTACAATCGGTATTTTATAAATATTTTTGTATCTGCTATCATTTAAAAATAATTAAAGTATAAATTTATAATTTATAGTATTTCGGTATCTTGTAGTCCATGATCGATTAACATTTGTTACTACGTAAAATTTAAATGATTATGACATGACAGTGACAATAGTAAAATATGCTTTATATCTTCTTCTGCAGTTTAAATCAAATGACTAAAATATATTTGTGAGTATACTAGTATAATAAGTTAAAAGAATTTTTAATATTATTTTACATTTTAGTTATTAAGAAAAGTATGAACACACAAGGCGTACAAGGAAGTCATGTGGTGTCCACGTCAGATTTTTTTGATTAAATTCTTCCGTTTCTTCGTCACATTTCCATGTAATATTTTTGATTTTTAGTTTGTTGTAATATATCTTCACCATATTTCCTTTATTTCGTTCTTGGTCCGCTTTATTTATTATTTCTTTTTGTATTTTTCTTTCTTTAACTGTCAAAAATTTGTAAATTTGTATATATATATATATAGACAAATTTTTGACAGTTAAAGAAAGAAAAATACAAAAAGAAATAATAAATAAAGCGGACCAAGAACGAAATAAAGGAAATATGGTGAAGATATATTACAACAAACTAAAAATCAAAAATATTACATGGAAATGTGACGAAGAAACGGAAGAATTTAATCAAAAAAACTGAATAAAGAAATACAGCAAGACGGAAATAAAGACGACGGAAAGCGAGACAACAGGGCTACAGAAATAAAAAAATCAAAAAACAAAAAGAAACTACAAAAAGAAATGAAAATTTGCACATGGAATGTACGTACAATGCTACAAGTAGGAAAAGTTAATGAAATAGTAAATTAACTGTCAAGATATAAAATAAACATAGCAGCGGTTCAGGAAACGTGCTGGAAAGGAAAGGGAGTGATTCAAGAAAAGGACTATACAGTACTATACTCAGGCAATGACAAGCAAGGGCAGCACGGAGTGGCGTTTATAGTAACAAGCAAGATGACAAATAAGTGCTGGATTTTGAACCTATAAATGAAAGAATAGCGTACATAAGAATAGAGGCGAAAACATTCAACATATCACTCCTGAATGTATACTCCCCAACTGAAAACGCCAAAACAGAAGATAAAGATGAATTTTATAAGAATTTAGAACATGAAATAGAAAAAATTCCAAAAGAAGATAATATACTAATACTACGAGACCTAAATGCACAAATAGGTAAAGAAGACTACATACAGACAGTTGCTGGTAAACACACAATACATGAGAAAACAAACAACAATGGACAGATAATATGCAGAACAGCAGCAAAATATAACATGTTCATAAGCAGCACAAAATTCGAACACCCAATGCACCACAAAGTTACATGGACGTCCCCTGATCAAAGAACCCAATCACAAATAGACCATATACTAATAACCAAAAGAAAACAGTCAACAATTAAAGATGTCAGAACCTACAGAGGTGCAAACGCAGACTCAGACCACTACATGGTAACAGCGACAGTAATGCAAAAAATTAAAAGATCAGTAAAACATAAGAACACGCAAATAAAATGGAACGTAAAAAAACTGGACACAACAAACAACAGAATCAAATACAAAAAACAATTAGAAGAACAGATAAGCAAAATTAATAACAGAGACGATGAAATAGAAACAAGATGGGAAACAATAAAAACTTGCATAAACAATGCAGCAAACAACAGCATTGGAGAAGAAAAGAAAGAGAACAGGAAAGAATGGTTCAATGAAAATTGTCAAGAAATTGTAGAAAAGAAAACGAAAGCAAGACTGAAGTGGATAGGTACGAATAAAAAGAGCGATAAAGAAGAATATAAAAAAATCAAAAAAATATGCAAGAACGAAATAAGAAAAGCAAAAAGAGCCTGGATAAATGAGCAAATAAAGGAAATCGAAAAGGAAGGTATGAACCACAACACCAAACAATTCTATCAAAGGATCAACGCACAAAATAGAACATACAAACCAAAAACATACACCATTAAGGATAAAAATGGCAAGAAAACAGAGAACACTGAACAATACAACCAGGTATGGAAAGAATACTTCCAAGATCTATTAACAGATCCCAGCCAGAATAATTCATATGAAATACAAAATGAAAACGAAAACACTGAACTCTCGAGTGACCCAACAAAAGAAGAAGTAAAACAAATAATAAATAACATGAACAATAGAAAAACACCAGGAAAAGACGGACTAAACATAGAACTAATAAAACATGGTGGAGATAAACTTCACGAACAAATACACAGGCTTATACAGGAAATATGGAAGAAAGAAAAAATGCCAGAAGAATGGAAAAACGGACAGATAATAACAATACACAAGAAAGGAGATCAACAACTGTGTCAAAACTACAGGGGAATCACACTACTTAACACTACCTACAAAATCATGACATCAATATTGCAAAAAAGACTAATAGAAGAAACAAAGAACATAATCGGGCAACATCAGTGTGGTTTCACTAAAGGCAAGTCAACTACGGATGCAATACACACAGTTAAACAGATAATGGAAAAAGCACACGAACACAAGATCGAAATTGAAATGTTATTCATTGACTTTAAGCAAGCCTTCGACTCAATCAAAAGAGGCAAACTAATTGAAACATTGAGAGAGTTCAAAATAACAGAAAAGCTAATAAGACTAATAGCAATGACAATGAGAAATTCAGAAGCTTGTGTTAAAACACAAAAAGGTGAGTCGTCCAACTTCGAAATTAATAAAGGAGTAAGGCAAGGCGATACATTATCAGCAACGCTACTTAACCTAGCATTAGAATATGCAATGAGAAAAATCAAGAAGAGAACACTAAGAACAAATGGAGGACATAGTGATCGCAACAAAAAACAGAAAAATAATGGTGGAAATACTACGAGAAATAATAACAGAAGAAGATGAGATAGGATTGAGAATAAACGAAGACAAAACCAAGATGATGGTAATAGGAGGGAACAGGAAAAATAAAAACATAACTATAGAAGGGTATTCCTTTCAAACAGTGGAAAAATTCAAATATCTCGGAACTACACTGTCATGCAAAGGAGATAGGGAGACAGAAATAAAAGAGAAAATAATAGCAGCGAACAGAGCCTACCACGCAAACAAAAAACTACTAGAGAACAAAAATTTAACAAAGAAAACAAAAATTAAAATGTATAAAACGATAATAAGACCAGTATTTATGTATGCAGCTGAAACAATGACAATGACGAGAAAAGATGAAGAAGAATTGAGAAGAGCGGAAAGAAGAATAATAAGAACGATATTAGGACCAGTAAAAACCCCAGAAAATGAACTTAGACAAAGAATGAACTTCGAGATAGAACAAGAACTAGAAGAAGATATAGTAAGAAAGATAAAACAACAGCGAGCAAGATGGTTAGGGCACGTATGGAGAACAGATGACAGCGAAACAATAAAGTCAATAGTACAATGGGACCCAGGTGGTAGAAGACGAAGAGGCAGACCGAGATCAAAATGGCTAGAGGAAGTAAAAGAAGATTTAAGAAGAGCAGGCATCAAGAACTGGCAAGAAAAAACAAAACATAGAAAAATATGGAGAGAAACAATCGAAAACATATAAAACAAGAAACAGGGACTGATCCACCCTAAAAACCGGATTTAGAGAGCTCTACGAGCGGCGATACTCCACTGGAGTGTACAGCCACTATATATATATATATATATATATATATAAAATAAGTAACTAATGACTTATAAGTATCTATGGTATTATACGTAACTAATGTATTATGTTGTTTATAATTATCAATAAATGTTGCATATTAAAAAGTATTATATTTCCTTTATTTCGTTCTTGGTCCGCTTTATTTATTATTTCTTTTTGTATTTTTCTTTCTTTAACTGTCAAAAATTTGTCTATATATATATATATATATATATATATATATATATATATATATATATATATATATATATATATATATATATATATATTGCCTGTCCTTTTAATTTACTCTTAGCTGTTAAGATTTTCTGCTTATCTTGTTCTTTGTTCACTTTAATTACAGTTGTCTGTCTTTCAGTTGCTGTACGTTTGAATTGATAATTTATTGATAATTATAAACAACATAATACATTAGTTACGTATAATACCATAGATACTTATAATTCATTAGTTATTTATTACGTTAGATCAGTGGTGCACCCAGGAATTTGGGAAGGGGGGTGCATTTATAAAAAGTAAAATTTATCTCTAGTGGGAAAATGCGCCGCAGGCGAAATTTTTTTTGGGTTGAAGGTCAAAGGCTACTTCATTTTAAAAAAAATCATAACAAAAGTTATATTTAATAATTTAAAACAATAAATTGTAATAATGATACAAGGAAGTGCACAAGTGAAGTACGCTAACAATGTAAATAACATTGTTGTTCGAGGAAAATGCTACCCTTCAGATAAATTCGTTTTGTACGTAACGCCACAGTATTAAGTACAGGGAAGATCTATTCTTGAACTTACTCGCTTATTTCATAAAAAAATTATTTTAAAAGTATTTCAATTTTCTCAGTATTTTGATTATATTTTATTACATTATTTTTATATAAAAAATTTAAATAAAACGACGAGTTGAGGGGGGTGAAAATGCACTCTTGCACCCCCCCTGGATGCGCCAATGTGTTAGATAATAACATCAAAACCTTCCATAATATGCAAACTGTCAACTAATTAAAAATAAAACTGTTGATTTGTTTTAACATCGCTGTCGTTGATGATACGATTAAGCTTTGAATAATATAACGCGAACATATGCGATTTAAGCCTCCTTGGATGTTCAAAGAGACTCGGTTTCACCTCGTCGCTTAGCAACATCCTCTGTATTACAAATAATATTCTTGTTATATTAATAGCTATAATTAAACAAGCTACAACCAACAATTATAGTTTTATGAACTTTCGCCGTCAGCTCGTGTTCCATATTAAAAAACTTCAAACTATTAATAATATGTATTAATATTCTATTATGTTGCATAAATCTAGCACTAATGAGTCTTTAGATTCATAATGCAATAAAAAGTTATGAATATGAACTAAGTTCCGACTGAAATATAAAATACCAAAAAGTAACCCAGTCCATTTCCAGATGAAATTTGTCATCATAACAAGTTAATTATTTAAAAATAATTAGGAAACTTCTGAACAGTTTAAACACATAAATCATTGGAAAACGTCAGCCACGTTCATTTACCAATTTTTAGGTTATTTCGGAGTTGAATTAAATTTAACTTGTTTAAAATTCAGTACATACTTTTTTCATTACAAAATAGCTTGTGAATAATAAACGTAAAATATGATTAATTAATATGTTTCATTACTCGGACCGCATGGAAATAAATTTGATTTTAAACAAAGTTGATTATAAATGTAAATACAACAAATACAATTAGTGTTTCTATGGGTAAAACAAACTAACAGATGTGCGTAAATATAACAGTCTAGTGAGCTGTGACATGGAGATAGCACTGCACTTCTGCTGCATTTCAAGTGCATTGGACTATGTCACTTGTCAGCTGTTAATTCACTATATGCATATGTCACACTAGATACGTTCCTGATAATATTAAGAGAAGTGCCTACATTACCTATCTGTAAACTGTATGATCGAATATACTTACCGTTCTGTGCAATTTAAACCTAATTCAGTTTTTTTAAATTTAACATGTAGCAAAATTATGTTTTGCTGTTTGGTTGTTAAATTTTAAAATTATTTTAAATAAAGCAGTAATAACAAGCCATTTTCCAATACTTAATGCAGTTTTAAAATAGTGTTGTGCATGTAAAACGTCCTAAACTGCATTTTGTTATCACTACCAGAATAAAATAAAAAATCTAATGATTCAAACCTCACCATACAAAATATAACGGAATTTAGTACTACATCACACCTTTGTAGACGTTATATTTCCATCAAAATTAAAATAATTGATTTAATTATTTTCATCCCTTATTCAAAGTTATGACGTTATTATTGTGATAACTCACTCTGCTCTGAAAGAGTGACATAAATCAAAATTAAGCTAGAGACAGCTTGGCGTAAAGTTAAAATATGTCACTTTTTCACATACTGATAATGCGCATTACGTATTTCTATGTAACGGTTTACGGTTCATAATGACACAGTATAAAGCCACTCTATTACATACTACTTTACTCTTTCCCAACAAATAGTAAGCAAGTCCTATTTATTGATCTTTGTTTACATTTTGATGAGTATTTTTTATTCCGATACAATATTTATTGTTAAGTATAAACATTGCAGATCCTACTATGTACAACAAACGGATCCATTTCTGACAGTTATAAAAAGGATATGTCGTCAAGTTAGCAGATTACTGAAATGATACCATACTAGAAGTGTATGGTATCATTTCAGTTCACACATCTTACAGAATACAGCAGAAGTAACCGATTACATCCATTATAAACCAGCGCTAATGTAGAAATCCGCATGTCGGAAATTTTAATTCATTCAGGACCCGGTCAGATCAGGAAATTTTCACGGCCTGATTTGGATCGGTATCTTCTTCCGTTACCATTCCAAGTTGGCAACCTCTAGCTATCGGGCACCGGCTAAAGGCTGTAACAAGGGCTTGTGCCCGGTTGACTGGCAACACACATGGTAGTAAAGTAAACGCCGTGGCAAAAAGTATAAGTAAAATTAATACTGTGTGTGTGCCATCAAGTCACCCTAGGGATATATAACCCAAATGAGGTTCAAATCCCGAAATCATAATACATACATACATTTTAATTCGTTCAGGAATGACAGTTCAATAAACACAAAAAAATACTAAAATTTCACTAGGTACTTTTTCTGAAAGATTATGTTTAAACTGTGACTAAACTAAAACAAATTATCTAAGAAACCGAATTTTGAAGACCGGAAGTCGATATCTTGATTCATTAAAAATGGGTCTAGGAAGATTCTTCGAAAGCAAATTCTTCGAAGGAAAATTCTTCGAAGGAAAGTTCTTCGAAAAGCAATTCTTCGAAAGGAAAATTCTTCGAAAGGAAACTTCTTTGAAAGATATTATACGAAACAACACTAAGTATAGTTCATTGCGAGGATATTTAATCGCAAAAAATAAGATTTTTTAAATTTTTTAAAACTAGAAAATATTCTTGCCTAACATTTTTCTGAACTTAACCCCATCATACTCGAAGAGTATTTTTAACAAGTTTTTTTTGAATTTTTTGAAACTAGGAAATATTCTTGCCTAACATTTTTCTGAACTTAAAACCATCATACTATAAGAGTCTTTTTAACAAGATTTTTTGAATTTTTTAAAACTAGGAAATATTCTTGCCTAACAGTTTTCTGAACTTAACCCCATCATACTCGAAGAGTATTTTTAACAAGATTTTTTGAATTTTTTAAAACTAGAAAATATTCTTGCCTAACATTTTTCTGAACTTAACCCCATCATACTCGAAGAGTATTTTTAACAAGTTTTTTTGAATTTTTTAAAACTAGGAAATATTCTTGCCTAACATTTTTCTGAACTTAAAACCATCATACTATAAGAGTGTTTTTAACAAGATTTTTTGAATTTTTTAAAACTAGGAAATATTCTTGCCTAACAGTTTTCTGAACTTAACCCCATCATACTCGAAGAGTATTTTTAACAAGATTTTTTGAATTTTTTAAAACTAGAAAATATTCTTGCCTAACATTATTCTAAACTTTACCCCATCATACTCAAAGTGTATTTTTAACAAGATTTTTTGAATTTTTTAAAACTAGGAAATATTATTGCCTAACATTTTTCTGAACTTAAAACCCTCATACTATAAGAGTATTTTTAACAAGATTTTTTGAATTTTTTAAAACTAGGAAATATTCTTGCCTAACAGATTTCTGAACTTAACCCCATCATACTATAAGAGTATTTTTAACAAGATTTTTTGAATTTTTTAAAACTAGGAAATATTCTTGCCTAACAGTTTTCTGAACTTAACCCCATCATACTCGAAGAGTATTTTTAACAAGATTTTTGGAATTTTTTAAAACAGGAAAATATTCTTGCCTAACATTTTTCTGAACTTAACCCCATCATACTCAAAGTGTATTTTTAACAAGATTTTTTGAATTTTTTAAATTTAGAAAATATTTTTGCCTAACATTTTTCTGAACTTAAGCCCATCATACTCGAAGACGATCTGGACTAACTTGTTATGGTCAGATATCTCAATTTCGAAAAATACGATGTTACGATCTGCGCTTATTCAATGTGTCGATCTGCGCTTATTCAATATAAATTTACTGATCATATTTCTGCGCTTTTCCAACGTTTTAATGACTAAATTTTTCATCCTCTTGAATTATAGCCTACATTATTTGCTCGTTAAATAATATACTATTATTCAATATATTTATACTTTTTATATTGAATAAAATTTCTATAATTTCCCTGAGCTTTCTTACAGAATATCATTATATTTCGGCTAAACGAAGATGTTTCAACATTTTTATTATAATGTATTTAATAGAGAAATGTTCAAAGAATCTAATGCTGAAAACACTTGTTCAAACATGACAAATAAAAAATATTTCTATAATTTTCCTGTGCTATCTTAAATAAAATCATTAGATTTCGGCTAAACGAAGATGTTTCAACATTTGTGGTATAATGTATATAATAGAGAAATGTTCAAGGAATCGAATGCTGAAAACCGGAAGTTGATTTTTTTATTAGTTTAGAAATGACACGTGTTTAAACACAACAAATTTTTAAAAAATTCCATAATATCTAGGTACTACTTTTTTACCATTTTGACTGACAGTTACACTTTAAATCGAGAAAAATAAATTTTACTTTTATAAATAGTCAAAGTTGTACATTATACATATAGCATACAAATTTTGTATTATATTATAAAAACTTGTTACATTGTTGATGAACTTATTTTTGTGTGTTGATCAACTGTAGTAGTAGTGTTGAGTTTTCTCCCGATGCTTTAAACAAGGGCAAACATATATAAAAGCAGATAGCGAGAAGAGGGCTTTGCATTTCTTAAAAGTAGAAGGGGAAGGTGGCAAGTTTGTCTGTACTAATGTCGTACAAACTACAAATCTGACATCGCTCAGTGACCGGCAATGCTCTTAAAGAATATCATTAGATTTCGGCTAAACGAAGATGTTTCAACATTTTTAGTATAATGTATTCGATAGAGAAATGTTCAAGGAATCTAATGCCGAAAACCGGGAGTCAGTATTTTTATTCATTTAGAAATAACAATCGATTAAACATAATAAATTAAAAAATTAGTAATATACTAAAATTAAAATAACTTAAAATTCCGGCTAAACCAAAGCCTGATATGAAGTTAAAAAATATATACGTCTAATAGAAAAATATGCAAGGAATTGAATGCCGCAAACCGGAAGTCGATAGTATATTCCATTCATAAATGGCAGCTATTTTTTTGAAACCGGAAGTCTAATTCACGGGCTCTCAACGATTCCAAAACGGTGATTAGCCTTTTCCCGATTTTGAGGGAAATAAATAAACTGACGATAAAATTGGTAAGGGCCTTTTTGTAGTACATTAAATTACCAACATTTTCGTAAAAAAAGTTTTTAATTGGTGTCACCGTTCGTGAGTTATACGCAAAAATCTCATTCTCAAGGTCTTTACAAGCTTGTAGCAATGGAAGCACACGCGATATAGTTTAGGACTTTTAGTATGTTAAACTAGAAGCCATTATGAGCGTATATACCAAAATTCAGCTGTCTATCATTTTTTTCCCCTATTTGCCAAAACATTATTTAAAATGCCTGGACTATTAGTTAAATGTAGATAAGTGGGTTTTTACGTCCATCTGTGCATTTCTACGGAGATCAGCGCGTTTCAGCGGTCAGCACTTCATTCTTACCCGCCATTTACGTCATTTGTTGTTAAATAATGTAATTACATTTTTGTCGATATTTCTGTTAAAAAATCTGACGTGGACACCACATGACTTCCCTGTACGCCTATTAAACTGTTCATACTTTTCTTAATAACTAAAATGTAGAATTATATTATACAAATATATTAATATATAAGTACTACTACTACTTACTGCTACTATTCTCACAAATATATTTTATTTAAACTGCAGAAGAAGATATAACCGGTATTTTACTATTGTCACTGCCACTGTCACTGTCATGGCATAATCATTTAAATTTTACGTAGTAACAAATGTTAATCGATCATGGACTACAAGATACCGAAATACCAAATTATAAAAATATACTTTAATTATTCTTAAATGATACCAGATACAAAAATATTTATAAAATACCGATTGTAGGTAATAATCACATAATCTTTCAGTTAAAATAAAAAAAATTGTCTCAAATTAAATATATATCGAAATATTTGAAAAAAGTACTACTTCCGGTTTGTAGATTGAAACAAAAAATAGGAGGTGTACAACTAGATGCTATAACAGTCCTAAATACAAAATTTCAACTTTCTACGTCTAACAGTATTTGAGTTATGCGACATACATACGTACACCCGTCCGTCCGTCCGTACGTACGTACGTACGTACAGACGTCACGACGAAACTAGTCATAATGGATTCAGAAAAGGTCAAAACGGATATTTCCATCAAAATGTGAAAACCGAAATTTTTCGCGATTACAATTAATACTTCCTTATTACTCCGTACAAGGAAGTAAAAAGGTACTATTTGAAGTATATTTTTTATAATTTTAATAATGTCTAATTTTGAGCTATGTCACTAGTCACTATTCTTGTAAATAAGCGACTTATAAAATGTCGCAGTTTCGCAGTCAATAGGAAACTGTTAAAATCAAAAAAATTTCTTTGAATATGATTTTAATAAGGTAGTGATAATAGGGTACTTAACACCTATGCTGATTTTTTTATATGTTAAACTATTTTTGAATCTAAGTTTGACGTATTTTTTTATTTTGCATAAATTTTATTATTACAGGAGAAAAAAATTATTGAAAATTCAGGTATTTTTCTCGCGCTCTATGTGACGTCACGTGTGCTTCGCATGTTTGGGTTAAGTTTCTACGTGCCGTCGTAGTGTTAGACGAAGACAGCTATACTTTTTTTGCTACGTATGTCTGTCGGGAAAAGGGGAAGTTTGTTTTTGTTGTGATTGTGTTGACAGTGACAATTTTGAAATTTTGTAGGTATAAAAATAGAACCTCTGCGTGTTTTGTCTGTATTTTGATATATAAGCGATATAAGTATTAATTTTACAATATTGTTTGTGCAAAGAGTAGTTTCAGGTAAGAAATATAATAAACTTTAAAATCGCTGTTACTTTGACATTACAAAATAACCCCCTAACATCTCTCCCAAATAAAACATCAACGCACCTGCGGCTTATGGCTAGCACACGTGACGTCACATTAGAGGGGTTGCTTTGAAGCATGTAAATTTTAAATCAATTTTTATAAACATTGGTAACATAATTGTTGATTTTTTTTACATTAATTATCTTCTTATAAGTCAAATATTGTACAAAAATAAAAATTTCTGCAATATAAAAAAATGTTAAGTACCCTATACAATTAATTAATATATTATTTTATTTTTCAAATTTTAAATATATCGGGTGTCTGTTTGAAATCTGTTGTATAGGAAAACAAAGCTATTTTTAAAATTCTAGTTAGTTACCTATACATTTTAGACGAAAGTTGTAAATACAAAACTTGTTCAAAACTAAAAACAGCACAATATGGGACCTCGATCATATTGCTTTATTAGTTCTTGAGAAAAACGCAAAAGAAAATGGGCATTTATAGCATTATTTCAGAACGCCATGGAAATAGTGATGTATTTTTTGAGCAAATTAACATTTATTTTAAGTTAAGAATATTGCATAATTATTAAAAGTTTACCTAACTAATAGTCCGGAGACCTGCCGACACAAAGTAGATACGGTTTCATCTACAAATTATTGTGAAAAAATTGGAATGCTGGGAAACAAAAAAAATTGAGGTTGAAATTTTTGCATGTTTCTCTTGGTAGACACGCTTGGTGCTGCATATATTTTGTCGGACAACTTTTTTTCATGCGTTTCAGTTATTTCTTATTCGATTACCTCATTTAAAATTAGAGTATGTATAAATTTTGCAATTAATACGCATAGTCGACTTATTGAGGAAATGCCGCGAGATCGAAAATTTTCAGAGGAAAGATGTGGTAGACTCACCTCAATGAAGCATCTCAAGAAGTTGCAGACGGTTATGTATAAATGAATCTATGTGTCGGCGGGTCCCTGGACTATAAATACTGAAAGGAAAGTATGAAAAAAAAATCTGAAGTGGCCTGCACACAACCTTCCGCCCAGGGCCGGCGCTACAGATATTGGCGCCCTAGGCCAATTTTAAATTGCGCCCTTCATGGTTAAAAATGAAACAAAAAATATGTTTGCGAAAATTAAATACATAATTTAATAGATATTTATACACCAAGTGAGATACAGATACATGAATGTTTATTCAAGAGAAGAAAGTTTAGCCCCCGAGCCCGAAGGGCGAGTGGGATAATTTCTTCGAGTGAATAAACATTCGTAACTCACGTGGTTTATACAATATTTTATTCAATTTTGACGAAATTATTTCAAATATATGAATTATAAATTTATTTTGACATAACAAAACAAAAATTAAAGTAGTAGTCAGTGGCAAGTTGTCATTGTTTTTATGCATTTTTGACGAAATAATGACATCAGAGTGATTTAAAAATGTGTTGAGTAATTTAAAAAGTTTTAAATCACTTGTGAGTTGTTTAAAGTTGTTGCTATGGAGTTAATAATAGCAGTTTGAATCGTCAAAATTGAATAATATATATTTATACACCAAGTGAGATACATGAATGTTTATTCAAGAGAAGAAAGTTTAGCCCCCGAGCCCGAAGGGCGACTGCGAGGGCGAGTGGGATAATTTCTTCGAGTGAATAAACATTCGTATCTCACGTGGTTTATATTTTATTCAATTTTGACGAAATTATTTCAAATATATGAATTATAAATTTATTTTGACATAACAAAAAAAAACTAATCAAAATAGTCGTTGTCATTGATTTTTTAAATGCATTTTTGACGTAATAATAATAGTTTAAAAGGTTGGAGTGAAATTAATTCACTTGCGAATAAACAGTTGTTTAAAGTTGTTGCTAAGGAGTTAATAATAGCAGTTTAAAACGTCAAAATTTAATAATAATATTAATATTTTGCTATATTATTTCTTCATTATTCAGTATTACTGTAAATTGTTGTAATACTAATAATAAAATAATGAAATATAATTTATTTAAACATCTTAGTGATTTTGCCATATCTAGACTTATAAACATAAATGTATACGTATATACAATCCGGTGTCCCTAAAATATACAAATAAAAATCTAAAATATTCAAACACAGAAATTTGCATCACCTGAATCAAAAAATTCGTTCACAGGCAAACTCTTCTGTGTTGATGCCATCCTCCGTTCAATTACTACATTTAATATCTTACTTATGACTAGTATGTCAACTTGTCACCCGTCTCACCTGTCAATATTTTTTACACAGAAACAAAAATCAACCGAACATGGATTACAAGATTTCAACGATTTATCTGATAAATTTATTTTTAAAATTTTACCGCAGTTCTTTAATGCTACCAGATAAAGACAATTTTTTTATAACGTAAGTTGCAAATAACTTTGCATCTTATTCTTATTACAAATAAATACTATATTTATCCAAATTTACATAAATTTTTGACAATTATATTTTTCAATCTTCAAAAAATATCACTTCCGGTGAATATATTTGTACCAAAATCTAATGTGCTCTTCCTATTCGTATACAATTGTAAAATACCAAATATCAATATTTTTGGGTAATTCGTATTTGAGTTATGCGACATCCGGCATCGGCCCGGACCACATACACACACACACACACACACACACACACACACACACGCGCGCGCGCGCACACATACACACATACATACAGACATCATCGAGAAACTATCAAAAATGAGTTGTAAGGACCCTAATTCGTGCTCATCCACTTAAAACTCACAACCCGATTTTTTGCATGATTCCAATACCTTCCTTTACAGGTAAGCGGAAGGTAAAAACATCACTTGTTCCATGGTACTCTGAAATAATCGAAAATAATGATAAATAAAGCTAAATACAGCTTTTTTCTTTTGTGCCTCTTTAGAGAACTAATAAAATGCAATATGAACGAGCGTGGTTTCATATTGTGTAGTTTTTAATTTTGAACAACTTTCGTCTAAAATATATGCCACTACCTACAGCAAAATTAAACTAGACTTACTTATACTGTGTATAAGAAAGTAAAAAATTGCATTGTTCTTTCTATATAACAAATTTCAAACAGACACCCGGTATACTAGATTTATTAAAATGATTTTGCTGGGAACATTAAATGTTTTTGTGTATTACAAATTGCAAATTTTAGTGTAAATTTAAATAGCTATTCCACTATTTCTCTATGAAAATATTCTCTATTCTAGCTAAATAATAAATCCTAACAAACAAAACAAATGAAAGTGCGCGGAGTGGAAGTTAAATCGAAAAGAAATCCTACCAGAGACGTCACCGCCTACTTAGATGTGAGTGCAAACAGCTTTATAAACCGTCACCACCATTCCCGTGTCACTCTAAGAAGATTGCCAGAGAAAATTATTCATTGCTCGAATAAAATGTACATATTACATTTCACAGAAGGTTTGAATATGATTTAGTAGGATTGTCTCTTCCAAAGTTTTACAAGATAGTACAATTTATAATTTCTTGGTAATTCGTGTTTTGTATTCGGATAAAAATTAATTGAATATATAATAATAAATCTAGATTACAATATATCAGTGATGTATTTTTCAAAAATAATAAAGGTATACCTTGTTCGTCAAAAGTACATAATATCACATTATCATTGGTTTTAATTTCGATATGTATAATATAATAGCAAATTTTTACGTTCGTATTTTGAGTATTATTTTAATTATTATCTTTTACATAAGCATTCGGTACCTATTAGATTAACTTATCTTATGTGATGTGCAATAAAAACAATTCAAATTTACATGATATGTACCAACAGAGGTAACAGCAAGATATTAGCCTAACAAGGACGCTATGTTGATAGTAACGGCCGACACGTAATAATTACATAATTTCTTTTATAAATTATTTAATTTCAGCATAGGCGCCGGCTACGTGGGAGCCTTGAGGCTCAAATCCCCACACGAGCATATAACACATGCAAACTTTATTAATTATTTATTTCTGAAAATTCAATTATAATGACTTTGCATGATATTTTTTTAAATAATTACATCCTGAAAATATTTCCTGGATCTACTCCTCTGCTATGACTATAAAATATATATACCTATTTTTTAATCAAAAGTGGGCGCATATGAATCTGAGATGATACATTAATATGATAATTCAACACATGTGTCTCCTGTCAAAAATGGACCAATCAAGTTTATGTATTTATAAATTTTCCACCAATTGAAATGAATTTTGCCGACATTTTTCACTAGTGCTCGTAGCGACATAATTTTTCGACAATTTTCCCTTCTGATCCAATCGACAATTTTAAACAACTGAATATCTTTTTTAATTATAAATTACATTTAGAAACCACAATTAAAATTAGTATAATAATTCAAATTAAGTAACGTTTTCCTACTAGATGACTTTTTTGTAAGATTGTGACTTTTGTGTTAGAATTATGTAAAACACTAAATTTAATGCTATATAAAATCACTTTGTAAATGGTAGGTAACCTCAAGATGACAGTTTCATATGTAACACGTTTTTTCTATTACATTTCATTTTCTTTTCATGTCCATTATAAATATTTCTATAAATAATCATTTTATATAGTAAATTATACAAATATAATTTTACTTACATTGAATATCTTAAACGTCAAATTTAATATTGATATTGTATTTTTGGTGTAATAATTTCACCATTTAAAGTAACCTAATCGTTTATTTAACGCAGTCAATTCAGAATATGTCAAATTGTGAAATTCTGAAATTTGTTTAAAACAATAATTTGTTTTCCTGTTGACATGGACGTGATTCAAAGATTCCTACTATTACTACTGTTGCTGTGAATGTGAAGCTATTTGAATCTTAGATTTACAGGGAATGAATACATTTTATTCAGTGAATTGTCCTCTGAATACTATTCGTGTTTCAAGTTATGTAGACAATTTTTGGTGCTGTATCACGATTCACGAATGGTTATTACGCTCGATTTAAAATAGCACGATGCACGAGTGCGTAGTAGTGCTATTTTCAAACGTAATAATCATGAGTAACAGCAACAATTTCTAGTAAAATCTTTATGTGTTTATCATCTTGAGCTGAAGTATAACTGAAGATATATTCGTGAACAATTGAAAATATCTGCAGTAAATCTTAGTAAAAACTGTAGGGTCCCAGTGCACCGAGAGCAAAACTAACTTTCGCAGTTGGGAGTTTGTTGTTGTGCAGGGATTAAAAAACCATGGAACGTTCTCCAGGTCTGTGCATTGTGGCTACTTGCCACTTGCCACGTTACTTGCCACGTTGTTTGCCACGCCACTAGCGGCCAAGCGAGCGGAACGACCTAAAGAAGCCAATAAGAAACCGCACGAGGGAATATTAGCTTCCTGCCGCGCTGACTTTACAAAGAAATGACTTTAACTTCGCCCCGAACTACCACATATACTTACCCAGAGGTTTTCACTACCTACTTCTCAACGTCTCAACTTAACTCACATCTTTACTTAAAATCTAATGAGGTCAATACTTCACTTAATGTTAAGTTTTTGGTATTTGTTTGTTTGTTTGTTTGTTTTGAAATGTAAAAATTCTGATGTGACCAGCACAAAACCTCCCGTCATACCCTATTCTTTTTACTATACAAATACTATAATTATGTACTTACAAATATATTTTAGTTATTTAATCAACTAGAAGAAGATATAAATGATGTGTCACTATTGTCAATGTCGCTGTCAGAATCAATTAAATTTTTCGTAGTAACAAATGTTAAACAATCATGAACAACAAGATACTGAAGAATAGGGTACTTTACCATAGTAGCAAATTAGCAAACCAGTCAATTATATTGAAAGGAGTCCTCAAAAATGAGTTATTGCCATGAAAAAAGTTTTCAAAAAGTTAATAGTTCTTTAAATATTTGAGATATTACGTATCGATACATCTACGTCACAATAATGCGTTCCACGTGTATATTCTTACTTACAGTAATAAAGAAACTACCAAGTTGTATTTTATATTTTGTAACAGTTGGAAACAGTTGATTTTACATGAGTACATTTTAATTCCAGACCCATAGTTTGAGAAGAATTTCAGCTATACATCTACGTCACACAAACTTCAAAAATTAATTACAGCTTTATTAAGAACAATTAAGGTTTATCAGTACTCTCAATCGCTTTAAAATAACATGAAATTTCAATAAAAAAACTTTTAAAAAAATGGTAAACTACCCTATTCTAAAGATATGCCAGTTTATTCATTGTATCGTAGTAAAACAAATTTATTTGGTTAGGGCTCAATAAAAAAACTTAGGTAAAAATCAAAAGAAAAATTATATGTTGTTCACAACAATATTTATTGGGTAAAGTTTATGATATTATTATTATACACTGGCGGAAAAAAAAAATGAAACACTTTGAAATTCGTGAAATTTCGACCATTTTCAAACCGCTATAACTCGGCGTATTTTCAATCGATTTCGATGAATCTTTGTGGACGAAAAACATTGAAGTGTCTACTTTAAAGTCATGCCTGCGAATTTTAGCGCAACCCCTTCCGCCCCCCTCCAGCACCCCGGTGAAAAATAATAAATTTTAATTTTAAAAATGTCCAACTTTGACGATGTATATGGACTTTAAAAATTTTTTTTGACTTGATCCATCAAAAGGGCACTAAAATTCACTCAATTCCCTGTGCAGGACTCAAAGAACGAAGTTCCTACGATCATTTGGAACAAAGTTATGAATTTTTTTAAAAAAAGGGCATTTTTTGGTTTTTTGCACATAACTCAGCGACTTTTCAACCAAATTAGACAATTCTTTCGGGGAAAAACCAAATTGTGGGTGTACTTTAAGGGGATAATCTCAGATTAGGATGATCTTTTTTCGTACCCTTTAAAACCCGAACAAAAAAACACGTTTTTTCGCAAAAAAACGTCTAACTTTGGCGATGTGTACCGAGTTGTAAAAAAATTTGTCGGTTCGATCCACAGAAAAGGCATTGAAACTTGTTCAATTACCTGTGCTGGGCTCAAAAAACGAAGTTCCTAAGACGATTTGGCACAAAGTTATGGCCGTTTGAAAAAAAGTGCATTTTTTTATTTTTTGACTCATAAGTCGGAAGTTTTTCGGCGAAATTGTTTGTTTTTTTCACGAATGAAATTTTCCTTCAAAATTTCTAATTTTTTCGACAATTTGAGTTACACAAAATTTTCAATTTTATTTTTAAATTTTCTCGATATTACAGGTTTGCTTATGCCCATGGCATGAAGCACGGTGCTCGATGTGGCATTTTGCTTCGTATAAAGCTGTCAAAAGGATGTTACACCGGTATAGCAAAATGCCATACGAAAATTTGTATATTGCTTATTGCTATGTTCACTTCGTACTTTGAAGGTTTTTGAAAATTATTTTTGACAGCTGAGAATTAAAATCCATTAATTCTTTGTGTTAATTAAATCAATAATTAGTTTATTAAAGGGTTATATTCTTATTATAATTACTACTAATTATTGATTTAATTAACACAAAGAATTGATGAATTTTAATTCTCAGCTGTCAAAAATAATTTTCAAAAACCTTCAAAGTACGAAGTGAACATAGCAATAAGCAATATACAAATTTTCGTATGGCATTTTGCTATACCGGTGTAACATCCTTTTGACAGCTTTATACGAAGCAAAATGCCACATCAAGCACCGTGCTTAATGCCATGGGCATAAGCAAACCTGTAATATCGAGAAAATTTAAAAATAAAATTGAAAATTTTGTGTAACTCAAATTGTCGAAAAAATTAGAAATTTTGAAGGAAAATTTCATTCGTGAAAAAAACAAACAATTTCGCCGAAAAACTTCCGACTTATGAGTCAAAAAATAAAAAAATGCACTTTTTTTCAAACGGCCATAACTTTGTGCCAAATCGTCTTAGGAACTTCGTTTTTTGAGCCCAGCACAGGTAATTGAACAAGTTTCAATGCCTTTTCTGTGGATCGAACCGACAAATTTTTTTACAACTCGGTACACATCGCCAAAGTTAGACGTTTTTTTGCGAAAAAACGTGTTTTTTTGATCGGGTTTTAAAGGGTACGAAAAAAGATCATCCTAATCTGAGATTATCCCCTTAAAGTACACCCACAATTTGGTTTTTCCCCGAAAGAATCGTCTAATTTGGTTGAAAAGTCGCTGAGTTATGTGCAAAAACCCAAAAAATGCCCTTTTTTAAAAAAAATTCATAACTTTGTTCCAAATGATCGTAGGAACTTCGTTCTTTGAGTCCTGCACAGGGAATTGAGTGAATTTTAGTGCCCTTTTGATGGATCAAGTCAAAAAAAAATTTTAAAGTCCATAGACATCGTCAAAGTTGGACATTTTTAAAATTAAAATTTATTATTTTTCACCGGGGTGCTGGAGGGGGGCGGAAGAGGTTGCGCTAAAATTCGCAGGCATGACTTTAAAGTAGACACTTCAAAGTTTTTCGTCCACAAAGATTCATCGAAATCGATTGACAATACGCCGAGTTATAGTGGTTTGAAAATGGTCGAAATTTCACGAATTTCAAAGTGTTTCATTTTTTTTTCCGCCAGTATATTTAGAGTAAATTTTTACGCAAAATAATTTAATTTGGGCCGATACCATTCCGAGTAGGTGTTTCTGTTTAACTCCCTTTCAATACTTTTACTTTAATACTATATAATTGTTTCAAATCTGATACAATTACTAGATAAATGCTATGTTCAAAAACTACCATTTTAATCGCCATACGTGATCTTATATTTTGCTACCTTGTGCTTCTTTTTAAACATCCTGGTATTTGAAGTTCTAATAGTGTCGTAGACCCTAGCCATCACATAGAATTATCAGAGGACTAATTTACATAGGACTATGATTATGAGTCGGTCTCTATCCCGGGAGTCCTGCGGGATATGTCCACATTACTAATTACAGGATGCGTGTGCTTGTTAACACGTGGATCAGGTTTTATCCCACAGCGATCCTTGGTGTAGGGTTGTCTCACTTACACATCTGTACAGCAGGATAATACTGTCTTTGTCCTGTAATGTACTCGACGACCAACACAAGATTAAAAGGACCCGCCTTGGGATAATGTTGTCTTTTGCAAAATTTAGAAGGCGGAGAGAAAACCACTGAGGCGAAGGGAAACTTTGTATTACCAAAATTTGTTCTATACCGAGTATGAGAAAAAGTATTGAACAGATAATAAATTTTAAAACTACCAGTGGTAGATCTGCGTAAAATCTTATTGCATTGGAAATATTTTCTTAGATAAATGAGTTTAGTTTTGAATAAAAAATATTTATGAAAATACTTATTTGCTTAAGGAAAAAGCTATTTTTATAATTAGATTTCTTTATTATTTGTTCGAAGAAGGTAGTATTTAGCTATAAAGCTATAAAATTTGATGAAACAAGAAATCTTGTCTTGGCGATCAATTCTTGAGTTTCAAGTCAAGAAATAAAAAGCTCCTTGTCTTGGCTATTTTTTCAAGGACTATTTCTTGTCTTGAATCAAGATTTCTTGTTTATTTGTGTAACAACAATTTACAGCAAAAATGAGCTACGATTTTGACACATTTTTTAGTAATTGTTAACTTTAATGACATCTACTGTACCTACTCATAAGTGTACCTACTCATAAGCTTAGTTAATTTATTTGTTAACATAAATTTTTTGAAATTATTATATTTTGTTTATAATAATCACATAACTGAACATGTCAGATCTTAGTTACTGGTACTCTTATTAGATTGAAATTCAGGTTAACGATGCCTTATATAATAATTATTATATAATAGGAATTGTTAATTATTTTAATTTTAAAATGATTATTTGAATTTAATTTTTTTTTTCTGGAAAAATGATACGTGTAGATTCTAATTTTTACGTTCAACACACATGTATACAGAAGTTTGAAACTTTTAAATTTTAATTGAGGAATACCTACCTATACGTATAGGAATATTGCTTATTTTATAATTAAAAATTATGATCATTGATCATGTATGATTTGCTTATAAACAAACAGGAATGGGCAATGGACTTTAATTTTAAATCTTAGTTGGCTGACGTAAGGCACTACGTCACTCATTCAAACGATTACTCTCACCCTAGAGGATAACGATTATCAATCACACTACTTTCGAATTTTGATCTAAATGACTACTGACAGTTAAAAAGTTAGGTTAATCAATGCTGGTGAACTTAGTTACCGACATTACCGACGTTGTATATCATTACAAATTGTAGATTAATGCATGCATTTGTGAGTATTGTCGTGAATCGAATGAGTGACGTCATGAAAAAGATACCGGGGAAATGTTTTCATAAAATTATGAATGAAAATTATTATAATTTTGGATATTCTTTAGCGTAATACTCACGGTAAGAGTCATAGATTTTATTTTTGCATAAAAATCTGTAACTTTTTTTGATGACCCCATTGTCTTTTTTATTATTCATTATTTACGTTAAAAAGTCGTAAATTTGAGCAATGTAAAAAATAGTTTTGTATGTGTAAAAAATCATGTACAATATGTACGTGACGTATTATACGTGCCCATCGCTGCTCATAGAGTGTAGTAGTGTAGTAGAGAGCGGATTATATGCAGGCAAATATCACCAAAATATGCATTGAAATGAGGCTAAAATATGCTCAATATATGTACAAAATTTAACAAATATGCAATATTTTACAAGTATGTGCATGCATATGCAGATATGCAACATAATTTTATTCATTTTTACCAATAATTTATTTTTATAGATCAGAAAAATACTACATTTTGTCAACAATGCACAAGAATATCATATAAATAAACAAAACAACGTATAACTTCTGGAATACGACTTGTGTGCCTGTCTACCTTTAAAATACATGTAAAAACTACTTATCAAATTTGAGCTATTATATTATTTTATACATATAAAATTTAAAAAGAATTGAAATTAAAATATGCAGTTATATGCATTTTTAATAAATATATTATGTAAAAAATCTGACGTGGCCACTACACGACCTCCCGCCATACTTACTTTATTATTTTTACTTATTACCAGGGTTGGCAAAAAACATGTTTTTTTATTTTAAACAAAAAAACGTTTTTTGTTTGTTTAAAACTGTTTTATTTGTATAAAACGTGTTTTTTACTGATTTAAAAAAAAAATGTTTTAAACACAAAAAACAATGTTTTAATCAGCTAGGAGTTCTGAAATATGCATCATTACGCACTATGGCAATAAATATGCTGGGGATTCCCCTACCTATACTTATTATTTATCAGGTTATGGCTATGGGTGACAACAATAGTGAGAAACAGTATAGGTACACTATTATTATTAATATGAACTTTGTTTTGTTACGTAGATAAAGTATTAAAAATGTTTAAAACGAGTTTTAAACACTTGCTTTGTTTTAAACAAGTTTTAAACATTTGTTTAAAACGAAATGTTTTAAACGTGCAAACTCTCCTTATTACCTAAGTATACAAATATATTAATATATAAGTACTACACTATTTACTACTACTGCTACTACTTACAAATATATTTTAGTCATTTTATTTAAACTGCAGAAGAAGATATAAACAATATTTTACTATTGTCACTGTCATGTCATAATCATTTAAATTGTACGTAGTAACAAATGTTAAACGATCATGGACTATAAGATATCGAAATACTAAAGTATATAGGTATTATACTTTAATTATTATTCTTAAATGATAGCAGACACAAAAGAATTGATTAAATACCGATTGTAAATAACAATCACATAATCTTTCATCTAAAATAAAAAAAATTTGTCTTAAATTAATTATTTATCGAAATATTTTAAGAAAGTACTACTGCTGGTTTATGAATTGGTACTAAAATTTACTGGGCTCTTAAGATTCGTTTTAAAATCTTAAATTATAAAATATGGTTGTTAAATTATCTTTTTGGGTTATAGAAAACGAAAAAAAAGTTACATACAACCTAACGCACACACATACACATACACACACAGACATAATCTCGAAAATACTTTAGTCGTATTCCATGGATCCTAAAACGTGCTTATCTCTTAAAATCTCACACTCGAAAATTTTGATCCATCACAATACCTCCCTTATAGAATATGAGGCGGGAGGTAAAAATATTGAAATATGCAAAAAAATTATACCATATTTTGATCTATTTTTGCATGAAATGCAAATATTTGGAAAAAAAACTAATTTGCACAATAATACAATATATTCGAATGAATGTAATCCGCACTCTACTCATAAGTAGTGAGGTAGAATTTGATAATGATGGCGAAAGTAATAAAATATTATGATATTACTATTTTTTCTGATTTCGAAAAAAATAAGATTTCCCGCTATATAGTTCCTACACTTTTTAATATATTTTAGTCATTTTATGTAAACTGCAGAAGAAGATATAAACGCGATGTGTCACTATTATCACTGTCGTAATCAATTAAATTTTACATAGTGACAAATTTTAAACAATCATGGTCATGGACTACAAGATACTGAAATGTCATACTCTAAGTATTATAAAAAATAATTTAATTTCTAAAGAGTACCCACCATATACAGAAAAATTTGTATCTACGATTGTTTTTAAAATTAGGCCTTTTAACAGTTCATTAGAAAGTTAAAAGTGTCACTTTATGGCAAAGTTACATAGCATCGTGTTAAAAGTTATTTTATTTATAATTTTGACATTTTGCTAACGATTTGTATATCAATAAATCAACAAATATAATCTTACCTGTCGAAATATCGTTTTTACTTCCTTGTACGCAGTAATAAGGAAGTATTGTAATCGCGAAAAATTTCGGTTCTCAGATTTTGACGGAAATATCCGTTTTGACCTTTTCTGAATCCATTATGACTAGTTTCGTCGTGACGTCTGTACGTACGGACGGACGTACGTATGTACGTACGGACGGACGGACGGACGTATGTGTGTCGCATAACTCAAATACGGTTAGACGTAGAAAGTTGAAATTTTGTATTTAGGACTGTTATAGCATCTAGTTGTGCACCTCCTATTTTTGGTTTCAATCTACAAACCGGAAGTAATACTTTTTACAAATATTTCGATAAATATTTAATTTAAGACAAATTTTTAAATTTTAAATGAAAGATTATGTGATTATATTACCTACAATCGGTATTCTATAAATATTTTTGTATCTGGTATCATTTAAGAATAATTAAAGTATATATTTATAATTTAGTATTTCGGTATTTTGTAGTCCTTGATCGATTAACATTTCGTCGGTCGAGTATTATATTGTTCTATCTACATTTTTCTCGTTTTCGGGATTATATGCCTAAATTTTTTGTCGGTATTATTTTGTTCTATCTACATGACAATATCTACAAAAACTGAACTTATAGCTGAAATAAAGCCAATACTAGTTTGTTCTATCTGCTTTCGAAGCACAAACGTTAATGCTATAATACTGTATGTGCGTTCTAGCCAATCATATTGCTAGAAAATTGTAGATAGAACATTATAAAATTTAAGCAATTTATAAGTTCATTTACAGATTCTGTGTGTAATTATGAGTTTTTTGTATTATTCAGTAAAAATGAGTTTGTTAATTTAAGTAGGTATCATTTTTAACTACTTGGAAATTCATCGCAGAAAAAAAACCCGCAAAATATTTAATTTTCCTTCGTACAAATTTGTCCTGTCATAAAAATATGATTAATTTCTCAAGAAAAAGTATTAGACTTCAATAGTTTATTTAAATTCATGCCACAAGGTGATAAAAAATCGTTCAATACATTATTGTTTGATATAAGAACTATAAAAATTTAAGAAATCTAAAGCAACAACCGGAATAGAGTAATAAGACACAAAAACATGAGTTTTAGAATAAAATTATATTTTAACAATGATTATACTAATTTTTGTTTTTTGAACTATAATCAGATAGAACAAATGATTACAGTAACCAAAAATTTTCAATCAATATTTTAGCAAAATGTTCTATCTGCAAATTTTAAAAAAAATTATTGTCGTGTAACTTTTTTTCTATGTATTTTTTAAAAACAAAAATTTATACATAAGATAGTCTTAATGTGTTTTATAAGAATAATCATTGAGACACAATCTATAAACAATAGAAAGAGAGATACTACAACCATTTTTTTAAAACTGTAATATCTCAGTTTTACTAAAATGCTAGTTAGAACAATATAATTCTCGACTGACGATTTGTTACTAAATAAAATTTAAATGATTATGACATGACAGTGACAATAGTAAAATATGCTTTATATCTTCTTCTGCAGTTTAAATAAAATGACTAAAATATATTTGTGAGTATAGTAGCAGTATTAAGAAAAGTATGAACAGTTTAATAGACGTACAAGGAAGTCATGTGGTTGTCCACGTCAGATTTTTTAATTTTTGATTTATAGAAATACACTACGAAGTACGTAGATAAAATATTGTATAATATTGTGTTTAAAGTGATTTTATTTTGATCGCGGAAATGCCGCTTCAATATTACCACTCACTCATAAAATATCAGTTACCTATGTCATAAATAACTATAAACATATTAATTGTAGATGACAAAAATATAATCTTTCATTTAAAATAGAAAATATTGTGATAAATTAATTATTTATCGAAATATTTAAGCAAAGTTCTATTTTAGGCCAGTCAAATCGTACATAAAAAAATCTGACGTGGCTACCACAAGACCTCCCGCCATACCTACTTTATTCTTTTAACTTATTAGTTTTATATTATACAAATATATTAATATATATAAGTAGGTACTACTACTATACTCACAAATATATTTTATTTAAACTGCAGAAGAAGATATATAAAGCATATTTTACTATTGTCACTGGTCATGTCATAATCATTTAAATTTTACGTAGTAACAAATGTTAATCGATCATGGACTACAAGATAACGAAATATTAAATTATAAATATATACTTTATTCTGAAATGATACCAGATACAAAAATATTTATAAAATACCGATTGTAGGTAATAATCAGAATCACATAATCTTTCATTTAAAATAAAAAAATTTGTCTTAAATATTTATCAAAATATTTGAAAAAAGTACTACTTCCGGTTTATAGATTGAAACCAAAAATAGGAGGTGCACAACTAGATGCTATAACAGTCCTAAATACAAAATTTTAACTTTCTACGTCTAACCGTATTTGTGTTATGCGACACACATACGTACGTACGTACGTACCTACGTCCGTCCGTACGTACAGACGTCACGACGAAACTAGTCATAATGGATTCAGAAAAGGTCAAAACGGATCAAAATCTGAGAACCAAAATTTTTCGCGATTACAATACTTCCTTTACTCCGTACAAGGAAGTAAAAAGTCTAAAATCGCAAAGCGTGATGTAGTTCTGATTTTTACCTTCCGCTTACCTGTAAAGGAAGGTATTGGAATCATGCAAAAAATCGGGTTGTGAGTTTTAAGTGGATGAGCACGAATTAGGGTCCTTACAACTCATTTTTGATAGTTTCTCGATGATGTCTGTATGTATGTGTGTGTGTGTGCGTGTGTGTGTATGTGTGTGGTCCGGGCCGATGCCGGATGTCGCATAACTCAAATACGAATTACCCAAAAATTTTGATATTTGGTATTTTACAATTGTATACGAATAGGAAGAGCTCATTAGATTTTGGTACAAATATCTTCACCGGAAGTGATATTTTTTTAAGATTGAAAAAGATAATTGTCAAAAATTTATATAAATTTGAATAAATATAATATTTATTTGTAATAAGAATAAGAAGCAAAGTTATTTGCAACTTACGTTATAAAAAAATTGTATTTATCTGGTAACATTAAAGAACTGCAGTAAAATTTAAAAAATAAATTTATCAGATAAAACGTTTAAATCTTGTAATCCATGTTCGGTTGATTTTTGTTTCTGCGTAAAAAATATTGACAGGTGAGACGGGTGACAAGTTGACATACTAGCGCCATATAAGTCATAAGTCAGATATTAAATGTAGTAATTGAACGGAGGATGGCTTCAACACAGAAGAGTTTTCGTGTGAATGAATCTTTTGATTCAGGTGATACTAATTTCTGTGTTTGAATATTTTAGATTTTTATTTCTATATTTTAAATGGGCACCGGATTGTACGTATACATTTATGTTTAAAGTGTAGATATGGCGGAAGGTTGTGTGATGGTCACGTCAGATTTTTTAATATGTTGTTAGGATCAGTTAGGGTAGTGTGAATCAAAGTTTGCAGCTTCAAAAAAGCATAATAACTCGTAAATTATGCGTTTTCGATATATAGTCGAACATATCATTTTTAAAGTATATTTAATTTGTAACAATTTAAGCCCCACCGCAGCTCTGTACGTCCAATAATTACCGAGATATGGCACTTAAATTAAAATAAAAGTTGAAATATTTTTGCTTTTTTCGTAATTTTTGTGTTTAATTAAATGTAATTTCTGAACGAATAAAAATATTTGATTCCGGTTTCTTTCTAAAGTTTGAAGAACATTTCTCTATATAATAAATTATTTTAAAAACTTTTTAGGGCGTTCATTAAGCCAAAATAACAATTTTTTTTTCGTGAGAAGTATTCAAATATTTTATATTTATTGTATTTAATGAGCTGTAACTTCTGAATGGATAAAGTTATCGACTTCCGGTTTCTTGAATTAAATTCTACGAACATTTGTCCATAAGATACAGTACCTATTTTAAAATCTTTTTTGGGTATTCATGAAGCTAAAGTATCAAATGTTTCTCCGAGAGAAAATTGAGAAATTTATAAATTTTTAATATTTATTGTGTTCAATGAGCTGTAACTTCTGAACGGATAAAAATATTGACTTCCGGTTGCTTTTATTAAATTCTACGGCCATTTCTACATAAGATACATTATTCTAAAAAAAGTTTAGGATGTTCATTAAGCCAAAATATCAAATGTTTTTCCGAGAAAAAGCAAAGAGATTTTTAATTTTTTTATATTTATTGTGTTTAATTCGCTATAACTTCTGAACGGATAAAGTTATTGACTTCCGGTTTCTTTTTTTAAGTTCTACGAACATTTCTCTATAAAATACATTATTGTAAATTGTTTTTAGGGTGTTCATTGAGCCAAAATATCAAATGTTTTTATAATAAATACGAAAAATTTGAATATTTTGGCTTAATGAACGTCTTAAAAAGTTTTAAAATAATTTATTTTATAGAAAAATGTTCTTCAAACTTAATGAAATAAACCGGAACACAATATTTTTATTCGTTCAGAAATTACATTTTATTAAACACAAAAATTACGAAAAAAGCTAAAATATTTCTATTTCTATTTTTTGGAAAAAAATTGCTAATTTTAGAAGTGCCATATTTCGGAGACTATTGGACGTACAGAGCTGCGGTTGCGCTTAAATTATTGCAAATTTAATGTACTTTAAGAATGATATGTTTGACTATATATCGAAAACGCATAGTTTACGAGTTATTAGGCAACAACTGAAATTTTGCAGGATTTTACGTATTACGCAGGAAGCACAGCTTTTTCGAAGCTGCAAATTTGGATTCATACTACCCTAACTGATAGTAACAACATATTAAAAAATCTGAACTACATCACACTTTGCGATTTTAATGTCTAATTTGATTGGGTTATTTCTGGTTTGGAGAAAAATAAAAAAGTAACTAATAACTGGGTCTTTTACGTAGCATTCCGGGCGACCTAAAACCACTCCGCCTAAAACCCACGCGGGCTAATTCCGCGTCGCCTAAAATCCATATCGTCTAATTTTACCCCTACCACAATAGAAGTTGACTACGACAAACCACTGCGCCTAATACCGCAACGCCTAATACCACAGCGTCTAATTCCATGACGCCTAATGTCCATACCGCCTAATACCATAACGTCTAGCCACCTAATATCCATTCCGCCTAATACCACGCCGCCTAATTTCACGCCACCTAAAATCCACAACGTCTAATTTTACTCCCACCACTATGTACACGCCCTATAAAATCGTCAGACATACAACACACAGAATGAGTTTATACGGCGTGGACATAGTGGTGGGTGTAAAATTAGACGTTGTGGATTTTAGGTAGCGTAAAATTAGGCGGAGTGTTATTAGGCGGCGTGGTATTAGGCGGATGGACATTATTAGTTGGAGTGGAATTAGGCGTTATGGTTTTAGGCGTTGTGGTATTAGGCGGATGGACATTCAGAGTCAAACATTATTATTAACACATTTTGGTATAAATAAACAGGAATTGATACAAATATAGCAACTTCCGGCTTTACATTTTTACCGGAAGTTATCAAAAATCCATCGGGATTGGTTTTTAATTAAAGGGTTAAATGAGGACTATATTATAAAATTGTTAAAAATGGTGACCGAACGGCATTTGTTTGATATCAAATTATAGATCTTGATGAGGGCTGATGCACAAAATGATTCAAAATGGCGCCGTACGAAGAACTTTTTTTATGAAAAAAATGATAGAATCATATCGAGATTCGTATAAAGGCTTATTTATAAAAATGTTCAAGATGGAGGCGAAAGATTTGTTTTTATGATTGGGACTTTTGGGTAAACAGAACCATGATAAAGATGCATTTAACATAATAATGAATTTTCAATTTCAATTTATTATTTTATTGTGATTATTTTATCATATATTAAAATTTTATTATTAATTCAAAATTGCAGCAATATGAAATCCGTAAAAAATTATATAATAAGAGGTTAAAGCAAATTTAATCACATTAGGTACATTTAATTACAAATCAGAAACTTAATTCAATTATTCCGTGTCATGAGTAAAATATCATTCTTCCTGAAGTTATTTTCACCAAGAAATATACCACCGCCAAAGCCGCTTCAAAGTATTGCTACTATACAAATACAATACAGTCATAAACAGACCGCGGCTGGCTGTGTTATCTTATGGTGTTATTTGATTTAGAGCTCTCTTTAAGAGTTTTTGTTGTTCTGCAACTGAATGTGTTTTTATGAAATGCAGGACTATACCATAGTTTACAGCGCAAAGCCGATTTTGAAGTGCACTCCGGTACGCTCTTAAAATCACTACAAGACCGAAGGTAAATGTAAATTGATAATGCTCATAAGTGATAATTTATAATCACGCAGCTTTGCAATTTAAATATGAGTATAAGCGTTTATGATAAAAAAGTACTTTTCGAGCATTTAAAATTGTCAAATTACTCGCCTATAGTTAAATCTCCCCGTTTTCAATACATCTCACATCTAAATTAATTTCCGCAGCAAAAATGTTGTGTATGAAAGCAAGTTTGTGGGCATATTTTTAAGCGGTTAAATTTTTCACAGAATTGATTAAAGTGTCATACAAGATATTAATCATTTGGCAACAATGCACGTCTCTCGTCCCGCCAATAATCAATTTCACTGTTACTGAAAGCAATCCACCAGAATGAAATCCTTTCACAATTATATACAAGGGATGCGCGCACTCACGTCAAGATATAGCATGATGACAACGATAAACAAAAATAGTCAAGTGTTAATAATAATAATATTATTATTATTAATTTAGTTATATATAACTAAAAACTAAATAAAAAATAAACATGAATAATAATATAGAGAAAAATAAACGAAAATAATAATAATATTTATTTATATTGAAAACATACAGGTAAACACCTCCGTGACATTGGCAATGCCCATTTTTAAATTGAATATGTAATTAAATAGAAATAAAGTGCTAATGACGTGCTATAACGTGCTATATCATTTAAAGTCCGTGCTCGTTGCGTCAAGGACTTATTTTAAAAAAATTGTGGGCATCGCCAATGTCACTTTTCATTATTAATAGTTAGTGCTCAATGAGTGCTATTTAGTGCTATATAATAAAAAGACCGTGCTCATTGTGTAACGAAACTATTAAAAGTTATATTGGGCATTGCCAATGTCATGGTAGTTATACCCAATTTATAGCAATGATTTATTTTAACACTAAAAGTAAGTGCTGAATGAGTGCTATCTAGTGCTATATAATAGAAAGTCCGTGCTTATTGTACAACGAAACTATTAAATTTTACATTGGGCATTGCCCATGTCACGGTAGCTATGCCCCATTCATAGTAGTTAGGTATTTATTTTTGCACTTATAATAAGTGCTCAATGAGTGCTATATTATAAAATATATAAATCCCATGTTGGATGCATAACGAAGGCTTACTAGACCCATTATTTATATTAATTTCTTCACAAATAATAAATGCGTAAGACGTAACTATAGCATACTTTTTATTTACCTCTCGCCGCTCATATCTGTAACAAATATGTACTAGAAAATAATTGTAATCGTGCTTATAATTCGATAGTGAATATGATATTAAATAATCTGCGGCACGGTAAAAACTAACAACTTCAAAACTAAAAAATAGTTACATGGAGAATAATATTCTAACATCTGTTGTAATAGCAATAACCCTTGATGATTTACACTGTTCGGTCAGTTTGTAGATGTATAGAGTCATAAACATTATTAAATTCTTTAAATATCTTTAAATCATCCGCATATACTCGTAATAGACATTTTGTTTTAGTTAGCACTTGTGGCAGATCAGTTAAAATAATTGTAAATAGAAGAGGGCCCAACAGAGATTCCTGAGGTACAACAGAGGATGGAATAAATGTTTTGGATTTAGTATCATTGTATGGTATGGGACATACTGTACTCTATTTGTTAAATATGATTCGAAAAATAATGAAATATGTATTATAATTTACTCCATACAGCTTTAACTTGCACAGTAAAATATTATGTGAAACTCTATCGAAAACTTTTACCATTATCAATTGTTACTGATATTTCGTTAGACATCATACACTTCTTAATTGAAGATCTATTCTTTACAAAGCCATGTTGTTCATTAGCTAGAACTATTTTGACATGGTCGTACAGTCTACATATAATTTTTTTTCAAATACTTATTTTTGATATTACAGGTAAAATCGTAACTGGTCTGTAATTTTCTATATTTCTTGGATTACCAGATTTGAAAATTGGGCATACACGATCTAATTTTAATCTTTCGGGAAAAGTATTATTTACCAATGCTGATAAACGCTATTTTTAAACGACCACAAAAATAACGCATAATTTTTCACTTTTAAGTACACACACAACTTTTAAATGACAAATGTAATTTTAAACAATCAATAAACAAAGCAAAGCTGTCAAGCTATGTTAATTTGATCTCATAGTTACGATATGACCATATCGATATTCATATCATGCTAGTTCAGGATATTTTCTTTCTTAAGTAGGCTGTTGCCGCGATATCTATTATTTTCTGTGGTGGTCATCTAAAAAATATATTGAATGTATTATTTAGCAGTTGTATCATACAATAGTCAATATTAGTTTTCTCACTACTAGCCTAAGAACACAAGGTTTATAGAAAAAAAATCTGACGTGGCCATCACACAACCTTCCGCCATATCTAGACTTTAAACAGAAATGTATACGTATAATAATAATAATTATTATTTATTTTGCCAATCGATCATATACATAGAAATGTGGCACGTCAAGTTACATTTTAAAAAATCAGACAGATATATTAAACAGAGATTATAAATTATCATTAAAATATTCTTCAACACTATAGTAACATTTATTTATGAGGAAGCATTTTAGATGATATTTAAATGATTTATTAGATTTAATACCTTTTAGTTTAGATGGCAACTTATTACACAGCTTTACACCAATTATTTTTGGGTTCTTTAAACTTAATGTTAGTTTATGTTTTGGAACAATTAAATCATTTTTATTTCTTGTGTTGTAATTGTGTAAATGCTCATGAGTTTTGAGTTATTATAACATCTAAATTGTTTCTAATAAAAATTATGACAGAGAATATATACATGCATGGTAATGTTAAAACTTTTTCATGTTTAAAAGTATCTCTACAAGTTTGATTATACTTATGATTAAACAAATTTCTTATAGTTAGTTTCTGCAATTTAAACACTCTAATTGCTGCGGGAGAATATCCCCAAAACATTATACCGTAATTTGCTACAGAGTTAAATTTTGCATAGTAAAATATTTTAGCTGTTTCCGTATTACTAATTTGTCTTTTAATTGCATAACATAGTGGTGCTAGTTTCTTACATTTGGAGTTCACTTCTTCAACCCATGTTAAATTTTCTGTTAATAACAATCCTAAAACTTTTACACTAATGACTTGAGGTAGTGTTTGATTTTGACATTTTATTAGCATACTTTGATTATTTTTGTGAGTAGCAAAATTAACTGCAACAGATTTGGAAATGTTTAAATTTAAATTTAATGAATGAAACCATTGAGACAATATTGAAGTCAGATGTGATAATGAAGCCGCCTGCTCACAGATATCAGCACATGGTGCCAACACAGAAACATCATCAGCGTATGCAAACAAATTTATTGTTTTTTTAAAATTGTTTTTATATTATTTATATATATATATATATATATATATATATATATATATATATATATATATATATATATATATATATATATATATATATATATATATATAATAAATAAAATCGGGCCAAGAATACTACCTTGTGGTACCCCACAATGTATTACTTGATATTCAGACTTTACATTATTATAAACAACAAGTTGTTTTCTATTTGAAAGGTAAGATCTAAACCATTTTTCAAAGTTTCCACGAAAACCGTAGTTTGACATAATTTGTATTAACTGGTCATGATTAACAATCCGGTGCCCATTTAAAATATACAAATAAAAATCTAAAATATTCAAACACAGAAATTTGCATTACCTGAATAAAAAGATTCATTCACAGGAAAACTCTGCTGTGTTGAAGCCATCCTCCGTTCAATTATACTACATTTAATATCTTACTTAGGACTTATATAGCACTAGTATGCCAACTTGTCACCCGTCTCACCTGTCAATATTTTTTACGCAGAAACAAAAATCAACCGATCATGGATTACAAGATATCAACGTTTTATTTGATAAATTATTTTTTTAAATTTTACTGCAGTTTCTTTAATGCTACCAGATAAAGACAATTTTTTTTATAACGTAAGTTGCAAATAACTTTTCCTCTTATTCTTATTACAAATAAATACTATATTTTTCCAAATTTATATACAATTTTGACAATTAACCTTTTCAATCTTCAAAAAATATAACTTCCGATGAAGATAGTTGTACCAAAATCTAAGGAGCTCTTCCAATTTATATACAAATGTTAAATACCAAATATCAAAATTTTCTGGTAATTCGTATTTGAGTTATGCGACTAACACATATTTGACCACACAGACACACACATACACACACACACACACACATATACACACAGACATCATCGTGAAACTATCAAAAATGAGTTGTAAGGACCCTAATTCGTGCTCATCCACTAAAAATTCACCACCCGATTTTTTGCATGATTCCAATACCTTCCTTTACAGGTAAGCGAAAGGTAAAAAACAGGTTGCGTCGTAAGTTTCGTTGTTAGGGAAACATACATTAGATTATTACATATGATAAGTTATGTTATGTTATGTTATGTTATGCTATGATATTTTATGTTATGTTGTGTAAACTCTGAATCAGGCTTTAGTCAGAGGTTTCCAGAATGCCGGCTGCTAGAACAAAAACAAAACAACCGCCTTCTTATTATTTCACAAAATGTCATATTTCAGAATCCTGTGACGTATTCGCAGCAGGGCTGTGATTGGCTAAGCAGTTTCGGCGCAACCTGTCTATTCTATAAACTTGGCTAAGAACACACCTTTATTGACATTTGTTTTGTCTCGTGAAGTTGTTTTACAATACTTTTTACTTAGTAATGGTAAAATTTTTGTTATTATTAACCAAGGTAAAATTGTCACTATTTACAAAATATAAGCTTCCAACCTTCCAACGCAAGAAATAATGTATACACATGCTGTGCTTTTTCTTTCAATACTGGAGGAGTATACGGAGGAAAATGTAAATCACTTTTACTTGTCAATATTATGAAATTATACATTATATTACGAGCTACGTTCTCGTAATTATAACATTAACAATGTAGTAACGCTTGTCGGTACGGTTATGCCACAATGTTTAAATTAAATTAAAAACTCTTAATCGCTTATCTCACCATCTTCCAATAAACTGTTTATTACGCTTTCTTGTGCGGTAACTGCCACATCTAAAAGTAACAGTGCTAGTTTCAGTATTCAGTGTATGTAGTTTTCAGTTATTTCTTCTCCTTCTTCATAATGGGTAAAAGTAAGACACAGAAAAGAGCTTCACTAATGAGAAAAATAAGGAAATTGAAAAGAAAAATGGGACAGGCAGCTTCCGACACTAATACATCAACTATATACCGACGAAAACTTAGAGTAAGGTATCTAGTTTAAATTTTTTTAAAGACATTTTTATTTGCTTCCTAAAATGAAAGAAAATGATTCTATATAAAGAAAACTCACAATATGTGAGTCTGCCACACTCAAATTGGGAAATAGGCGTGAAAGATATGTATGTATGAATATAAAATAATAGGGAGCATTTATTAATGTTTGCTTTTGATTGAACGTAATTAAATTGAATTTTGTTCGCGATTTTTGCTTCAAACAAACTAGTCTTCATTTGACACATTTTATAATTAGATTGATTTATTTTGTAAATACAAATTAGACGTGTATTTATTGAGTTATTTAAAAACATTTTACAATAATATTGAAATGAGTGCAAAATTAAGAGCTGATGACAAAAATCGTCAATTTCATGAAGTCAAATTCGAATACAATAAATTTACCATGTACCTAGGTGATCCTTTGGAAAAGGAATTTTTTTGTAAATGGCCCGCGCTTTAAAAAGTCTGCGGACTACTGCTCCATACTTTGCACAATTTCACTTGCACTTAGCTGATACAGTTGAAACGATCACTATTTAATACAGGTTTTAGCGTATTGCAAAAAACTTATTAAAAATTAGCAGCTAGCATTTTTGTAAATGGCTCGCGATTTAAAAAGTCTGCGCACTACTGCTCCATACTTTGCACAATTTCACTTGCGCTTAGCTGATGTGAATCAAAATTTCTAATTTCTAATATTTTAGGCAATTTGAGTTATTCACGCGAAATATCCAATTTAATTTTTAAAGAAATAAGCAAATCTCACGAGTTTAAAGTTTAAATTTGTTCGATATTGAAGATTTGCTTACAGGTCTGTAAACTTTAAACTCGTGAGATTTGCTTACTTCTTTAAAAATGAAATTGGATATTTCGTGTGAATAACTCAAATTGCCTAAAATATTAGAAATTTTGAAAGAATATTTAATTCGTGAAAAAAAAACAATTTCGTCAAAAAACCACAAAATGCACTTTTTTTGAGTCCTGCACAGGTAATTGAACAAATTTCAATGCTTTTTTTGTGGATCTAGTCGACAAATTTTTTCCAACTCGGTACACATGGCCAAAGTTGGACGTGTTTTTGCCCAAAAACGTGTGTTTTTTTTGTTCGGGTTTTGAAGGGTACGAAAAGAGATTATCCTAATCTGAGTTTACCCCCTTAAAGTAGAACCACTATGGGTTTTTTCCCGAAATAATCGTCTAATTTGGTTGAAAAGTCGCTGAGTAATGTGTGAAAAACCAAAAAATGCCATTTTTATAAAAAAATCCATAACTTTGTGCCAAATCATTGCAAAAACTTCGTTCTTTGAGTCCTGCACAGGGAATTGAAAAAATTTTAGTGCCGTTTTGGTGGATCAAGTCAAAAAAAATGTTTAAACTCCGTACACATCGTCAAAGTTGGACTGGAATGTTTTAAAATTAATATTCTTTTTTTTTTGCACATGGGTCCTAGAGGGGGCGGAAGGGGTTGCGCTTAAGTTTGCATGCATGACTTTAAAGCAGATACTTCAAAGTTTCTCGCCCTCGAAGATTCATCGAAATCGATTGAAAATACACCGAGTTATTTCAAGTGTTTCATTTTTATATACTCCTATATATAATTGACATACGACATAATTGCAGTATCAACGACGATAAGTCGAATTAATACTGTAGTGTTTACAGCACACAGTTCGTAGAATGCAACAACTTCTTCGGCCGCAATAGAAGAACTAGCATATATGTTTAATTAGAAACACAGCAAGAGGGTCTGAAGAATAAAATATCCTAGCTAAAATTAACTTTAACCAACAGTTGGTTGTATTAAAAAGGTTTTTGAATTGGATATTTTAAAGCGTTGTATTGGCGTCAGATTATAACAAAAAGGGTTTTGGCATAACCGTACCGGCAAGCGTTACTACATTGTTAATGTTGTAAATACTTCGAACAAGGCTCTTCATATAATTTCGATCGAACTTCACTTACAGGTAAGTTCGTTTGATCTACAATTTTTTTAAACAAGAAATGAAACGTCAAATCAGTCAAATAAAACATTTAAACAAAACACAACTTCAAAGTTAACTTCCTGAGTATACATGTTAAAAATGTTTGTTATTATCAAAATAAAAAATTTTTATTGAAATTTAAATACCAGTAGGGAGAAAAACCATGGTTGAGAAGATCATTATTGACCAGTGTCTTGTATCCCTCAAACAGTTAAGTGGTTTGGCTTACTTCTAACACGTTAGTGTGTAACGTCATCAATTTCGTCGCGAAAATGACAAACCATAGTTAGCATACATAACTACAGTTAAATATTTTCGCAAAAAATCGCCTATAATCGCTTATAATATTTGAGTTTATAAAAATAATTTTTTAAAAAGAATTAATTAGCACATGCATTTTTTAAATAATGTGAATAATGAGTCGGTCGCGGTCATACAACTCACTCGGTTATCTATATTTTTTTCTAAACTGTCTATTTAAAAATCATCATACTATATTTGTGGATGAAGTGTACCCGCAACATTTTTAGAACAATTTATAAATACCGTCCATGAAAACGATCTGTTAGTTATCGGTCATTCATCATTTTTCCTGTTCACAATCGGTAAAAAATTCCGCCTCTGAATAATTGGGACTCAATTTATCATTTATATACGCAGCAGGAGTAAAGAGCGACAGGACGCTATTTATTCATAGTGGTTTTTATATCAAATGAGACCGTTTTGTGTCTTTTTGTACTGTAAGTAGATTATCTGGAAACACACAGGATTACTTTGTTAAACTGTTAATCTGAAAGTTATGGAAGTGCTGGGTTGGCTAAATAGTTAGATTCTAGATTACATGCCTTTACACAGTTTTAAAGAAAAACGGCACAGTCGGTGAGATTGTGTAACACTAAAACTGTTTCTTTTATTCTTTATGAAATAAATTCAGTTACTATGTTAGTGATGAAAAAGAAAATTTGTCATTTTCATGGTCAAAAGGAAAAATATTTATGCTTAAAACCTTTAACTATCCGCGCTCTAGAATCTGGCGTAGCTATCCGCGCGGTGTATTTCATACACCACATTTATGAATGTGATATTCAGTGCATAAATCAATGTACCTATATGGATAAGAAAACATGTTGCCTTGATTTTTCATGCTTTTTACTTCCTTGTACACGGAGTAAAGGAAGTATTGTAATCGCGAAAAATTTCGGTTCTCAGATTTTGATGGAAATATCCGTTTTGACCTTTTCTGAATCCATTATGACTAGTTTCGTCTTGACGTCTGTACGTACGTACGTACGTACGGACGGACGGACGTATGTGTGTCGCATAACTCAAAAACGGTTAGACGTAGAAAGTTGAAATTTTGTATTTAGGACTGTTATAGCATCTAGTTGTGCACCTCCTATTTTTGGTTTCAATCTATAAACCGGAAGTAGTACTTTTTTCAAATATTTTAATAAATATTTAATTTAACACAATTTTTTTATTTTAAATGAAAGATTATGTGATTATTACCTACAATCGGTATTTTATAAATATTTTTGTATCTGGCATCATTTAAGATTAATTAAAGTATATATTTATAATTTAGTATTTCGGTATCTTGTAGTCCATGATCGATTAACATTTGTTACTACGTAAAATTTAAATGATTATGACATGACAGTGACAGTAGCAGTGACAATAGTAAAATATCATTTATATCTTCTTCTGCAGTTTAAATAAAATGACTAAAATATATTTGTGAGTATAGTAGCAGTAGTAGTAGTACTTATATTAATATATTTGTATAATTTAATTCTACATTTTAGTTATTAAGAACAGTATGAACAGTTTAATAGGCGTACAAGGAAGTCATGTGGTGTCCACGTCAGATTTTTTTATTGAAATATAACATAAATTAATACAATGCTGTATAAAAAGACATAAACTCTCCAACAAAGAAAGCATTCAAGAACAAATAATAAAAACTCAACCTGTAACTACTCGCGTCGCTGTATAAAATACCTCATATCTATTAAAAAAAATCTGACGTGGCTACCACAAGACCTCCCGCCATACCTACTTTATTCTTTTTACTTATTACCTATATAAATATATTAATATATAAGAACTATTATAGCTAGAGAGCCGCGGGTCTAAAACCGCGACGAGAAGAAATACGTCTTCCGTTTGGTGAGAAAACCCCAAATTCCAAATATTTTTGAAATCGGAAGGGGCCCACTCGAGAACGAAGGGAAAATGCATATCAACTTTTTTGCAGATTTAAATACGTCTTCCGTTATGGTAACTTTGTTTAAAAAGTGACTATAGTAATCATTCGACAAAGCGGAAGACGAATTGGGCATGGCGCACTAGTCGAAACCAATGTTTGAAAATTTTGACCTCCAAAATCGTTCATTTACTTTGTTATGATCTTTACATCGGGAAAATCCGGGTGGAAGACTTTTTTAGTTGGGCCCGGCTTCAGGGTTGACCAAATAAACAAATTGAAAAACTCGCGCGAGCGGCTAAGTTAAAAAATCGAAAACTGGATTTGAATTCAATCCTATGCTTCCAGATTTTGCATGTAGCTTCTTCAGGGACCAGAAAACCTAATTCCCAAAGGGAAGACTTTTTGACCCCTCCCACTTCTTTGAATTCAAACGAAAAATATTACGGGAAATATACAGAAAATAGGAGAAAGTGGGAAGGGGTGATATGTTGGTCAAAAAGTCTTCCCTTTGAGAATTAGGTTTTCTGGGTCCTGAAGAAATTACATGCAAAATTTGGAAGCCGCTCGCGCGAGTTTTTCAATTTGTTTATTTGGTCAACCCTGAAGCCGGGCCCTACTAAAAAAGTCTTCCACCCGGATTTTCCCGATTTTGTCAAATGATTACTAGTCACTTTTTAAACAAAGTTACCATAACGGAAGACGTATTTAAATCTGCAAAAAGTCGATATACATTTTCCCTTCGTTCTCGAGTGGGCCCCTTCCGATTTCAAAAATATTTGGAATTTGGGGGTTTTCAAAGGATAGACTTTCATCTCACCAAACGGAAGACGTATTTCTTCTCGTCGCGTCTCAGGACCCGCGGCTCTCTAGTTATTACTACCTACTGCTACTACGCACAAATATATTTTAGTCATTTTATTTACACTGCAGAAGAAGATATAAACGATATTTTACTATTGTCACTGCGACTGTCATGTCATAATCATTTAAATTTTACGTATTAACAAATGATAAGATCATGGACTACAAGATACCGAAATACTAAATTATAAGTTTTATACTTTAATTATTCTTAAATGATATCAGATACAGAAAAATTTATAAAACACCGATTGTAGGTAATAATCATATAATCTTTCATTTAAAATAATTATGTATTGAAATATTTTTAAAAAGAACTACTTCCGGTTTGTAGATTGAAACCAAAATTATATTGGGCTTTTAAGAATCGTATTGAAACCTTAAATACAAAATTTGGTATTTAAATGTTTGATATTTTTGGAGTCATCGTGTCCGAAAAAATTGTAACATACGAACGAACGAACACACGCACACACACAGACATCATCTCAAAAATGTATAATTCGTATTCTAGAGACCCTAAAACGTGCTTATCTGCCAAAAACTCATACTCGAAAATTTTGACCCGTCACAATACCTGTCTTATAGAATCTGAGGCGAGAGGTAAAAAGCGGTAAAAAACCCGATGCGGTATCCCCCATTCATGCCCCTCGATGTATTTATAATTATTGTTTATAGAAACAATTTGTATATACAATAATACAAATTTCTAACTACGAACTGAAGTGAGTGATTCGACAGTTCGCTGTTCGCCGAATCCTGAATGTGTGATCGGTTGTCCGAACCCCCTCTAAAAGAGCATTCGCCCACTTTGATGTGTGCTAGTTTACCGACTTTGGACGGGAAGAGGCGAACAGTTCGCCGAACGATTCGCCAAATCACGATTTCCCCATACACACTGAGCGAAGTTCGGCGAACAGGTGCTCGGGATTCGCCGAACGCCGCATGTCTGGCCCCGGCTTACATAAAGGGGCATGAGTGGGGGAGACCGCATCGGGTTTTTGCCGCTCTTTTCGTGGAAATGGTGTATTATATACACCGGCGCGGGTAGCTAAAGGTTAATAATAATTATTGTACTCATTTTAAGTAAGATTATTTTTTGTCTATCTTTCAAAAAACTCTCATTGTCTGTGCTGTGGTCTATTAAAGCGCAATTTATTGTTTCTGTTTCAAATAATAACCTTCCACTAGTCGCGCTCATTTTTAGAACGCTACTGGTCGCGCTGGGTTTTGTAGACTTTTTAAGATATTTTGAAAATGAATTTGTTTTTATAACAAATTTAGCTAAATTTCTATTAAATGGTTATTATTACGTGTCATTAAAGTTTTCATTTTTAAGTAGGTAATATATATTTGCAAAAGTATTTATTATTGAAAATTTCTGAAATATAAAGCAACAAAATTACATGTTTTCAAACTTAATGTTTCATTTTGTTTATAAAATAAATATATATATATATATATATATATATATATATATATATATATATATATATATATTTTTACATACAAAAAATGGTGGATTCATGACAAATAAGTTTTACAAAAAAAAATTATGTATTTACATTAGTGCACATTCCGCAAAGCATTTTGGCGTGTGATGGATTTCGGCCGCGGATTCTGGACGCAAAGTGAGAAAATTGATGACCGAGGAGGTGGAGCGAACGGCGTCTGCGGAGGTTGACGAAAGCTCCTCCTGTGCCGGCATTTCTCAACGGATTGAATTGAACCAGGGCTCGGTTTGACCGTTACGAAGCCCCCTACACTCAGGTATGCCAACTTTTGAAGAAAAAAAAATTCCCTGCACCCTTTAGAGCACTTGTCACCTTACTTTCTGGATATACATAAAAATTTATTATTAAAATATTTGAACTTTATCTTGCAATTCCGAAATTAATTAATGACGACAATAAAATAAAGTAAAATAAAAGAGGAACACAACTAGTCGCGCGGGGTCTGTTAGACTTTATCGCTAATTATAGGCCAAACAATAAAACGTACTGACATCAAACTTTACTATGTTGTACAGAATCAAAAACTGGAAAGCTACATGGCTGCCCAAGTATAACCTCTGCTTCACCCTTCAATAAACAATAAATAAAAATTGGTTGGGTCTGTGAGACTTGATGCGACTAGTGGAAGGATTATAATAATATATAATTGAATTTAACTTATTGAAGTCAAGTTTACATTTTAGTTTAACGGCACAAAAATACCAAAAGTTTTCTTGTAGTCTTCGCTAACGACGTAGTAACTATATGAGTACGCGTGGGTTAGCGGTTGGTAACAGCACACTCGATTAATGTCTATAACGATGAGTCAGCGTACGCAGGCGTCCACCCCCGAATTTGATAATGGCACTGTTTGCTGGAAAATCGAGCAAATTAATTTGCTATATTTTCAAATTATTTATAAAGTTTTTTGTATTTCTCAAAATTTAAAGCAGATAAAGGATATGAATTCAACGATATTAATTCCTTATATTATTTTTATCATTTTATCTTTGAGACATTTTTTGTGGCTACTTCCATATTTGAAATAAATTGAATTTATTATTGTTTTAAGAAAACTTCCTCTTCCGGTTTTCGAAATGTGACCAAAATCTTTTCAGCTCTGCGCATTATACTAAACTTTATAATACCAAGTTTCATAATTTTTTTCTCATTCATGAGTTATTGAACATGCGGACATACACACACATCCATCCATCCACACACACATACATCATTGAGAAAATGGTCAAAACGGATTCAGTGAACCTCAAAAAATGTATTTTCGCGAAAATCCCGACATTGATTTTTTTCATTATACCTAGACTTACTTATACTGTGTATAAGAAAGTAAATATATAGAAGTATTAAGACATCCTTTGTTAATACACTCATATGTAAAAGATCATATATATTTCAATTATAATTAAAGTAAATGTGGGAGGCGTACACCTCTATAACGCTGTAAAATATTAGGTTAGACGAACACCGTAAAATACGTAATAAGGTATGTTAAATGAGAAAAAAATATTGGAATTGCTTTTGGCTCGAAGTGCATAATAATTTCATTATGCCGCCTGACTAACAGGAGTGGTAGATGTGTGTATTTATGTAATCGTAAATTATTTGGGATCCTTTAAATTTCGTACATGCGTATTCATCCACCTAAAATTTTATATTATGGTATTGGTTTTAAGTAAATTTTATAGGTAGTGTCCACAGGCTTAAATAATGTGATCTTGGTAGTCGGAAAGAAGACTTGGTGTAGCAGAAAACATTCAAAAATCAAAAGGACCGCTAATGTTTCGTTTTATTTAAAATTTAATAAGATCTATAAAGAATAGTACGTACCAGTGACGTGGCGTTCATTGAAGCAAGGAAAGCACTGCTTCCCTTGTGTGTGTGTTTTTTAATTTTCAATATTGAAATAAATATTATTATATGTATATACGATATTTGTCTTTAAAACAGTAAAATTTCCTAAATTTATATAAATGTTGCATCCGTATTTTAAGCAACACGCGTTAGACATAAGTTATTCCGGTGCGAAATATGCGCATTCAAACTCTGCATCCTCCCATGTAAGATATTCATGCACTCGGACTAGATATAATACGTGAGTTATATATATCAATAATATAAACAAATGACTAACTACGCTTTATCTTCCTTTGTTCTAAAGATCACGCCATAGTTAGTCACAGGACTAATCAGTTCATATAAAAGGAGATTCTTATGAATCAGAGAGTAATCGTCTCTTATCCGTATAAACGTATTCACTATTCTTCATATTATTATATTAATGTAATTTGTAAACTTAGTTTAAACAATAAAGTATTGTTTTTAAAAACTTAAAAGTCAAGAATTATATTATAATTGGCGCAGTCGGTAGGATTGCCAGAAACGTGTTTCGTCGAAATTACAAGCAAAGTAATTAATTCGTTAAAACGAAATCACGGTCGTTTTCAAACGTTAATTTTGGTAAACCTAAAAATTAAACATCAACGTAGAAGTATCCAAAAGTGTCACCAAGTGTAGTACCAGGATCAACTTCAACGTGAAAACAACATAGAAGAATTTAGAGCCACCAAGTGTAGTGCCAGTGATCGTTAACATAAGAACGATTCCGTTCACACAGAAGCCACCAAGTGTAGTGCCAGTGATCGTTAACATTCAAGTTCATTGCGAACATCCGTTCATCGAGAACACCAGTTCATTGAGAACACCAACCAACCAATCAACCAATCAACCGATCAACCGATCATCAGTTCACTGAGAACATCAATTAATCGATCAACAGATCAACCAACTGAAGTGCAACATTCAACTAAGTGAAGTGCAGCTTCAAATGAAGATAATTAGTATACTGTTATTAATAAGCATAATACAGTAAGTACATTTTAATATATTATTATAAAAGTATTCTATCATTTCCCAAATAATTTAAAATAAATTAAAATGGCTGATAGAACCAATAAAATTAATTTCGCATTAAACTCAATTCCAGTTTATAATGGCGACCCAAATAAATTAACAATATTTATAAACGCTGTAAATACAGTACAAGACCTATTTGGTACTTTCAACCCACCACTAGATGAGTATGATAAAACAATCTCATTCCTTAATATTAAAAGTAAAATAACTGACAAAGCATTAGAGAACATCAAAGATTTAGATTTTCCTACTTGGAACGATCTAAGAGCTCACTTAACTAGAAATTTCAAAGATAAGACTAATTCTACAACTATTATTAACGACTTACTAAAAATTCAAAATAAGAATCCATATAAATTATTAGAAGTCACAAAAGAAAAATTTATAGCTTTTAAATCGAGATTAGGAATCGAAGAAGATGATGTAGATAAAAAAACTAACATCATAGAATTTATCGAAAAATTAATAATTAATAATTTTATTTCCACTGTCGGAGACCCGTACAGAAATAATTTAGCTACTAGAAATCCAGCTAACATTAATGAAATTGAAACATTACTACAAAATGACTTTCAATATTTAAAGAACACCCAGACAACATTTAAACCAAATACTAATAATAATCACAGATTATTAGCTAACCAACCTAGACAATTTCCAGGCAATTCAAATTCAAACCCATATCAAAATAGAAATTTAACTCAACAATTTCCAACAGGCCCTATTAATTTCCAAAATAATAGACCTATACAAAACAAAAGATTTGCTCCACATCAACAAAAAGCAAATGCACAAAATATAAATCCAACCCCAATGTCAGTTCAAACTAGACAAAATTTCCAACAAAGACAAAATTTCCAATCACAAAATAAACCAAATCAAAATTATGTATTTGAAGAATTATACCATAACGATGATTATCAGAAGCCCATCGAAGATATAGAAAATTTTGAAAATAATGAAACTTTTGAAAATTATGACGAATATCATGAAAATGATACTGATTATAACTTTGAAAATTTTGAGACACAAGAAAATAATTTTTTAGACATTGCAAGCCTCTCTTTACAGGAGAAAACTTAAACATAAATTGTAACAGTAAATTACCATTTCTAAAAATAAGAGATTTCAACATTTTACTAGACTCAGGATCGTCAATAAATTTAATTAGTGAAAATTTTGTAAAACAAAACATGAGTAGATTCAAAATTTATAAAGAACAATTTTCGTTTACAACAGCTTTAGGTAAAACTACAGGGAATCAATTCATAATTTTAATAATTGAAAATATCGAAATTAAATGCTACTTATTTAATTTTCATACAGAATTCAATGTATTATTAGGAACACCAGCATTAAAACAATTAAAAATTAAATTAGACTTTGAAAATAATTCGGTCAAAATTAAAAATAAATTATTTAAACTACAATACTATAACAAAAATGAAGTCAATTTTACTGAAATCAATGAAATTAAAATCCGTGCTGAACATTTAAATAGTGAAGAAAAATATAAACTAATGGAACTTATTAAAGAATATATTGATTTATTTCCAAAAGAATATCAAGCATTGACTCACACATCAGCTATTAAACATGAAATAAAAACATCTGATGATACACCAGTTTATTCAAAATCTTATCGTTATCCGGAATGTTATCGCGAAGAAATTAAAAAACAAGTAAATACACTTTTAAAAGATGGAATTATACAAGAAAGCTATTCACCATGGAGTTCACCAGTGTGGATGGTACCGAAAAAATTAGATGCTTCGGGAAAACGTAAATTTCGTATGGTAATAGATTATAGAAAATTAAACACAAAAACGATAGATGATAAATTTCCAATTCCCAATATAACAGACGTTTTAGATAAATTAGGTAGAAATATGTACTATACAACTTTAGATTTAGCTTCAGGTTTTCACCAAATACAAATGCAAGAAAACAGTATTCCAAAAACAGCTTTTAGCACTGAACATGGTCATTTCGAATTCACTAGAATGCCATTTGGACTAAAAAATGCCCCTGCTACATTCCAAAGACTTATGAATTATGTTTTACGTGATTACATAAATAAAATCTGTTTAGTATATCTAGATGACGTAATTATTCTAGGTACTAGTTTACAAGAACATTTAAATAATATTAAAAAAGTATTTCAAAAACTCAAAGAACATAATTTGAAAATACAATTAGATAAATCTGAATTTCTTAAGAAAGAAGTGGCATACCTAGGTCACATTGTTTCGGAAGAAGGCGTAAAACCAAACCCTAATAAAATTAAATCAGTAAAAGAATATCCAATTCCAAAAACACCAAAAGAAATTAAAACTTATTTAGGATTACTAGGATATTATAGAAAGTTTATTCCAAATTTCGCAAAACTAACAAAACCATTAACACAATGTTTAAAGAAAAATAATTCAATTGATATAAATAATAAAGACTATCGTGAAAGTTTTGAAGAAAGTAAAAAACTATTAATTAATTCACCTATTTTACAATACCCAGACTTTTCTAAACAATTTATACTTACTACAGACGCTAGTAATTATGCAATTGGAGCCGTACTTAGTCAAAATTATGATGGAAAAGATTTACCCATAGCTTATGCATCTAGAACATTAAATGAACATGAAATACATTACTCAACTACAGAAAAAGAACTATTAAGTATTGTTTGGTCAACAAAATACTTTAGACCATATTTATACGGAACAAAATTTAAAATCAGAACAGATCATAGACCATTAGTTTGGCTCATGTCTCTTAAAGATCCAAATTCTAAATTAATGAGATGGAAAATTAAACTAGACGAGTATAATTTTGAAATTGAATACAAAAAAGGCAATTTAAATAGCAACGCAGATGCATTATCAAGAATAAAACCGAAATTTAGAATTATAGAAACTAATGAAAATATATTTGATAAATATTATAATTTAGTTCATTGTATTTCATCTGATAAGAAATTAGGCAAAGGATTTGCAGAACAAATTGAAAATAAATTCCAAAGTAGAAATTATTTAAAAAGTAAAAATAAAAATATAGGAGAAATGTATACACAACCAATAAATAAAAATAATATCTTATTTCACTTAATAACAAAAGAAATATATTATGAAAAACCAGATATTCCAGATATTAAAAAATGTCTGATCAAATTAAAAGACTACTGTATAGAAAATGATATTTATGAATTACACATGCCCAAAATCAGTTGTGGTTTAGACAAACAAAATTACGATGAAATTAAAAATTTAATTAACGAAATATTTAATGAAACTCATATCCAAATTTATATTCATATAATTGAAAATGAAATTTATATTAATGATAATGATAGTATTATACCACAAGTAAATGATACAGATTCAGAAACTGTACACTCTGATGACGAAAATGAATTAAACGGAGTTACTTATAAAGAAATAGCAATAAATTTAGGTAAAAATCAATTAATTATTTCTACACATGATAAAGATACAGAAGTTGAAATTTATAGACTATTTAATAGACAGAAACAGAGATTAATAATTAAATTGAATAAAAATAATTTAGAGTCAGAAATTAAAGACTTTATTAAAAATTATTTAGCCCCAAATTGTAAATATTATTGTTTATTCGAAAAAGATTTACATTTAAAATTTAATGATGTACTACAACAAAATTTTGTGAGAAATTCCTACGAATTAATAAAATGCGAACATTTATTAGAAGATGTTGAATCATTAGAAAATCAAATCGAAATAATAACAAATTATCATCTAGGAAAAACGAATCATCGAGGAATTCTAGAAACTTATCAGAAACTTAAACAAAAGTATTATTGGACAAACATGTATCAAGATATTCAAAAATATATAAATAATTGTGAAATATGTCAATCAAATAAATATGAAAGACATCCGTATCAAATTAATGACAACTTAACAAAAACTCCAGATAAGCCTTTCCAAATAATAAACGTTGACATATTAACTTTAGAGAAACAAAAATATTTAACAATAATAGATCAGTTTTCTAAATACGCACAAATCTACTATTTAAAAAATTTAAATGCTACTACAATTGTAGATGAACTTATAAAATACTTTAATAATTATAAAATCCCAGACGAAATAATTCATGATTCGGGAACAGAATTTAATAACAATTTAGTTAAAAACCTACTCAAAATTTATAACATTAAAATTCACATGACTTGTGTGGATAATCCTAAAAGTAATGGATGTATCGAAAGATTCCATTCTACAATTATCGAACATTTACGAATACTAAATCAAAGACCGGAATTTAAAAATGAAACCAATCAAAACAAAATTAAATTTGCATTAATAGGTTATAACAATTCAATTAACCAGTCAACTAAAATACCACCTGTAGAAATATTATTCGGAAAAGATGAAAGTAAAAATCCATTTGAAATTAAAAGTACAAATGAAGATTACCTTATTGAATATAAAAATAAATTAAAAATAATTCAAAATAAAGTTAAAAAGAATTTACAAATAGAGAAAAATAAAAGATTTAATCCGCAGAATAATTTACCAGCAAATATTCCTAAGAACGTATTAATCAAAGAAGGTAAAAGACGAATCCAGAAAATAAAGAAACCTTTATTTAAAATCCATAAAGTTGAAAATTATAATCCTAATTTAGGTGTAATTAAAATAAATGATAATAAAAGACATAAGATAGACAAAATTAAAAAACCGAGACTATTTGTTTCAAATGCACCTACGGATTAGACGAATTAGAAGAAATTAATAATAATCCAGGAATAAATATTTTTGATTTAGGAAATGTATATCTTTATATTAATTCACAGTATAGTTATTATAGATATAATCTTACTAGTATTATTTTAGAATATGATAAAATTAAAATACATAAAAATAACTTGTTTATTCATATTAATAATGATAATAATAAATATAAAAAAGAATTAGAAACATATATTAATATTTTAGAGTTTAACTGTAATAGACTTGAAGGAAAAATAGCTACTATTCTTAATAAAAGAAGAGTAAAAAGAGGTTTGATAAATGGACTAGGAAATATAATCAAAGTAATAACCGGTAATTTAGATGCTTCTGACGGACAACGTTATGATGAACTATTTGATAAAATCAAGAAAAATCAACAAATTCTAGAGAATCAAAATTTAGAAACTATTAGATTAAATAAAGAAGTTATTTCCAAATTCAATACACAACTTGAAAATATAAAACATAATGAAGATAAATTAAAAACAAGAATATTATGGATTGAAGGAATAATAAAAGAAAATAGTAATTGGCAAAATATAATGATCATAAAAGATATTTTAAATCAATTAATCTTATTAACTGTTAATCTAGTAGAAATCATAGCAGAAATTGAAACCAGCTTAACCTTTTGTAATTTAAACAAAATTCATTCATCAATTATAAACTTAGAAGATTTACAAAAAACTGTGAAACAAGTTTCCAATTTAGATTTTTGGGATATCTCTATGCAAATAACAAGCCATTGTAAATTAGAAGACAATATGATAGAATATTTAATTGAAATACCAACTTATGAAAATAATCCCAATAAATTGTTTACAAATCACCCCAATCCCAACTTATATAAATAAAGATATGTTTATGATTGATAATAACAAAGAGTTGATAATTGAAAAGAATAATAAATTAATTCTAGCAAATAATTGTATTAGAAATAAAAATAAGTACTTTTGTAAAACAAACTATTTAGAAGTAAATAAATGCTTAAGTAATATAATTAAATATCAACAAAACCAAGAATGTATGTATCATAGGTTATATGATTCATTTGCTGTATTCAAAATTGAAAATTCTAATATTGTTGTAATTGCTGCTAGCAAAGAACAAAATTTAGAAATAATTTGTAAAGATTATCAAAAACACAAAACTATTAATGGAATATTCAAATTTATAACAAACAGAAATTGTGCTATTAATAACTATATGCTTGAAAATTACGCATATTATAATAAAGAAATTATATTTGAAAATACTAATTTTAAATTAGACAATAAACAGTTTAGTAATAAAACGCTAGAATTTTTTTTTTTTTTTTTTTTTTATTTAATTTTATTTTGGGGGCCCTTCAACTGCTAGGTTATTAGGACCCCGTAACAGTATCTGTGATATTTACATTTTTACCTTATAATATTATATATTTGTATACATTATATTTTGTTAATTAAATTTATTTCCGTAATATATTTGATTATGTTTTGGGTATTTGTATTAGTGTTGAGTGATTCTTTCAGTGTGTTCGGGATTTGATGTGTTTGCCTTTGTACGTTGTATTTGATACAATTGATTAAAATGTGTTTGATTGTGATTTCTGTGTTACATGTGTCACACATTGGCGGCTGTGTTTTTTCAAGTATGTGTTTGTGTGTTAGTGCAGTGTGTCCTATGCGTAATCTTGTTAGTAGAACTTGATGTTTTCGGTTTTCTGGGGTTGTCCATGGTTCAGTTGAGTCCTTTATTTCCCTTAGTTTGTTGTTCGTTACGTCTGTCCATTCTTTCTTCCACTGGTTCTCTACTTTAGATTTCAGGTGGTTTATTATATCTTCGGTTGTTGCTGGAATGTCTAATATTTCTTCTGTTTCTTGTGCTTCTCTGGCGGCTCTGTCTGCATCCTCATTTCCTCGGATTCCTATGTGCGCTGGTGTCCATAATAAGGAAACGGTTTTTTTTTCGGTTTGAATAATATGATGAATGCGTTCACGGATTTTCATTATTTGGGGGGTTGGATTTTGGGTGTTATTTTGTAGGCTTTGGAGGGCACTAAGGGAATCAGTGCAGATTATGAAATTTTGGTGGTTGTTATTGTTTTGTATGTATTCTGCGGCCTTCATGATGCTGTATACTTCTGATGTGAATGAGCTGGTTAACTGTGGTAGGTGATATTGCTCTCGAAAGTCTTCAGTAACTACCGCTCCTCCTGCTGAATTGTTGTTTTTTGAACCGTCAGTGTATATGAAGTGATAGTTTTCGTACTTTGTGTGTTTTAATTCTTGAAACAGTGATAAATAGATTTCCTTTGGTGTTTCACTTTTTTTATGTTTAATGAGTTCTGTGTTGATTTCTGATTTTTGTAATGTCCAGGGGGGAATGGAGAATTGACGATATATTTCAATTTTTGGGTATGTGAAATTTGCATTATTTAGGATTGAATGGATATATGTTTGGAGAGGGGTTGAATTTTTTAGGCTTGGTGGTTCACTGTTTGTTTTAAAGATTTGTGAGTAAGTTGGGTTTTTTGGATTACTAGCTAGCTTTGTGATGTACGATATTGTGATTTCTTGTCTCCGGTAATTCAATGGTTTTTCATTTGCTTCACATAATATACTCTTAATTGGGCTCGTTCTGTATGCTCCAATGCTGATTCGGATTCCTGCGTTATGTATTGCATCTATTTTTTTTAATAGGTAGTTTTTAGCATTTGCGTATATTGTACATGCGTAGTCTAGTTTTGATCTTATTACTGTTTTATACAATGTTATCAGTGTATTTTTGTCTGCTCCCCATTCGTGGTTACTCAGTGTTTTTAATAAATTCAGTCTGCGTAAGCAATCTGTTCTTAGCTCTGTTATGTGTTTTTTCCATGTGAGTTTTTTATCAAAGTATACTCCCAAAAATTTTACATGTTCAACATAAGTTATTCTTTTTCTATTTAAGGTAATATATGGATCAATGTGTGGTCGTGTTTGCTTGCAGAAATGAATTGCTTTAGTTTTTGTTTCTGAAAAATTGAATCCAATTTGGTTTGCCCAATTTTGCAATTTGTTTATCGTGTCTTGTAGTTTATTTTCTATTGTGTTTATGTTTTTTCCTCTACAGAAAATAACAATATCATCTGCAAAAAGGGAGATTTTTACGTGTTCTGTTAGGTTTTTCTTTACTTCATTTATTGCAATTGTAAACAGAGTAGGGCTGATTACAGACCCTTGAGGTATGCCATTTACTTGAATTTTTTTATCTGACAGTACACCATTCATTTTTACGTGGAATTTTCTATGAGTTAAGAAATTTTTTATATAGTTCAAAATGTTTCCATCTATTCCATAATTTTTTGTTTGTTTTATAATATGGTAACGCCAGGTTGTTTCGAAGGCTTTTTCTAGATCAAATAACACAGCTATAAGGTGTTCTTTGTTTTGGAAGGCTGATTCTATTTCATTAGTTATGGAAATAAGTTGATCATGTACTGACCGTTTTTTTCTAAATCCACTCTGTTCTGGTATGATAATTTCGTTGTTTTCCAAATACCATGTTATTCGTTTAGTAACCATTTTTTCCATTACTTTTCCCAAGATGTTTGACAACGCGATTGGACGATAGCTTTTAGCCTCAGATTTATTTTTATTCGGTTTTAGTATAGGTACTATATGCACTGTTTTCCATTGTTCAGGGAATGTATTTGTAGTCCAGATATGATTAAATATATTTAGAAGATGGTTAATAGCTTCTTCTGGGAGATTTTGAACCATAGTTGATGTTATATTATCTGGTCCTGGACTTGTATTTATTTTTAGTTCGTTGATAGCTGTTATTAGTTCTGTTTTGCTAAAAGGTATATTAATAGGGTCATTATTTTGTTCCGTTGGTATGTCATCTTTTTCACATTCTTTTTTAATTTTAATGAATGTATTGTTATAGTGCTGGTTTGATGAGTTGTATTCAAAGTTATTTGCTATCTCATTAGCTATTAGTTTCTTATCGGTTATGATATCTTGACCATTAATAAGAGTTGATGTTACATACACATTATTTTTGCCTTTGATTTTTCTTATTTTGTCCCAAATGTCTTTTGGAGGGGTATTGCAGTTTATGGTATTTACATAGATTTGCCACGATTTTGTTTTGCTAAGTTTTATTACTCTTCTGGCGTATGATCTAGTTTTCTTTAAGTTAATTAGATTTTCTACTGATTTATATTTTCTGTACTTGTATAGTGCTTTCTTCTGTTCTTGAGTAGCTTTTTTGCATTCTTCGTTCCACCACGATGTCACTGTTTTTCTTCTTATATTATTTTTATACCCTATTGTTTTTTCAGCTGCTGTTGTTATTTTATTTATATAATTGTTGACTAGCTTATCTGTGTTGCTGTCTTTGTTTATTGATTCATAGCTTGATTTTAATTCTTCTTGAAATTGGTTCCAGTTTGCCTGTTTTATATTCCATTTTTTTGTTAATTCATTTTCTTGTTGTTGAAATGGTGTGTTGTTTACGTGTTCTATGTATATAGGGATGTGGTCACTTCCATATAGATTGGGCAGTACTTTCCATGATAGGTTGGGCGCAATTCTAGGATGGGAAAAAGTTAAATCGATGTGTGAAAAGTGTCCTGATCGGGCGCAGAAATATGTAGCTGTTCCGTCATTGAGTAATATGTCTTCATCAAATGTGTCCTCTATTATTTTCCCCTTTCTGTTCATGTGGTTTGATCCCCACATGTAATTATGTGCATTAAAGTCTCCAGTGATCACGTATGGTTTTGGTAGTTGTGAGATAATATTTTTCAACATAGTATTTGTGATATTTGTTTGTGGTGGGATATATATATTGCATATAGTTAAACACTCTGGATTGTATATTTGGATGGCTTGTACTTCCAGTTCGGATGTGATGTTTAATTCTGTAACTTGATGGTTATTTCTGGCCAATATGGATACTCCTCCACTGGCATGATTGTTGTTTAGTCTGTTTTTATTGTAGCTAGTGTATCCACGTAGCAATGCATTATTGTTGTGCTTTAGGTGTGTTTCTTGCAAACAAATATAGTCAGGATTTAGTTGTGATATTAAAATTTGTAATTCTGGTAAGTGGTTGTAAAAACCGTTGATGTTCCACTGTATCATCATTTTTCTTCTTGTGGTTATTGTCCCCTGTTTTCTTCAATAAGCTGGATTTTAATTTTTGTTTGTAGTCTGGTTATTCTGTTCTTTATAGCTCTATGATTTAATAAAGGGTATATGTCCTGCAACATTTTTAATAGTCCGTCAATATTTTCAGTGAAATCTCTAGCTACTTTTAGTGGATCATTTGATCCATGCACATTTTCTAAGAAGAATTTAATTTGTTCGTAAGTTAATTCGTAATTATTTTCGTTCTCTTGTATTTCTATTTGGGCCGGTTGCAGAAGTTCCTCTATCGGAGGAGCTTGACTGGGACTAGGGCTATCTGTACGTCCTTGTTTTTTAGGTTTCTTTTTAGTCTGAGTAATGTTTTGATCTGGTTCTTTAAAAGTTGAGCGTGATTCCCGATTTTCTTGACTGTTGTTGGATTCAGTGCTATCTTGTTCTATTATGATACTTTCGTTTGGTTCAGTGGTAATGGTGGTATTTTCTTCGTTTTCTTCTATAAGTTCATCTAGTTTATCTGTAGCTGGTCTCTTATTACTTGATGTTCGGTTTTGTTTTAGTGGCAGTATAGTTGTCTGTAAGGGGCATTTCGTTGCCTGGTGACCTAATTCGTTACATTTAAAGCATTTTATGGTTTCTCCACTGAAATATATTCTATAAGTAGTTTCATCATGTGTTATTTTAGTACTGTCTGGTAGTGGAGGGCTTTCTGGAGATATGAATACCTGCCGTCTGAAGCTAAGTATATGTGCATATTCATCGTCTTGGATACCTATTTTTAGATTATTTATAGGTGATACTATTTTGATTCCTAGTTCTTGTAGGGTTTTTTCAATTTCTGAGTTTGGGATAGATGAGCAAACATTTGAAATTATAATTCTATGTGCCGGTGTTATTAAGCGACGAACTTTAATTGTGTGATTTTCAATTTGTATTTTCGGGTGATTTTTTATCAACATGTCTACCATTTCTTTCGATTTTAGATAAATACACACTCTGTTATTCGATATCTTTGACGCTGAATGTATGTTTTTCCCGCCAATTTTACTTCCAACTGCCATTATGTAGTTTACTATTTGTAGATCTTCTATTGCATCTATTATTATTGCTTGTTCTTTTGTCGGGTATTTATCATTTTGGTTTTTTACTTGTTCTGCGTATGAGATTTTCGTGGTGGAATTGTCTTGTTCTGTATTCATTTTGATTGTTTATACTCCTGTAGTCAGAAGTATTTATTAATTAGTATTGTTTTTGCTTAGTTTGTAGCCACCTGCTTAGGTGGGTTCATGTCTTTGGTGTTAAGACTGAGCTATTTAAGTATAGATGTCTCTAGTTGTTTAAGGAATCGATTGTTTACTTCTAGCTGTAATTGAATAAGGTTAAGTAGAAATTTAAGTACGGTAGTATGATTTATTTTTAATTTTGTGGATAAGGGTAAATTAATATTGGGAAAGGATTTTGGGATTAATGTTGTGGGTTTTAGGATAACTTTTTGAATTTAATGGCAACTTTTTAATTGATAAACACAGTATTTAATGCTATCACTTTACACTGTCACTTGTCACCATCAAGGTCACCTTCAACTCCAAAAACGCTAGAATTAAAACAAATTAATAAACAAGAAATAATGATAAATGAAATTCCAAAAATTCAGAACATAAATGTAAATGAAAATAATCACCAAATTACTAATTCAATTATCATATCTATTATTGTAATAATTATATTGTTAATAATTTTAAGAAAATGTATTAAAATTGTTAAGTTAAGAAAACAAAAGGTAGAACCTGAAATAAAATTGTCAGACCTTCAGAATTCAGAAGATAAAGCTCCATTTTAGAAGGGAGGAGTTATATATATCAATAATATAAACAAATGACTAACTACGCTTTATCTTCCTTTGTTCTAAAGATCACGCCATAGTTAGTCACAGGACTAATCAGTTCATATAAAAGGAGATTCTTATGAATCAGAGAGTAATCGTCTCTTATCCGTATAAACGTATTCACTATTCTTCATATTATTATATTAATGTAATTTGTAAACTTAGTTTAAACAATAAAGTATTGTTTTTAAAAACTTAAAAGTCAAGAATTATATTATAATTCGTGCTTACTGGACTTAAGCTGGATTTATAACACGCACAGCGCATAGAAAATAATTTAGCATAGCACACGAATTGACCAATGTTAAATTTCCTGTTTGCTGTGCTGTACTTCGGGTTTATTCGTTGCATTCTTGATAATTCGTTTTAGTTTACGCACGTGCATCTATTGTTCATTATATTAATAATTTTTGCAAAATAATCAAAACATAATAACAAAATCACAAAGTCAAATAATACCAAATCAAATCTAGCATAACCAACAAAACAGCTGTCATAACTTCATAAGACAACACTGTAAGACAAGAACTTCTTCTTTTACTTTGTATAGCAATATGTGTTTTTGTGCTGTTTATAAAACCCCCGTAACGAAAATGGTATGCGTTGTGCTGTGCTATGTTGTGCTTAATTATGTACTGTGCACTGTGCGCAGTTATAAATCCATCTTAACGGGCGCACAATCACTTTGTGCGGTTCTTAATATTTTTTTTGCAGAATAAAATCAAATATTGACAATACACGGATGCCAAATTACTGAGCGCCAGGATTTGAAACATGGGTTTGAAAGCAGTGATAGTTGGTGCGTTTCTGTGTAGGGGGAGATACGCATTGACATAAAAGCATTTTAAAAAATTACTTTTTTATATCAAGAGTGCTTTCCATCTTTTAAATATTAGGCCACGCCACCGAATAGTACATAAATTACAATGTTGTAATACCAACAATCAAGTATCAAAAATTCAAAACAATTACATACCTACCGTTTTGGTCTTCCAAAGATTACAAACATTATTGGTAATGTGTTTAAACATAATTAAATAACAACAGTTAATTACAATTCATCGAAACTAGGGAATGCAATACCGACCAAAAATTTAATACCGGTTTTTCGGTATTTTCGTTTCAAAAACCGATAATACCGACATTGATAAAATTATTGAAAATGGAACAAAATTGAAAATAATTAGCAGTAGGATGTTTGGTAAATAAATAATAATGAATATGATTAAGTGATAGTCAAAATAATTATTTTATTTTTGGGAATACAAAATAAATACAAACTTAAACAATAAACAAGATTTTGAACCAAGCTAAACCGAATTTTTGAATGAAAAAATATTTCGAAAAACCAGTAGGTATTTTATGTTTAATACCGGTATTGAATACAGACTAAATTTTGTACGGGATCCTGGTATTCGGCATCCCGGTATTGCATTACCTAATCGAAACCATGAAGGAGTTTTTATTACAATGCAACATTGATGTTACCTTTAGTAAGCTGTGTGAGACTGACGTAACTTTACCTCCAATAACAAAAACTAAAAAGGTCACACTAGCGCCACACCGAGTTGGTATCAGCAACTTTTACATTAATAATAAAACAAGATTTTACAAAAAGAAAAAGAAGACTGCATTATCATTTATGTAGGCGGTAAACAATTATTAATGTCAAATATTATTATACGAGTACATGCAAGTTAATGATTCAATATCTGTTCTTGAATTTATACTTTCTGGATCTAATTTAATGTGTAACATTTCTAAAAACAGTCTTTTACTGTAATTACTTTCTCTAATTTTAACATTTTCTAAATCAAAAGTGTGACCCATGGTAAAGTTAAGTAGCTAATGCAGTTGTATCTCTAGTATTTTTATTTTCAGTCATAAATGTGTTTTCTCATTCTAGTATTTAGATATTGTTTGCTTTGACCTACACAAGTGCAGTCTTTAAAATGAATCTTGTATAGAATATTTGACTAAACAATTGGGTACTTTATCTTTCAACCTAGTGAACAAATCATTTAATTTTTTACTATTAGTTAGTTTAATATTCGTGATTATTTCACCAATTTGACCAATCAGATTGTTATTTTTCATTGTTTTTCAATTTAAATAAGTGATTAAATAGCACCATTCTATTTAATCGCGATTAAATTGAAGCTAGCTTTTTTTAACAAAGAATTCATGAAATAATCTTAACATGTAGTACATCGATTAGATTCATTGCACTTGGGATATAACTTATGATATATTTTCAGAAAGTTGTGGAACATATGGAATTTTAAAAAACGATGTAGCACTATTCTTCTTAATATTATTACTACTATTGTTTACGCACTTTTGACTTTTTTCTTTAAACAATGATTTGTTGACAAGACTTACAGAGTAGTTGTTTTTAATCAAATTTTGTTTTACAATCTGTAACTGACCTTGTAGCAAATCAGGGTGACAAATATTAGTTAATCGATGTTTTAATTTTTTTATTAAATGTACTTTTTGCTTCAAAGAATGTCCAGATTGATAATTTGATGAGTTGGGTTTAGTGTACCAGTTTGCAATGATTTCATCACCTGTTCGTCTCATCAACAAAATGTCCAAGAAAGGAAGACATTGGTTTTGTTCAATTTCCATAAGTAAATTATAAATGTGTGTTGTAATTATTGAAATATTCAAGATTGTTGGTAGTAAATCCTACTGGTAGAGCAGTAACAATATCATTAATATACAATAATTTTATAGAATGTAAATGAATGAGTAAAAAGTTAGTTATATCTTATATCAATTAAGGCTCTACTCGAGGAAAAAATTAAGGGAACACTTTTTTTTAACGAAAAATGTCAAATTTTCAAAACTTGGTTGCAATTGACTCAAAATCAATAATCCTTTGGGTTTTAAAAAGATCCAAGTCTCCTCTTTCGTATGGTGTACCTGAAAGCCACATTCGATACATCCCATGTCCTGTAAACCACCATAGAAAAAAAATGTTTTTGACTGAAAAAAATGTAACTTTAACAACTTGCAAGGAGTACATATTCAATGCAAGGACATTAAAGTTCACACAATTTACTTTAAAGTTCAAAAAAGAACAAGTTTCTATGATGATTTGGTCCAAAGTTATGAGCATTTGAAATTTAAAGTATCATAAGAATGTCATGTTTAGTATCGCGTATTTCCTCCGCGTTGCCTACGCACTTCTGCACAACGCTCTCGCATGTTGATGAGACGACGAATTTGGGCCTGCGGAATGCTCCACCAGATTTCGCGAAGCTTTGCGAACATTTCATCGGTGTTAGCAGGTTAATGTGAAAACTTCATAACTTTGCACCATGTCATCGCAATTTTTCGAACTTATGAGGTTTTCATAGGAAAATGACAAAACTGTATTGGCAATTACTCAAATTGAGTCAACAATTCTTTTAGCGTGGTCCGCAAGTTGTCAGAGTTAGAGACTGATAACAAAAAAATCTGACGTGGACACCACATGACTTCCTTGTACGCCTATTAAACTGTTCATACTTTTCTTAATAACTAAAATGTAGAATAATATAAAAAATTCTTTTAACTTATTATACAAATATTAATATATAAAGTACTACTACTACTGCTACTATACTCACAAATATATTTTAGTCATTTTATTTAAACTGCAGAAGAAGATATAAAGCATATTTTACTATTGTCACTGTCATGTCATAATATAATCATTTAAATTTTACGTAGTAACAAATCGATCATGGACTACAAGATACCGAAATACTAAATTATAAATATATACTTTAATTATTCTTAAATGATACCAGATACAAAAATATTTATAAAATACCGATTGTAGGTAATAATCACATAATCTTTCATTTAAAATAAAAAAATTGTCTCAAATTAAATATTTATCTAAATATTTGAAAAAAGTACTACTTCCGGTTTATAGATTGAAACCAAAAATAGGAGGTGCACAACTAGATGCTATAACAGTCCTAAATACAAAATTTCAACTGTCTACGTCTAACCGTATTTGAGTTATGCGACATACATACAGACGTCACGACGAAACTAGTCATAATGGATTCAGAAAAGGTCAACACGGATATTTCCATCAAAATCTGAAAACCGAAATTTTTCGCGATTACAATACTTCCTTATTACTCCGTACAAGGAAGTAAAAAACGGTGTTTTTCTATGGGGATTGAAAAGAGGTAAAATGAGTTTGACTGAAGATCGGCTCACACAGCTGTAAAGTAGAGATTTTAAGCTTTTTAAAACTCTTCTGTTCATCGATATTGGCTCATACCCATCGGAGTTATAACCAAAAACGCTCAAAAAGCACTATAAATTTCAAATGCTCGTAACTTTGGATCAAATCATCGTAGAAACTTGTTCTTTTTTGAACTTTAAAGTAAATTGTATGAACTTTAATGTCCTTGCCTTGAATATGGTCTAATTTTTTTTTTATACTCCGTACAAGTTGTTAAAGTTGGACTTTTTTTTTCTATGGTGGTTTATGGGACATGGGATGTATCGAATGTGGCTTTTAGGTACACCATTCGAAAGAGGAGACTTTGATCTTTTTAAAACCCAAAGGATTATTATTGGGGCAAATGCAACCGAGTTATCAAGGTTTAAAATTTGATATTTTTCGTCAAGAAAAAAGGTTTTCCCCTAATTTTTTCCTCGAGTATATATTTGCAAAAATTTGAGAACTTGGATTTCCCATGGCAGTACCAAATAATTTATGATAAAACATGCCTTTTCAGGAGAAGTAGCTAGTAAAAATAAATGTAACTATTGATTTAAAAAACTGATGTTTGTAAATTCCTTGATCTGTTCCCAATTGTCATCTATTTCTTGTAAAACTAAACTTTTTGGGATAATCGTGAATATCGATGTTACATCAAGTGAAATTAAAATATGATTTTCAGGCCAGTTATCTTTTATGAAAGATACAAATAATTCAAATGATTTATTCACATTATACTAAAAAGAAGGTAATAAGTTAGATAGAATATTTGAAATATATTTTGCCAATTCATATGAAGGTGAATTTATATTGGAAACCACTGGCCATAGAATTGGATGGGGTTTATGGGTTTTCGGTAAACCATACATTTTTGGTCCAACAGCGTTATGTACCTATAGCTAATTCTCTGTTAATCTTATGCATAGTTGATTCTCGAATGTTTTATGCTACACCACTTGCCGATAACTAAGATCATATTATTGGTTTTAAGTATGATTCTAATACCTTCCTTAGATATATGACATGTGTGGTGGCATCTGACATGCAAAGTAAATAAAAAAATTGTCCAGTTTCTTTGCAGTCAAACTTTTATTTAAAGATTTTAATCTAAAAAAATATAAGTTTGAAGATTAATTTGGACAGAACATTAATTGGTATGATCCTTCTAATTTAATGTGTTTGAAGAATTTTCACCCTATACGATAGTATCTCTATTACTTATACCCTTATGTTGTCTATCTTCAGCACATCTTGTTCATCCCTTGTTGTGTTCTCACGGGGGACAGTTTCACCGTCTTGTCTTTATTCCCTGCTGCTACAACCCCACACCTTACCCCCGCCACTTGTCGCCATTAGATGCCGTGTAAAGCCGCCTAGCGCCGCGAGAACTCGTGAATTGTAGCACGGAGACATGCAATATGCAATAGGTCAATTTAGGAGACTTGGAGAGTGGAATTTACAAGAATTTGTGAATTAAAAATGGATATAAAAGATGTATCTGACATGATTTTTATATAACTTGAGTATGGTTTGATGAATAATTTATAATTTGTTGAACATCTGATTATTGTTATTATAGTTAGTACCTACTATCTAATCTGCCGTTATAGTAAAAATAATACAGAAAACTGAATTATTTATATATCAGTACAACAAAAATCCACAATCTCCACATTATTATAATAGGTATGTACTTATGTCACCTGTCAAAATTTTTATTTTGGAGCAATGAAGCAAATATAAATAGAACCAATTTATACAAGAGCCAAGAACCCGCTTCCAGGGGTTTCGCCACACTGCGCGGGAGGACACAACTTTTACATTTAGACTTTACCATTTGAATAATAAAATTTAATATTTACATTTTACAATTCATTTTTATTATTTCAACAATAATTATATCGATTTATGACATAAAAATTATAGCATCGCTATACCATCAAGCATTTTGCCATATGGAAATTTGTTGCTAATTTCAACAATGATATTTCAATATAATTTTTGACATCATTTGATGAATAATTGATGTTAAAATAGGTAATAACTGTAATTAATTTCATAATCAGAATATAAAACTTTTAACGTTTGTATTCTCAACTGTCAAAAATAATTTTCAAAAACCTTCAAAATACAAAGTGAACATAGAAATATCTAATCTAGTATGGCTTTTTGCTATACCGCTATATATAATTGAGAGATTTTCATGTGGCAAAATGCCATACACGTTTTCATCGAGCAACGTGCTTCATGCCATACCGGTGAGACATAGGCATTAGAGTAGCGTGGCCTCTGGGTTACATTTTTTTTAACTAATTAGTTTTATAACAAAATTATATTTTTCTACGAAAGTACGAATTCACATGTTTTCAGATATTAAAATTTATGGTGAAAGTAGGCTTTTGAAACACTGAGTGGTGAAAATAATTTCTACACTCATTTCGTGTACTGAGTGCGAATTTTTCTTAATGTACATTTTTCACTTAATTTTTTGTAATCTCTGTAATAAGTATTCAAATGGATGATTTTCACTGAATTTGACACATCAATAATTTTGCTGGACAAAAATTGTGCAGTTATTGGAAGATCAAAGCTGTCAGGATGTTTTTGATTTCAGAGACAAAAGTTAAGATTCACAATTGCCGTAAAATATCCGAAGGGGTACAAATAAACTCACTTTCACTATCACTACAACATTCTGCACGAAATGTCATAATTTTTATCATAAATTACACCACAAATGCAAAATTACAAAATTCATCTGTCAGTTTTTAGATATTGTTGTTTTCAACTTTGACAGCAAGCCTACCTGATTTGTTTTTCTTAAATTTGTAAAAATATTTTATTTCCAATTTTTTTTATTAATTTTAAATTTTTCCCACTTTCGTATAAAAAATAGTATGTAACACACTTGCGAAAAGGGTTATTAAAAAACTCGTATGATAGCAGAACTCGCTAACGCTCGTACTCCAACTATCATACTAGTTTTTCAATGAAGCTCTTTCCACACACTTGTATTACAATATACTATTTTAAATTTATTTATTCTCTTCATATTTAACTTAAACTAATTTATATTTTGCAACCTATTTATTAAACTTAATGTAACTGTTTATATATTACAAATTTACTATAAATAGGTAGTTAAGAGAATCATACTTACGTATTGAATTATGAAATTTTGAAATATCTAATGTAAATCACAGTTTCTTTGTAATTTGGCAAGGTTTAATGTAAATCTTAATATTTAGACTCTACCGAAATAAATTATAATCTTTTTGTATAATAAAAATAAAATTTTAATCAGATCTTAAAATTATTCTTCCACAATATAGTTTTTAGTTAAGCCATTAAATTGTAATAAAATAACATATTAGCTATTAGAGCTGGGCGTGTGAGGACATTTTTGTTCACGACCACGCACGCTCACGAAACTAAAAACGAAATCACGCCGAATCACGCACGAAATTTCACGTTCGATTAACAATCACTCCTCACTCACGAATTTATTATTATTGAATTGAACAATATTAAGTTACTTTAGCTTCGCAAGATCATAGTGAAAAGTACAACTTAAGCTCCAATTTTTTTGACCGCGCTGCTTGTGCACTTGATTGCTAACAAGTATTGTCGAGTAAGTCAGTTTTCTGTTGACATTTTGCAAATTATGTTAGGTCGTGATTCGTGATTTTTTAGCTTACGCTGCAAATAATAATTGTCCTCACGTCCTCACGCCCTCACGATACACATAAAGCCGCGTACACACTTGAGCACGAATGCGAATGAGGCAAGCCGAGGCCGCACAGAATGCCTCGTGTTGGAATACATGTCTCCCACATGAGGACGTATGAGGCTTACCGCGGCAGTGCTCTCAGCTCACCGAGAGGAAACAAAAATGTCTGATGCAGAATTTTTAGTTTTTTCTCTTCTGTATCAATTTTTTTCTTTAAATCATCAACGTTCTTATCGAGTGTCGCAGCTAGTTCAGCCCAAGAATCTTATTTTTTCAATTTATTATAATAATTAGAATCACAAGGTTTCCATAACACTTCCTGTTTTCTATATTCTTCTATCAGTTGTAAACATAATTCTTGGCTTCACTCCATTTTAACTTATAAAATAATACAAGAATGCTGAAGAAATGCGTACATACAAGAATGTTTTAAAAACTTGTCCACACTGAGCACGAATTCCTTTGATAGACCGACAGCAGATGGCTCGGTCCGAGGCTGTGCGGCGAACAGCACGAGCTTGTTGTGCTCGGCTTGCCTCATTCGCATTCGTGCTCAAGTGTGTACGCGGCTTTACCTACATGTAACTCACGTTCACGCCCAATCACGATTGAAAATATTAAAATTACTCACGTTCACGCGGGCCACGCCGTGATACATCATGATCCGACAAAATTCACGATACGCGCCCAGCTCTAGTAGGTATTTGTAATGATAATAAAATTATCTGACTAAATACAAATGCCGATCATCATTTTAAAGGATTTTGTAGATTTGACATTAAACACAATATGATTATAAAATGTGTTTAAAAAAATCAAATTCCAATCGCAGGCCATTATTTTAAATCATTTTATTCATAATCCCTTATCAAGACCTAATTTGATATCAAACTTGGTAAAATTCTACAATTTTCTCGATGAAACCATTATGCCAATTGGCGACCACCATTTTAAATACTCGTAGTTTAATTAATTAGCCCTTTTGTAGCTCTTTAACTTGATATCAAACTCGATATGATTCTATAATTATTTGTTAAAAACAAATGGCAATTATTGTCGGCTACCATCATTTATAAAGTAGTCCTCATCTAGCCCATTAATTTAATATCACACTAGATCGCACTAGATAATGTGGAAGATTCTACAAATGAATAAATGATACTTATTTTACTACACAAAATTATTAAGAATCGTTGAATAAAATGCGCAATATAATTTGCAATCACACTTTTAAATTATTTACAAAATTTATCTGTCAAATTAAACGTTATTTATAAAATTTCATAGATAACTCAATCCAAGAAAGTGCAAAGCAGTGTCAAATATAAATTTTATAAAATAAACCATTTTTAACCATAAAATTGTAAAACCATGTCTATTATTCTTAATATTTATACCCTAATTATTGAAAAAATATCTCCAACATATTTAACATAATACAATAAAATCATTTAAAGTTAATAACCATGTTGACATGTGTGTCAAACTCTCTACCGTTATTCACCAGAAAATTTTTTTTAGTACTTTATCTAAATTAAAAAATTCATGTTCTTTTTACTTCCTTGTACGGAGTAAAAAGGAAGTATTGTAATTGCGAAAAATTTCGGTTCTCAGATTTTTACGGAAATATCCGTTTTGACCTTTTCTGAATCCATTATGACTAGTTTCGTCGTGACGTCTGTACGTACGTATGTACGGACGGACGGACGGCCGGACGTACGTATGTGTCGCATCGTGTTCAGACAATTCATCGCAGGAAAATTCATCGCGGAAAGTTAATCGCAGGAAAATTCATCACGGGGAAAATTCATCGCGAGGTAAATTAATCGCAGGAAAGTTCATCGCGGTAAAGTTCATCGCGGGGTAAATTCATCGCGAGGTAAATTCATCGCTGGCAAGTTCATCGCGGGAAAGTTCATCGCGGGGAAAATTCATCGCGAGGTAAATTAATCGCGAGAAAGTTCATCGCGGGAATGTTCATCGCGGGGAAAATTCATCGCAAGGTAAATTAATCGCGAGAAAGTTCATCGCGGAGAAAATTCATCGCGAACATATTTATTGTAGTAATGTTGAATGGTATGTTGTGTTATGTTAATCCTTATTGATCACGAATTATTTTATAATATGAAATTTAATATTTTCCCTTACAAACTGCACTTGAAGAAAGTTCATAAAATTCTAACGTTTGCAGGTGTTCTTTGGCTTACAATTTCTATAATAGGATTAAAGTCATTTACCATTCGTTCACAACATCAATAGCTAAGAAACAAAAGTGTAATACTGCAAATTTCGAAGAAAGATATAGAAACTCAATAACACCTGAATATATTTAATACCTCAGGCCTCAGGTATACCCAACTGGTGTAACAAAATTCGGAGAGTTGTAAAAGCGCATTTTTAGTCATTATGACGTTGGAAAAGCGCAGAAATATAATAAGTAAATTTATATTGAATAAGCGCCGATCAAAACATTGAATAAGCGCATTTTTTGAAAATGAGATTTCTGGCCATAACAAGTTCGTCTTCGAGTACGCAGTGTTCCACACCACCGAAAACCACAGCGTATAAAAACCATACCTCCTAATAACCACACGTCCGAAAAACCACAGCGTATAAAAGTTCCCCCACCACAATGTCCACAGCGTATAATTTACTCCTACTTAACTTCTTACTTAACTTAAGTTCTGTTGGACTCAATTAGGGTTTTGTTAGTATTGATTAGTTTATTTTAAAAAAAACGGAGTTCCGTTGGACTCTATTAGGGTTTTGTTAGTTTTGATTAGTTTATTTAAAAAAAACGGAGTTCTGTTGTACTCAATTAGGCAGAAATATTTTCTAGTTTTAAAAAATGCAAAAAATATTGTAGAAAAACTGTCGTACCTACAATCCCTAAAACCATCGTGCTTTTCAAATTTGCACTTCTGCGCTTATGCAACTGTTGTTAATAACACGCAACATTGTGATTTATTTGTCTGCAAAGAAGAATTTACAGATCATGAATATGTCTGAAATTAATTTTTTGGCGATTAATTATCATCGCGATGAACTTTTACGTAATTAAGTTACCTCGCGATGAATTTATTTCGCGATGATCTTTCCCGCGATTAATTTACCTCGGGATGAATTTTCTCCGCGATGAACTTGTCCGCGATTAACTTTCCCGCGATGAATTTACCTCGCGATGAATTTTCCCCGCGATGAACTTTCCTGCGATGAACTTGCCCGCGATGAATTTACCTCGCGATGAATTTACCCCGCGATGAACTTTCCCGCGATGAACTTTCCTGCGAATAATTTACCTCGCGATGAATTTTCCCCGCGATGAATTTTCCTGCGATTAACTTTCCGCGATGAACATTCCGCGATGAATTTTCCCGCGATGAAATTTCCGGGAATCGTGTCGCATAACTCAAATACGGTTAGACGTAGAAAGTTGAAATTTTGTATTTAGGACTGTTATAGCATCTAGTTGTGCACCTCCTATTTTTGGTTTCAATCTACAAACCGGAAGTAGTAATTTTTTCAAGTATTTCGATAAATATTTAATATAAGACAAATTTTTACTTCCTTGTACGGAGTAATAAGGAAGTATTAAAATCGCGAAAAATTTCGGTTTTCAGATTTTGATGGAAATATCCGTTTTGACCTTTTTTGAATCCATTATGACTAGTTTCTTCGTGACGTCTGTACGTACGTACGGACGTATGTATGTCGCATTACGTTAGACGTAGAAAGTTGAAATTTTGTATTTAGGACTGTTATAGTATCTAGTTGTGCACCTCCTATTTTTGGTTTCAATCTATAAACCGGAAGTAGTACTTTTTTCAAATATTTCGATAAATATTTAATTTGAGACAATTTTTTTTATTTTAAATGAAAGATTATGTGATTATTACCTACAGTCGGTATTTTATAAATATTTTTGTATCTGGTATCATTTAAGAATAATTAAAGTATATATTTATAATTTAGTATTTCGGTATCTTGTAGTCCATGATTGATTAATAACATTTGTTACTACGTAAAATTTAAATGATTATAACATGACAGTGACAATAGTAAAATATGCTTTATATTTTCTTCTGCAGTTTAAATAACATGACTAAAATATATTTGTGAGTATAGTGTAGCAGTAGTAGTAGTACTTATATATTAATATATTTGTATAATAAGTTAAAAGAATTTTTTATATTATTCTACATTTTAGTTATTAAGAAAAGTATGAACAGTTTAATATGATTGAAGATGGCGGGCAATAGTGGTGTCACAAGTGACAGCGAAATCGAAAACGATAAAAAAACATGTAAAATCTGCAAAAAAACGCAGTAAATAACATAGTTAAATGTATGTTGTGCAACAGTGTATTCCACCAAAATTGTTGTGTGAAGAAAAATCTTAGTTTTCAAGATAATTTGACAAAGTGCTGCTCCAGCAACGATAATTTTGTTGACGCAAGGGACACCATTGACCTTGAAAGAGTTCATAAACTGACAATCGAAATTAACTACTTAAAACAGTTAATTAAAGAAAAAGATAAAATTATTAGTGACAAGTTCGTAATTATAAGTGATAAAGAAACTATTATATCACTTTTACAACAAAATATTAAGAACACGCAAGAAACAAAAATCAACAAAGTAACGCCATCTAAACTTGATCCTAAAAATAAAAATAAAACTAATAATCTAAAGTTACTAATAAACGAAAAAGATAACATGAAAATCACTAAACCTGACATTGAACAGGTGTCAACATCGCCAAATGACAACAACAAACCTAAAGTGAACCTAAAAATAAACTCTGAAAACAAAGAGTCATCAAATAAAATATCAAACGATGTTCTTAAAGATACTGCTTGGGTTGAGGTTGTTAGGAAAAGACCAAATCAGAAAAAAATGACTGGTTTATATGGTAACGCTAAAATTGATAACATAGAAGTAGCCCCGAAAAAAGCTTTCATATACGCATCTAGGTTAAAACCGGGAACTAAATCTCAAGTTATCGCAGCCCACCTCTGCTCATATTTTCCAGAAGTGATCGTGGAAGAGCTTAATTCCAAGTTCCCCGAACATTACTCATCATTTAAAATAACTGTTAATTTAATGAACTTTGAAAAAGCTATGAATGCAAACATCTGGTCACAAGGAGCATACGTCTCGAGGTTTTTTCAGCAACGAACCCTGAAGAAGAAGACGCTGTAGTACATAGTTCTGTGCAAAACAATGAAGATTCGAACTTTTATGACGTAGTTTTCCTCAACTGTCAGTCATTAAATTCTGACAAACTTGATTTAATTCATTGCAATTTTATTCTTAATCCAGAATTTGATATAAAATTCTTTTGTTTTTCAGAAACTTGGTGTAACTCTGCTTCTATAAATAGTTTAATTATTCAAAACTACACATGTATATCAAATTATTGTCGCATCAATAACACAGGTGGTGGTGTTGGAATTTGGTGCAATTCAAATCTAAATGTGCAGCACATTAATTTAGATGAATTCTGCTTAGACAAAGTGTTTGAAATTTGCGGTGCTAAATGGTGTCCAAACTCTAACATCACATTTATAATCCTGTGTTTTTATAGAACACCTTGCTATTTAAACACTGTTGAATCTGACAAACTAATTAATTTATTTAATCAAATTTTAGACAAAGTAATGAAACCTAATTATAAACTTATTCTAGGAAGCGACTTGATAGAGATATAGCAATTTTAAAGATGATTTCAGACCTACTTTTAAGTTATAACTGCCAGAGTCTTGTTAAATGCCCTACTAGAGGCAATAACATATTAGACCACATTTTTAGTAACACTAGTAGCAATTGTGCTACTTTAGACAACGTTATATCAGATCATAAAGCTCTCCTCACTAACACAAATTGGAACAATAATGAAGTATGCTTTAAAAAAATTACCCGAAGAAATTTCGATGAATCACAAATAAACTGTTTCATTCACGATTTAAATTCGGAAGATTGGTGCTCCGTGTATAACTCACAAGATCTAAACATCTCATTTGAATCCTTTTTTGAAACATTTATATTTTATTTTAATAAACATTTTCCGTTAAATAGTAGTCTTGTAAAAATTGAAAATAAAAAATGGTATAATGAAGAACTCTATAATTCTAGCTGTAATCTGTTTAATTTGTTTCAGCTTCAACAACAGCATAAAGAATGTGCATCTCTTTACAAGGAAATGAAACGAAATCATAAAAACTTGATAACTAAAACAAAAAAACAATATTACCAAAATCGTATTTTCAATTCCGACAATATTTCCAAAACCACGTGGACCGTTATAAGAGAAATCACGGGCAACAAACTATCTGGTCAAAATATAATTATTAATGTTGACCAAAAAATTTTAACAAACCCAGTAGATGTCTGAAATGAATTTAATGTTTTTTTTAGAGATGCGCCCAACAAGGTATTAGAACAATTACCTAAATCTAATAGAGAAGCGCAAGATGTCATGGTTGCACAATCAAATAGCATGTTTCTGCAACCTTTTGAAGAATCTGAACTTTTAAATTTAATTAAAACAAAAATAAAAAATAAAAGATCATCTGGTCCAGATAATATACCAAATTTTTTAATTAAATCAATTGCAGATTTAATAATTAAACCTATACTGTATCTATTAAATCTATCGTTTGAGACAGGAAAATTTCCACGTATCCTCAAAGTTAATAAAGTCAGTCCTATTCATAAAGGAAAAGATGCACATAATATCAATAACTATAGACCAGTCGCACTTTCATCAGTTTTCTCAAAAATTTTCGAGTATGCTTTTCTAAATAGGTTGGAAATATATTTGTATAAATACAAAATAATTAGTCCACACTAATTCGGTTTTCGAGCCAAGCAATTCAATTTACGCTCGAAAATATTTTGAGTAAACTAGAAAATGGTGAGCAGCCAATTGGAATTTTTTGTGACCTGACAAAAGCTTTTGATTGTGTAAACCATGACAGATTGCGCTTTAAGTTAGAAAAGTACGGTATAAGGAGCACGCCTCTTAATTGGATATTATCTTTTCTTGAAAACCGGGAGCAATACGTTTCAATTAAACATATAAAAAACAATATGACAAAAATAATAGATTCAGAACGTACTATAGTGAATATTGGAGTTCCGCAAGGCAGCGTAATTTCAGCTATACTTTTTTTATTGTATATAAACGACCTGAGCTCCATTTTTAGTAATGAATGTGTAATCACAATGTATGCTGATGATACTTCGTTAATCATTTCAGATTCAAATAGTGATACACTTAAAGTTAAGTGTCAGAATTGTGTAGATCGTCTAGCGGACTGGTTTATCAGCAACAATCTTTTCTTTAACTCTGCGAAAACACATTACATGCGTTTTCACAGCCGTCAATGCAAGAAAGATCTTGATATTGATATCTGTCTTGATAATCATCACATTTCTAGGATTTATAACAATAAATTTCTGGGAGTGTCTCTTGATGAAAATTTTATTTGGATCTCGCAGGTAGATTCTGTTGCAGCTAAACTTAGTGTGATTTGCTATCAGTTTAGACATTTAACTAATATCCTTACGGAAAAACAGCTCTTAGTTTTTTATTACGCCAAGGTCGAATCTATTATTCGTTATGGCATTTGTTTCTGGGGTGCATCAACTTCAGTTTCAAATGTTTTTATTTGTCAAAAAAGAATTTTGCGAAGTATTGCTAAAGTTCTGCGTGATTTCTCTTGTAAAAGTCTTTTCAAAAAGTATAATATTTTAACAGTTACTTCACTTTATATATACGAGATTTATGCAGATTCATCTATGCAAAGAAATCGTCTTTTGATTTAAATTCTACATATCATAATTTTGACACAAGTCAAAAAAACAATTTCCGGGTACCTTTAGTCAGATATGATTTTGCCAAAAAGGCGCCACATATACACGATTTAATGATCTTTAATAAATTACCAGATGAAATCAAGTCAAGTAGGAATTTAAAACTTTTTTCATATGAATTAAAATCTTTTCTTCTAGAACACTGCTTCTACAACCTAAAAGAGTATTATGATCTGATAAACTAATTTTTTTTCTTTTCTTTTCACAAGATAGGCTTTTTATGTTGTTTATGGCTTTGCTCTCTCTATCGGGATCTACTGCCCATTTTTTATTATTTTATTTATAAAAATTTATACGTAATGCTTGTTTTTAAAACAATCTTATTTATTTTACAATTGTATACGTCTGTATAATTATTGTCATAAGTTATTTGTTCTGACGTTTTCCATACATGTAAACCATGTCAATGAAATAAAACTTATTATTATTATTAATAGGTGTACAAGGAAGTCATGTGGTGTCCACGTCAGATTTTTTATTTTAAAGATTATGTGATTATTACCTACAATCGGTATTTTATAAATATTTTTGTATCTGGTATCATTTAAGAATAATTAAAGTATATATTTATAATTTAGTATTTCGGTATCTTGTAGTCCATGATCGATTAACATTTGTTACTACGTAAAATTTAAATGATTATGACATGACAGTGACAATAGTAAAATTTGCTTTATATATCTTCTTCTGCAGTTTAAATAAAATGACTAAAATATATCTGTGAGTATAGTACCAGTAGTAGTAGTACTTATACAGGGTGAGTCATCGAAATGCCCGTCGTCGATATCTCCCTTGTCGTTAAAAATACAGCACAAATTTATTAACAGAATTTTTCGTCTACTCAAGGAGCATAACTTAAAATTATTTTCACATATACAGGGTGTTGCATAACGACTTGGCAATAATTGTTCGTCTTTTTTAAAATGAAACACCCTATATATTTTTATATATTTTGAATTGAATTTTATTTACCTATACGAACATATAAATTTCATTTCAGTTTTCCGCGGCGTTGCCAAGTTATTCAATTTTTTCTCTAAAAAAAGCCGAATACACGTGTTGTTTTATAAAGGCGTACTGAAGTTATTTTAATAGTAAAAATTATGAATTTTTTTTTCTGTACAACTATAACTATACTCTTTGTTCTGACATAACTTTTTTTAAATGTTATTATACAGGGTGTTGAGTACAGCGAATCAAATTTACTCAATTTTAAATGGCTATAACTCGTCATTTTCAAATGGAACACCCTATATTTTATTATTCTGTTGTGTGTATTTTTGCATCTTTTTATGTTATAAAAGGTGTCCCATGCCTAAAAACATTAATTTAATTAATTTCGAAATTAATGTTTTTAGGCATGGGACACCTTTTATAACATAAAAAGATGCAAAAATACGCACAACAGAATAATAAAATATAGGGTGTTCCATTTGAAAATGACGAGTTATAGCCATTTAAAATTGAGTAACTTTGATTCGCTGTACTGAACACCCTGTATAATAACATTAAAAAAAAGTTATGTCAGAACAAAGAGTATAGTTACAGTTGTACAGAAAAAAAAATTCATAATTTTTACTATTAAAATAACTTCAGTAAGCCTTTATAAAACAACACGTGTATTCGGCTTTTTTTAGAGAAAAAATTGAATAACTTGGCAACGCCGCGGAAAACTGAAATGAAATTTATATGTTCGTATAGGTAAATCTAATACAAATCAAAATATATAAAAATATATAGGGTGTTTCATTTAAAAAACGACGAACAATTATTGCAAAGTCAATATGCAACACCCTGTATATGTGAAAATAATTTTAAGTTATGCTCCTTGAGTAGACGAAAAATTATGTTAATAATTTTATGCTGTATTTTTAACGACAAGGGAGATATCGACGACGGGCATTTCGATGACTCACCCGGTATATAAATATATTTTTCTTCAACCGTCTTAAAAGTTGGTTCTTTTAATACTGTTTTTAGTATTAAAAGTTGACGTTTTTGTTATTAATAAAAAAATGTAACTGTTGCTAGGTAATACTTTTAATCCTAGGCTTAAAAGTACTTTTATTTTGTACTTAATGTTAAAAATTGGTTTTATACGTTCATTTTCAGTAGATAAAGTATTACTTTAACATCGAGGGTAGATAAAATAAAATTTGAGTAGATAAAGTAAAATTTGAGTAGATAAAGTAAAATTTGAGTAGATAAAGTAAAATTTGAGTAGATAAAGTAAAATTTGAGTAGATAAAATAAAATTTAAGTAAAATAAGAATATTTTTACACAAATTAACATTAAGTACAAAATAAAATAATATATTGTACACGACGATAAAGAGTCTTTATCGACACGTGAAAGATAGCCCACTCGTTCCTTCGTCACTCGTGAACTAACATCTTTCACTTTTCGATAAATGATCTCTTTATCGTCTTGTATAATAAATTACTATTAATCCTAAGCTTAAAAGTAGATTCTGTATTTCTACTAGAATCTTGGGAGCGTATTATTTCTTGAGCTTGATTATTTATTATTATTTTTCTACTAGTATTATTATAAGAATGGAGGATATTATAGTACTAGGTTCATCGAACCGTAATATTTTTTTAGCAGTGTACCATGTATGTTTACCAGTAAAGCTGATTTGACGTCTTCAATAACATCAATCTTTAAACGTACCAATTCATCGCAACGGCATGCACCCGAAATTTCCAGTATTACAACAATCTATAAAAATTAATAATATTTAGATAGTTATATTCTCATTCCTCATATTTAAACACTTACTTTAATCATCAGGTATGTATTATCAGGAGCATAATTCCAGAAAAACTCTTGATTTATTTTAGTTTGACAGAACAATAAAATTTGTAAACAAAACAAAAGTTAAAGCAAAGCTACCTTCTTAGTTTCAATCATATTTCAACAAAATATTTCAATAATTTAAAATGTAATTTTCTTGGTTGAAGAAAAAATAGTATGTGTTATTTGGATTAAAAGTGTCTTTGTTTGATTCGCAATTTTTGCATCCGCTCGGCTTCGCTACGCTTCGCCTCGCAAATGTAAATTAATTGCTCATCAAACAAAGTATCACTTTTAATCCTAATAACACAATATACTATTGTATAATAAGTTAAAAGAATAAAGTAGGTATATGGTGGGAGGTCTTGTGGTGACCACGTCAGATTTTTTTATATTATTCTACATTTTAGTTATTAAGAAAAGTATGAACAGTTTAATAGGCGTACAAGGAAGTCATGTGGTGTCCACGTTAGATTTTTTAACAAAAACATGCAATTGCGATTAAAAAAACATAATAGTTATTTATGTATTAAGGGCATAATAAAATTTTCACGAGAGCTATAATCTTAATTGTGCCCGTGGTACATACAACGTTTTATTTTATTTTAATTCTCGAAATTTAAGAATTCAAGAGGTATTCGTTATCGTTGTCTGGCGTTGCGAATATTAAGGATGCTGTGGTATCTATGTATGAACATACATTGTTAAAAGAGTTATACTAGAAAAATACGAAAATTTGCGAGTGGCGGCCTTCAAAACATGCCAGTAGCAACGCTGAAAAATTATGATGTACTTATGTCAAATATGGTAAGGAAATGTACAAATATACCTGCTTTACACTAACAATCCGTTTTGTTTAGTCAAATATGTCAAGCCGTGATCTCTTTGGTGTATCTACTCGAAGCTAAAGAAGATGATTAAGATTAAGCAAGATGTTGTCGAAGTTTGTTTTGATTACTCTACCTAGTACCGAGTTTATTCGGATCAATTTTGTGGTTATCGAATCTAAGAAATTACTGGTACTAGAACGAAATTGAAAAATCTAGTTGGTAATGATGCAGTAGTATTACAATATCTATATTGTAACGAACTACTCTTGCACATTTTATAAAATGTAATTTCAATTTATTATTTCAATAAATATTCAAAAATGTTTGACTAGTTGTTCCTTGGCAACTTTATACGTCCTAGCGCGATAAAAGCCCAATTGCACCCGTACTTTAGTGCTATAAAACAAGTTTATGAGTTCTAAATAAAATAAAGTACATAAAATGAGCTGCTCCATATTAATTTTTATTACTATGTAAAATTTCAATCAATTAAACCATTTAAGTTTAAACTATATAAATTACTAAAGTTTCGCCAGCATCCTACTCGAGCGGAGCTGAAAGCTATTCCCTTTTAGCATATAAGATTATTTAACGAGCATTATAATGTGCGAGTCAAATACGACACGTTTCATCTACGATACGTAAATTTTTCTGTAACTGGCACCATTTACAAATTATATTACTATTTATAATGCTGTGTTTGAAACTTCGATATCTTGTAATTTATGACCGAAACATTTGTTATTACGAAAAATTGAAATGTTTATTACAGTGACAGCAGATATGACATCGGTGACATATAGTTTAATCTTGTTCCAAAATTTTCATAAAATAACTAGCCAGAGTTGGTTGGTGCGGTAAGGGGAGAGAAAGAACGTGCCTATGTTCTACACAGAGTTGAGTCACAAAATTTGCCAACTTATTACTCGCCTGAAAGCAACTGAGCCAAGAGAAAAGCCGAGCTGGACGGCTTCTATATACCTACACTTGATACTTGACATAATAGACTAGTCGGGAAATCCGAAATTCGCTCTATTTCTAACGTCTAGGTGCATTTTATGTAACATTTAGGTAATATGAGTTTCTAGACTAATTTGACTTCGCTGAATTCGAATCTGCCCGTTACCAAGCCGAATTTTGCATGCAACACCCGGAATTCAAGATGGCGTCCGTTTTTGAATCTTTACTTGAAACAAGTAAATATTGTTGTATTTTTGAGAATGATGAGTCTTTTTCTAGGTTTTCGGTATCTCTGATTTCATTGAATCACACAGTTCTGACATTCAATTGCCATAAATGTAATATTCAAGATGGCGGAAGAAAAAGGAAGTTAACTTGTTTCACGCAAAGATTCAAAAACGAACGCCATCTTGGATTCTGGGTGTTGCATGCAAAATTCGGCTTGGTAACGGGCAGATTCGAATTCAGCGGGGTCAAATTGGTCTAGAAACTCATGTTACCAAAATGTTACATAAAATGCACCTAAAAGTGTGAATTTCTTCAAGTGAAAATTGCAAAATTTCAGATTCTAAAATATTTTTTGTGTTTAATCAACTCTACTTTCTGAACGGATAAAGATATCTACTTCCGGTTTGCGGCGTTGGATTTCTTACTAAATTTTACGTACATACATACATACATTATACTAAATGTTTTATAAGGCCCTTGATAACCCAAAATTAAATTATTATCTTCAAGTGAAAATTGCAAAATTTCAGAATTTTAAATATTTTTTGTGTTTAATCAACTCTACTTTCTAAACGGATAAAGATATTGACTTCCGGTTTGCAGCGTTGGATTCCTTGGTAAATTTTACGTAAGATACATTATATTAAATGTTTTGTAAGACCCTTGATAACCTAAAATTGAATTATTATCTTCAAATGAAAATTGCAAAATGTAAGAATTTTAAATATTTTTTGTGTTTAATCAACTCTACTTTCTAAACGGATAAAGATATCGACTTCCGGTTTGCAGCGTTGGATTCCTTGGTAAATTTTATGTAAGATACATTATATTAAATGTTTTTAAGGCCCTTGATAACCCAAAATTGAATTATTATCTTCAAATGAAAATTGCAAAATTTAAGAATTTTAAATATTTTTTGTGTTTAATCAACTCTACTTGCTAAACGGATGAAGATATCGACTTCCGGTTTGCAGCATTGGATTCCTTGGTAAACTTTACCTAAGATACATTATATTTAAAAAAATTTAAGGCCATTGATAACCAAAAATTTAATTATTATCTTCAAATGGTAAATTTTACTTTAGATACGTTATATTAAATGTTTTGTAAGGCCCTTGTTAACCCATAATTTAATTATTATCTTCAAGTGAACATTGCAAAATTTTAGAATTTTAACTCTCCCTTAGTGTGGTGGGGTATGTCATACTCAAGCGTATATGTTTACGTTTCTAAAATCTAAATGAAACAAACTAGTGACCTCTTTCTCTCAGTACCTTCAAATTATGTATATTTTGACAAAGTCAGTTCATTGTTTGCTGTTTATCAATGTTCAATTTGGTGTTATATCTTGTTGAAGTCGGTTGGGGTATGACATACCCCAGTACACTACTTAAGTTACTTTTTGTGTTTTTCTGTTTTGGAGGTTAATTACATCCATTTTTATTATATTTCCCTGTTGTATTGAATATTTTGTTGTGTTTTGACAAAACTAGTACAATGTCATACAAAGAGAAGCAGCATAGGCTTCAAAAGCTTTGGGATTGTGAAATTTCAGAAGAGGGTTCTTTTATAGATAGTTTATCTGAAGGGGAAGAAACCGGAAGAAACAGTAATAGAAACGGACAAGAAATTACCTGAAATCATAGATTTTTATTATAATTCAACTAAGGGCGTTTAGATACTTTGGATGAATTATCTCTAAATTACAGTGTGGCAAGAAATAGTCGTCGATGGCCCTTGACCTTACTTTTTTCATTTTTGAATACTGCGCAGGGGTAAATGCTCAAGTAATATTTAAAGGCATTACACAAAGTTTTATTTAAAGAGGAGTAGGTATGTTTTAAAAGATCTAGGTTTGCAACTTATATCAGAATTTAGAGATCAACGAAGAGAAAAACCGCACGTAAGTCGAGGCCTACGTGAGAACCAACCATTAGACAGAACGTCATGAATTTGCATCTAAGCGACGTAAGACTAGCAGAAGATGTTCTGCATGTCCAAGAAACAAAGATAGAAAGACATTTTATATTTCTATGCATTGTGATATTCCACTTTGCTTAGAACACGCATTTTTGAGTTGCGAAAAATGTATAACATTTGAGACGCCATAACTTTTGAACTATGAGCAATATTGATATAAATCTTTTTTATTTTTTTTTATTAAACCTTTTTTTTATAAATACTATTTAGATTTGGGAGTGTCTATTCGTACGCTACCGGTCCACCGGTGCACCGGTGACTCGGGTAACATCGGCTACCGATGCGCACTGGTGGCACCGGTCGTCGGCACCGGCGCACCGGTAGCACCGATGGCACCGTCGCACGGGCACCGGTCATCAGCACCGGCGCACGGGTAGCACCGGCGAACGGGTAGCACCGGCGCACGGGTAGCACCGGGGCACCGGTCATCGGCACCGGCGCACCGGTAGCACCGATGGCACCGTCGCACGGGCAGCACCGAGCACCGGTCATCAGCACCGGCGCACGGGTAGCACCGGCGCACGGGTAGCACCGGTCATCGGCACCGGCGCACCGGTGGTACCGGTAGCATCGGTGACACCGGCGCACCGGTCATAAGCACCGGCGCACCGGTAGCATCGATGGCACCGGCGCACCGGTAGCACCGACGTACCGGTAGCATCGGTAGCACCGGTACGCCGCAGCATCTAAAAAATTGCAAAAGTTATAAACAAATAAAGATGAAGAAAAAAAGGTATTTCAAAAACTATTAATAATTAAGAAATTTTAAAAAAATATTCTTAAAGAGGAGGAAATTTCCAATAAGAATAGTATTGAAACGATCCTCTACCGCGCCAGAAAACACCCTAATACATGGATTTCGCGCGCCAGTCCACAGCGTTTATTGTTTTGTTAAATATAATAATCTAAAGATATTGTTGAAGATAAAAGTACAATCTACAAAATGGTCGATGCAAAATTTTAAAATTTTGCTTTAAAAGCGAAATATGTTAATTTGAATTTTGACAATTTTTGTTATTTTTTTAACACAAATAATATCTTCTGTTTTAAAACGAATTTAAAAAATTCGATCGGTTATTTTGTAGATCCAAACTTTGTTGACAACATATTAAAATTTATTTTTTATAAATATTGCTGTTTTTTTTACAATTATGGATGCCAAAATTATTTTTTAAACAATGGAAATATTGAAAAAACTATTTTAAACAATAAAAACCATTTTTGAAGAAAACTAATTTTTCTTAAAAATTATTATTTTATCAAGACAACAAAATGGTAAAAAAAAAATTTCATTAGTATGAAACTAGTCCATTTTTTATAAATAATTTGTAAACAAATGAGATAAAAAAATCCTTAGGTACGTTATTTAACGTCATTGTTAGTTGCGAAAAAAGTAATAATCTAACGTTAGTTTAAGAAAATAATTTTGATAAGATTTTTTCATAAGTAATATAATAAGAGCTATAAATTTACCGGTAAAATTTACGAATAGTTGTTGCGTATAGAAACGGACAAACGAGTGTCAAAATTGACATATTTAAATCACGACAGCGAAGCTGGAATGATTTAAGAGTCAATTTTGACCCGAGTTTTAATTAAATTTATGACTCGAATTATATTTGCTTGATTATTTCACGAACGAATATCTTCTCTGTATATTATTTTATTTTTGACGTTTGCAACATTAAAAACATTTAATAAACAAAATGTAACTATGGTTACACGAATGTGGTTTTATCAAATTTTATCGCTGAAAAACTGCCCTCTTCGAAAAAGTTATAAATTATTATTGGCCAGAAATGACGTGTGTAAAATAATCAATATTTAATTTTTTGTTGACTTGCAAAAATTATAATAAACAAAATATTGAAATTTTAAAAACTTTAATGACGTGATATTGTTAAGTATATATAAAAGAAGGGCTCCAAGAAGCGAAAAATTTTAATCCGATTATTTAAACATTTTTTGTTGTCTTCAATGACAACGAAGGTCCGACAAAGTTTGTTAATTAACAATTGCATAACTTTTCGAAAAATTAACTTAATAACTTTTTTCTAACGGGACTAAATTCTTTGAAGTGTTGACAATACACCATATTTTTTTCAAATTTTTAAATTGATATTTGATACTGTAAAAAAATTATTTTACATGATGTACTCGCTTTAGAGACGGCGCACGCACACCTCACCGGCCGCTCTATTTTCAGCGTTAAATTACTATCATAAACAATGAAAGTAGAGTTCCGGGAGTAGGACTTTTTTACTGGAAATTTCCTCATCTTTAAGAATCTTTTTTTTAAATTTCTTAATTATTAATAGTTTTTGAAATATTAGCGAAAAACGAAATACCTTTTTTTCTTCATCTTTATTTGTTTATAACTTTTGCAATTTGTTAGATGCTGAAAAATGGTAGCACACCGGTGCTATCTACCGGTGCCACCGGTACGTCGGTGCTACCGGTGCCACCGGTGCCACCGGTATTACCGGTGCGCCGGTGCCACTAGTACTACCGGTGCGCCGGTGCCACTAATACTACAGGTGCGCCGGTGCTACCGGTGCGCCGGTGCTGATGACCGGTGCTGTCCGTGCGACGGTGCCACCGATGCCGATGACCGGTGCCCCGGTGCTACCAGTACGCCGTTGCTGATGACCGGTGCTGCCCGTGCGACGGTGCCGATGACCGGTGCCCCGGTGCTACCGGTGCGCCGGTGCCAATGGTGAACATCGGTAGCCGATGTTACCCGAGTCACCGGTGCACCGGTGCACCGGTGGACCGGTAGCGTACGAATAGACACTCCCTTTAGATTTTTGTTTAATTAAAGATATAAATATATTTGTATGCAATAATGTTGCTCTATGTTTTTTTTGAAGCAAAATTGCTGTTGTTTTAAAACAGTATTACAAATTTTTTTGTAAATATTATTAACTATCATTTATTTATTTTATCTACAACAATAGAATAATGTATTCATTATATACGTGAAAGTAGTATAATAAACCCCTCCATAAGGACACATTATGAAATAATGAATTCATTATTTCACACTGTTAAATAATGAGTACTTTATTCTCTCGAACGGTCAAACTGTCATCACATCTGTTTTAATATTAGTGTTACATCAAGTTATCATTTAATGACGTTGTAAGCAGAAACAGTAAAAATAATAAAAATTTGTAAAACGCTGTATATGACTAGCCCATAATAGTTCTAAATTACTCGGATAAATTGTCATCACACCAAAGTTTGAGGTTAGGTTAATATCAATACAAATTTGTAGTAAGAAAATGTTGCTTTATTTAAAAAGTTGTAGATAAAACGTCGTATTTGACTCGAAAATAATGGCTATAATTAACTCGGATGATTTATACACTCGCCTTCGGCTCGTGAACAAACTTTCATCCTCATTAATTATAGCCTACATTATTTACTCGTTAAATAATATACTATTATTTGACACACAATGAAACATATTTGATCATAAAATTTACCAAATTTTATAAATCTCTATAGTTTTTAGTGAACTTTAGTTCGGGGTATGACATACCCCACAACCAGGGTTGAAAAAAAACATGTTTTTTTCAATTTTAAACAAAACATTTGTTTTTTACTGTTTAAAACTGTTTTTTTTTGTTTAAAACATGTTTTTAACTCTGCACAAAAAAACATGTTTTAAACAACAAAAAAGCATGTTTAAAACATGTTTTAAACAGGATATCTGTTTTAAATAAATATTATTTCCATCGAAATATGTCGCCAATGCTACACTTTGTGCGAGGTCGGGGATTTACATCGCTCTAGCTGCGTAGCTAGGAGTCACCGATGGTCGGTAGTTGAATTTGTTTTGTTTGTGTTATGCGTCGTGAATGGATTTCGATATCATTTTTAAACACCTGATTTAAAACACAGTTTAAAACATGCATTAAAACATTAGGCCGTGTTTAAAACATGTTTAAAACAGTTTGTTTAAAACAAATTGTTTTAAACATAACAACCCTGCCCACAACACTAACCGCGTGACTTTTTTCCACCACACTGACGGAGGGTTAAATATTTTTTGTGTTTAATCAACTCTACTTTCTAAACGGATAAAGATATCGACTTCCGGTTTGCAGCGTTGGATTCCTTAGTAAATTTTACGTAAGATACATTATATTAAATCTTTTTGTAAGGGCATTGATAACCAAAAATTTAATTATTATCTTCAAGTGAAAATTGCAAAATTTAAGAATCTAAAATATTTTTTGTGTTTAATCAATTCTACTTTCTGAACGGATAAAGATATCGACTTCCGGTTTGCGGCATTGGATTTCTTTGTAAATTTTACGTAATATACATTATATTAAATTTTTGTAAGGCCCTTGATAACCCAAAAGTTGATTAAAATGTTTTTGTATATTCTTTGGACTGTTTAACTTCCGGTTTCTTTGGCATTTGAATGTCAAAACTGTGTGATTCAATGAAATAAGAGCCACCGAAAACCTATAAAAAGACTCATCATTCTCAAAAATACAACAATATTTACGTGTTTTACGTAAAGATTCAAAAAAACGGCCGCCATCTTGGATTCCGGGTGTTGCATGCAAAATTCGGCTTGGTAACGGGCAGATTCGAATTCAGCGGGGTCAAATTAGTCTAGAAACTCATGTTACCATAATGTTACATAAAATGCACCTAGAAATGCGAATTTCGGATTTCCCGTCTAGTCTATAATAGAAAAAGCATGCACTAAACGGTAGGGAAGTTCAATACCCGAATTTCGTTGAATACTACTATTACAGAGAAAGCGTCTTGGTTTCTGATTAGTATTTATATATAAATATTTTAGAGATTTTATAGTTTCAATAATATTTGCTATTTTGGTTTTAGTTTTTAATTCTTGCAAACTGACTTTGTCTTTCCAAGTAATATTAAGCATACTATGCTCCATTCTATTTTGTAACATTCTGATCTTATTAATTAGTTTACTTGTTAATGCTCATTTTTGGCATCCGTAGGTTATGGTTTGGGCTGGCACATATCAAAAGTTTTGCTTTTAATCGTTTGGCCGATATTACTTTTAAATAATGTTTTTAAGTGACCAGCATTTTTTCCTGGATATGTTAATCCTTCTGCTATTTCTTTTTATTGCCTGTTTTCAAAACTGATTAGTTGTCCTGGGCAAATATAGACTTTTACATATTCTACGTTTTGTAGATTAATTGTTATTTATTATTTTTGTCTCTGAGTTTTACAAAAAAATTATTTTAGCAGAATAATTGATTATTTATCCGATTTCACTGGTTATCGTTTATAATTCAGTTATGAGCGCTTGCAGTGCCTGAGTTGTAGTCACGATTAACGCTATATCGTTCGTAAAATTTCCCATTCTACCTTATTCCATATTTATCTGATATGTTATTTATAACGTATTGCCAGACGCAGTTAAATAGATGTGGTGACAGTGGATCTCCTTGACTTTCTGTTTTAATAGATGCTGTGTTCTCTTTATGTTCTCGTGTTTTAGGGAATCAAAAGCTTTTTTTAAACGATGAAACATACAATATGTAAAGTTTGATATTATTTTCTTTACTTTTTTTCCACTAGTTGGTTAATAGTATGGAGGTGCAGATCCTTATTTTTCATACTTTACTTAAAAACGTGTTTTAAAAAAATTGGATCTAATTTACTTATTTAGTACCTAAATTATATTTTTAATGTAGATTTCTAAATCGCGTTTTTCAAGTTTAATTATTTTCTAGTTGTAAATTATTTCACACAGTATGTATACAGATGTTTGTAATTTTGAAGTATTTTTATTATATTTCCAATTAAAAATTTATAATCTTAAAATACCTACTCTTTAGTGTTTTTAGTTTAGTTTAGTTTGAATATTCTAGATTTTTATTTGTATAGTTTAAATGGGCACCGGTCCGTACGTATACATTTTTTGTTTATAAGTCTAGATATGGCGGGAGGTTATGTGCTGGCCACATCATAATTTTTTGTTTAAATTAAATGGCAAAATAAACATTTCAAAGGGGCAATTTGTACTCTATTCCTCTAATTCGAACCCGCTGAATCCAAATATGTAATCCATTACGTCATTCAATCGTTAGTTTAAGATATACAGGTTGTTTCAGACCACCAGTACTATCTAGCGAAATTCAAAACGGATTGAGAAACCGAAAAATACGGGTGAATTTTTTTTAAATGTTCTATTGAACGGTACCAAATGTAAATTGCCTGCGTCATCTCTTGATAATAATCTTAAATAGTAACCCCCAGTTTTTATTGCAGATTCGGGTTCTGCACTACAAAATATGAAGGTTTTGTCGGAAAATTTTTGGTGCCGTAATCGATTTCTTGAAGCACGATATTGGAAACAATTCATATGTAAATTATTGAATTGAATTAGTCCAGCTTAATTACCTACGAATGAATTTGAACCCTAAACAGTTTTAAAAAATGTAAACATGCTTTTACTTTATTTTTCGAATTTGTCCTTGAAATTTGACAAATCTTTTTCCCGCGATTACATTGCCATCTATCACGAACCCAAAAAAAGTTTAAGACAAAATGTTCATATTTTGTAGCGCAGAACCCGAATCTGCAATAAAAACTGCATGGTGGTTTTAAGATTATGTAGTTGCCTCCCTCCCTAAGTGTGTGAGGAGGACAATTTTAATTTGGAACCATTTAAAAGAACTATAAAAAATATCTCATACCTACGTATTTTTCGGTTTCTCAATCCGTTTTGTATATCTTGAGATATTTGGGGGATATGGGCGGTCTGAAACACTATATGCATAAATGCATTTATACACTGCTCAAAACAATTAAAGGGCCAAGTTTTTTTATATAAAAATAATGGTTGCAAGATATCAGGAACACTTATATTAAGAATTTAAGTTGCCTTATGTATTGTTTAAATATCTGAACTTGTTTGATCTGTTTGTGTTATGTCCTTATTTATTCTTACTTCTATGAATAAAACATGAGCGAAACTGGAATGAAATCTTCCCTATTTCGGTATTTTGTTAAGCATTTACTAAAGTATAGCAGTTAAGTATCAGTGAAATTTTATGAAATGCGGATCAAAACAAAGGCCACAGAAGACATTTAACAGAAGTTCAGATGTCTGAAGCAATAACTTTGCTACAGAAGGATGAAAACAGCGATATGCAGCTCGAAGAGACACTAGGAGACCGGGTTATAACTAGACGTACTTTGCAAGTCCGAGGAAGAACAATAACTACCAATGAAGACTGATTTTTAAGATTCCAAGGCTTACTTAAGCGGTTCGCTACAGCTCGAGAACTACAAAATGAGCTCTCTCGAGCAAATGGTAAAAGCATTTTAGATCAGACCGTACGAAATAAGCTTTGTGAGGGACATTTATCTTCTAGAATTCCTGCTAAAGTATCTTCATTAACCAGGAAGCATAAAAGAGCCCGAATTCTGTATGCTCGGCAACATCGAATATTGCAACTGAGACACTCGAGTGCTGCACTTTTAACTGATGAATTAAAATTCATATTACACAAGCTTGATGGACCTCTTCGAGTTTGAAGAAGAACAAATGAGCACTACATCCAAAACAATATGCTGCCACATGTACCTTTTGGCGGAGGTTCAGTTATGGTTTGGGGTAGAATATCCATTAGTGGTAAAACCGAACTTGTCATCACTCGAAACATCATTTTGATTGCACGGCGCTATGTAGATGATGTTCTTAATGTTCATGGACAATCGCTCGCTCTTTTAGCGCCGAACAGACGTGACAGTTTTGTCTTAATTCAAGATGGAGCCCGCGCACATTCAACTAGACTAGTCACACGGTACCTTGTGGAGAACAATATTGACAAAAAGGAATGGCCAGCATGTAGCCCTGACCTCAATCATATTGAACACCTATGACATGAGATCAACTTGGTCAACGCATCAGAAGTCGATTTAACCAGCTTTTGACAATACGGGAACTGAAAGAATGGAGGAATGGCAACAGATTCCACAAGAAAACAAACGCAGGCTTATCCGCAGCATGCCACATCGCTGACAAGCTGTATTTAATGCTAACGTAGGTAATACACGTTATTAAAATTGTAAATAAGAAATAAATCTAATAAAAATTTACTGAATGTTCAATTTTTACACTTCATTTTTCGCAGATCTTCGTTCTGACTGATTCTGTTCCGTGTTACGTATTAATTGAAATTGAAAATTAATAAAATTGTTTAAATAAAGGTCTAAGGTATAAATAAATTTTCATACGAATTCTACGTTTGAGAAAAAAGTTATTCAAAAAGAAAAACTTGATCCTTTAATTGTTTTGAGCTGTGTATATCCGCCAGCAATAGATTCAAAGAAAGAGTTTAGGAACTCATGTCGACTTTCATCTACTCAAAACAATGGCAAGAGGTGCATTTTGTTTCTTTTTCACTTCATTAACTGTAACAAGAGCATGGGAACACATACCACGATGTCATGAACCACTAAAATTTTAAAAGAAAATGCAAATAATGAGTTTTGGAAATCAGCCTAATATATTTTCTTACTTTTGTTTCTATAGAAGCATAATTATAGAATTCGTTTTGCATGTTTTGATTTTATTTTTGTATCTCGTAACAAAATATTTAGCTCTGAATGTTATTATCTTCATTACAAGTAACTGTAGCATCAATGTAAATGTTCGGATATCAGATGTAACGCTTCTATCGCGTGTATAGGTTTTGTAACTTTGCTATCTGGTCACAGACACAACAGTTGTGTTCACCATCACTTTGTTCCTGTTCGCTTTGAAACTTTACAGTTCTGCCTGTCAACACTCTACACTTTTGTTTCCATGTTGTTGTTGTTGTTGTTATGGTTGTTGTTTTACTCTTTAAACAACATTGCAACTGTTTTTGCTACTAAAAAGTCATAAATGAAATTTTAATAAATAATTTGCAGAGGTATGTGATATCATATTGTGTGTTTTAAAGCTATAAATAATAGTACAGTGAAATAAAAATTATGAGATTGGGCATTAATATTTTAGTTAGTTAAAAATATTCGGGATTAGCAGTTTATTTTAATATCAATCTATGGTGAATCAGAAAACTAAAAAATAATATTTTACAAACCTAATTGATTATACAATCAATAATAATTTAAATCCAGATATCTGGTAATCAAATACGTACCTAATAGAAAGTACTATATAACTAAATCTACTCTAAATTCCAGCATTCAGATATTCAGAATTCAAAATCTGGAATCCAAGAAACCGGTATACAAAATCCTGTATATGTAAAACACGGTGACCGGCCACATGCCCTATTGACAAAAATCCATAGGACAAATGCCCAAAGAGAAATGTTCAGTTAACAAATTTTATATTTATTATTTTTATATTTTATAGTACGGGGGCATAAGGCATTCCGTGGCGGTTTTCGTGCCGAAATTGCGGAAGTGGTCTTGTTTGGTCACAAACTACCGATAGATTAATAATTTCCAAGGTGTCATTCTCTGTTCTAATGCAGATGGATTTGGTGACAGGTGAAAACGGCCTATCTGATAGCCAATACGGGTTCAGGGAGGGAAGATGCACTTTAGACGCAATACGGCAAGTCATCGATGTGGCAAAGGATGCCAAACAGGGTGCGTGGAGAAGAAGAAAACTCTGCGCTCTTCTCACCTTTGACGTGAGAAACGCATTTAATTCTGCGTCTTGGCGGAAAATTGTAAAGGAACTCAGGTCAAAGGGGACACCGAACTACCTGATAAACATTGTGAAGAGCTACCTGAGTGAACGTTACATTATTGTGGATAGCTCAGAAGGACGCTACAAGCAGGAGGTGACCAGTGGGGTACCACAGGGCTCGGTGCTCGGCCCGTTCCTATGGAACCTACAATATGATGGAGTGCTACGCATTGAACTCCCTCAAGGAGCAAGGCTAGTGGGATTCGCGGACGATCTGGGGCTGCTAGTCACAGCATCCTCAGTAACAGAACTCAAGGAAGTGGCTGAACAAGCAGCCAAGGCCATCTGCTACTGGTTAGAAAAAATGGGTCTAAACTTGGCTCCGGAAAAAACTGAGGCCTTAATCCTCGCAGGAAGAAGAAAGGCACGGGAAGTATCATTCAGGGTTAAAGATGTCGACATTAAACCATCCCCGACGGTGAGGTACCTGGGAGTGACCTTGGGCGAAGGAGGATCACTCTCCAGGCACGTCCAAGCAGTGGCTAATAGGGCAGCGACAGTCACAGCTGCACTGAGCAGGCTAATGCCGAACGTGGGAGGGCCTAGCCCCTCCAAAAGGAGGATCCTTGCGGGGGTAGCTGAATCCGTGATGCTGTACGCAGCCCCAATCTGGGTTGAGAGCCTTCAGGCGCAGAGAACCAGAGGGTACATGGCAGCGGTACAAAGAAAAGCAGCATTAAGAGTGGCAAGTGCCTACCGCACAGTATCAGAAGATGCAGCCCTCGTTATTGCAGGTATTATCCCAATAGACTTGAAGGCAAAGGAGAGGACCAGGATATGGGAAGGCAAGATAGCGAGAGATGACACGGTAGCTAGAAAAAGAGAGAGAACCAGGACCATGGAGTACTGGCAGGAAAGATGGGAAAACGGTAGCGGGAAAGGTGATTGGACCAGGAAGCTAATACCCAGGATAGACCCATGGGTGAACAGGGAACATGGAGACACCAACTACTATCTGGTCCAGGCACTGACGGGCCATGGCAGCTTCGGAACCTATCTCAAGAGGATACGAAAGAGGGAAGATGAAAGATGCAAGTACTGTGCACTGCAGGACACGGTGGAACACACGATTTTTCAATGCACGAGATGGAACATTGAAAGAGAAGAGGCGATCAAAATTGTAGGGAACATATCCCCTGATAACCTCATTGGAAAGATGCTAGAGAACGAGGGGAAGTGGAAAGTACTGAACGACCTCATAAGCGGTATCATGAAGATGAAGTGCGAAGCAGAATAGTAGAGAAGACAGACAAGCCGCTACCCTGAAGTAATGCGAAAGTAGTCCCGGGGTAGCGGTTCAAGGGAGGGGGTTTTTAGCTGGTCTCCAGGCGGACCAGACGAAATATCGGAAACCCAGCACTCCCCTGCGTTCGGATTGCGCAGGGGGTCTGTTAGCAGATTTTCCCCCTACCCTCGTAAAAAAAAAAAAAAAAAAAAAAAGGTGTCATTCTCTGTTCTAATGCAGATGGATTTGGTGACATCATAAAGATGGCGGACATGAAGAATGTATAAAACATTTATTTTTCATCCGATTTTAGCGTTACACGGCTTATTCGATAGAGAATTTTTTGCTCTATAAGGAGGTTGTTAGAAGTTTCTTCGTAATGTTGATCTTTCCTAAAATAATTTGAAAAATGTCGAAATTTTATGGATTTTTGCAGATTATTCATGTCTGCATTATACACATGCCGGATTTGGTGGTTGAAGAAGGAACATAAATCGGATGAAAAATAAAAGTTTTACACATTCTTCATGTCCGCCATCTTTATGACGTCACCAAATCTGTCTACATTAGAACATGGAATTACACCATGGAAATTATTAATCTATAGGTAGTTTGTGACCGAACAATATCACTTCCGCAATTTCGGCATGAAAACCGCCACGGAAGCCTGTTTATATTATATTATTATTATATAACAATGTGCGGTAAAGTATTTTGATGCTTACAAAAAATAAAAGAAACCAAAAATAAAATTGGCTATTTATTTATTTCAGTTATTATTGTTTTTGTCACGGTTACAATTTTATAAGCAAAACAAATTGGTTGAACGTAGGTTGAACTTACTGAAGTCTGGTACAATGTGTAGCCTCCCGGTACCGGTATGCGAATCAATCCCGGCTATGTAATGACAATGACGTTAAATAAAGCCGCGTACACACTGAGAGCGTAACACCGTAACGTATCCGCGTCTCGTAACACACTCGCGTAACATCATGATACGCGTTACTGTCGCACCACTCAAGATAGTCCGGTTGGTAAGACGAAAAAAGATGGGGTATCTTGCATTTTATAATTAAAGCATACCACTTGGCATAAGTGTTCTTTAGACCCGCCTTTACCGATCCGAAGTTGTAGCCACCCCCGAGGGCCGTGCAGAGGCTGCGTATTGCGAGTTGCATATTCAGATTTTTAATTTTTACACACACACACACACACACACACAGACATCATCGTGAAAATTGTAAATTCGTATTCTAGAGATTCTGAAACGTGCTTATCCATCAAAAACGCATACTCGAAAATTTGACCTATTACTATACCTACCTCTCTTATAGAATATGAGACGAGAGGTAAAAATTGTCCATGAACATGGATTTTTGTCCGCGTGAGCCATTGTCCGCATGAACATTTATACCCATGGGCTTTTGTTCGCGTGGGCAATTATCGGCATGAGCATTTGTACTTTTGTACACAATGTCATAGATATCTTTTTTCCGCATGGGTATTTTGTCAATTGGGCTTGTGACCTGGAACCGTAAAATACAAATGCTGCTATCCGGAATCAAAAATTCGGTTTTTGGGATTCAATTCCGAAATTCAAATTCAAAATTGCGGAATTAAAAACAAGTAGTATCTCTAATTTAAAAACATCCCAAGCAGCACAGTCTGGAAAAATTAGCAAACACAGCTAAAACAAGGCTGTTAAAACGTTGTGGCAGCCTTGTTTTAGCTATATATTAGCTTTATTTTTAGCTGTATTTTGTGTTATTTTTTTTGTCCAAATAAGTGTTATCGCAAACTAAATTGCAGCTATATTAACCATCCAACCATTTTTCTGTCTGTAAAGTTCGCTTTACAATCATCAAAAATGCAAAAATACAGCCACAGCTTTATTGTCCACAATTTCAGCTGTAAAATAGATTTGATTACTAACTTATATAGAAAAATAACAGCTAAAGCTTTATTTCTGTATTGTGAGCTATTAAATGTATTTTACAGCTATAAGTTCATACAAACTAACAGCTGTCGCAATATGTCCATAATTTTAGTTGCAAAATGTAGTTTGAAGCAAAATATAAATACCAAATCAAAGCTTTAAAATTTGTACGTAATTTTGGTTATAAAATACATTCTGAAGCTTAGAAAATCTACGAAATTTTCCACAATTTTAACTGTAAACCATTTGTTATATTCTTAACCGACAAAGTCATGGCCAAATTTAGTCGGTATCAAGTGTATCAGAGAAAACAACACTTAAAAATAATGAACTTTCAGTCTACCTGAATAATTACAAATACAGCCACAATTCCAAAACTGACTGTAACTGAGCCAATTGTTGACATCTTTTCTAAGAGCTACGCCCCTCTTATCCGGAAGCAAAAACAATATTACATTTTTCCAGTTTTCGGGCACAACACAAAGTGTCACCTTGTTGACTTCTATTGTTTGTACAATTTTGAATTTGAACATTTTACTTGAAAAATAAGGTAGCCTGATTTTATGCAGAGGTTATGTTTATATTTTCATAATTACTGGTAGGTAGCTGCAGTAGGGATGAATATAACTAGATGGCTGCAGTGACTATTCTTGCAACTATTTGGGTTTCGTATGTAAATTATTGTACATCATTTCAGCCAAATAGTTGTTTTCTAGTATATTGCATGTACATTGACAACCATATTACAACCAAATAACTGTATAATCCAAATGGCTATTATTGGGCAATATTTCATTCCACACAAGCAATATGTCTGTATTTCAGACAAGTAGACATCTTTTTAATCAAAGTAGCCGTGAAGAGAGACAGCCATTTTGAAAACAAGAAAATTTTACTTAAACAAGAAGTATTTAATCACTATTGCTGCATTACACATAACGGAAAACCATTTGTAACTTGATATTTTTGCATTGTAAACATATAAAAACTATAATTAGCCATAAAGAAAAATTAAATTAATTTCCATATTAATAAATAAATAACTAAATTATTGTTATTTTTGAAGCGCATCTTTTATTTCGAAGTATCACAACTACATTTAACGACAAAATGATGTTTCTTGTAAATTTTGAGTATTGTAGAGTGCAAATTTTGACTTATAATCTTTATGATTATGATATAGGTATCATGTATATTTGTAAGTTTAGCTTCTTAGGTACACGCATAAATATGTAACATAGACATACAAAATACAGCTATTATATCTACGTACTACAACCAAATAGTTATTTTAAGGCCAAACAACTAAATGGCTGTATTTTGACTGTATTACTTGCCAAGTGGTCACAGCTAAATGGCTGTGACAACATTTTCAAAGCAAGAAAATCTTTTACCACTTTGGCTATGACAACTCTTTAACAACGTTATAATTACGCTGCGATGCCAGCTGCGGTAGCTATATTGCTGTTATTATTTGCTGCAGCAACGTCACCGCAGCTTTTTTACAGCTTCGTGTGCTACTTGGGATATATTGTGCAAATAAAACCGAAACCTCTACATTAAATTAGATCAAATTGCGAATGCCTTTTGTCAGTTAGCTCTGATACCACTTGCCTCTAACTCCACTCCTGTTTTGTGCCTTTATGTTTTGTATATGTTTTTGCAGTGGCAACATAAGGTAAAGTACAGAAATGTAAGTGTATTAAGTTTGCAGAAAATCTTGCAAATGCAATTCCTCACCACACGTTCTGGAATAAATCAAAGCCGATGCTATTCTGTTATGCAGGGCACACGCAGCTAACAAAAACAAAAAAAGAATCGTACAAACAGCGCGCGTTGGTGCCGTTGCGCGTTTGTTTTATTCAAGTGGCTAACGTGTTCGACACATCAGTTTTTCTTTCTTTTTATCAATATTTTATCATATTTCCACTGGTTGTGATGAATTAATTATTAAATGGCTGGGGCAGAGGGCTGGTGTGGGGGTGGCTGGCATGTCATCGCTGCTGCTAGAATGCAAATTGAATACCGATGGGTATCGTCGGCTCTAACCCATGATTTATTCAAATTGGAAATACTGCGGTCCGATCAGTAGGTAATTGATTTACATCAAATGTTTTCTTAAATACGTCCAGATTTACTTACAATTTGGGTACAAAAAACTTTAAATTATTAATAGCTTTCTTTTTTGAATGATACTTTAACAACAAATTTATGAAAAATAGTAGGTATGTAGCATGTCCATTAACAGACTAAAACCAGCACACATATAAACCATAATCTCTTTCCTTTGTACCAAAACCACTGCAGCTACAAATGAAGAAGATTAAAACATCAATATGAAAAATTATTATTATTTTTGTATTTGTTTATAATATGTATGTTTGTACTTATTGTGAATTTCTTGGGGGAGAGAAGAGCGGTCAACTCATAAGCTACTCATTTACATGGGTGTCGTTACGTAACTTCCTTGGGGGAACAAACATATTTTTACTAAATTATATAATACCTAAATTACCATTACAACCATAGGCGTAACCAGAATTTTTATTTGGGAGAGGGTGGTGTATCCTATTAAAAGAATTTAGTAGAGAAAAATAAAAATAAAAATTTGGGTTCATACTTAGGGCCACCTAGTCTACAATCCTACCAAGTTTCGAAACTCCTCAACCTTTTGCACGAAGGCATCTTTTTTATGTCTCTAATGATTGGACTAATAGTCACTAGTCATAACTCATAACACACCCAGCCCGACTAATACCCTTGTATGTCTTGTCTCAAGTATTGGTCTTGAATTTATCAAGATCAAAACCAAGACTAGTCTTGGTATTGTCCGAAGCACTACTCATTTCCCACTTCGCAAAGTAGGTAAACTTTTGGGAGAGCATAATACTATAGGTAGTATATTACATTATAAGTCATGAAAATGTTTCATTGCAGACCAGGAGGCTTGTTTGAAGAATGCGAGGATGCTCAGCGTCCGAGCATTTTATCAAAGCCTCCGAGTCAAGTAAAGACATTTTTATGACGCGTGATGTATTCTATTTTTTTTAAGTCAGCAATAATTATAGAAGCTTAAAATTATAGAAAAAATTGGTTTGCATAAATCATCAGAGCTGTGACAAATTTTAGAAAACGTTGTCATGACAAGTAAACAAAAAGTACCAAATTTTATTAAAGTACTGAGACATTGACTGTTGACATTTCTTCGTTCAAAAAAGCTATCTTACCTGCGATAAATGTATTATGTCTCAAATGCTCAAAATACATTAACATTAAAATATTATATAATTAGTTCCTGTTATTTGTGTTTTTCCTACAGACAGTGGAAAGTAAAAATGACTAGTCATGAAAATTTTATTTTCATGACTAGTCATAGAAATCTAACTTTCAAGACTTAATTTAGTCCGGAAATGAGGATTTTCATGCCGATTTTTAAAAAAATACTTGTTTCTGTTGGTTTCGGAATTTAATATCTCGTTGTCTTTAGACTGTCGCCACAAAACTATTATTTTCATATTTGAGCCACGGCTTATGTGCGTGGTCGCAACCCAATGTTGTAACAGCCACTATATAACCGATACCCGATGTCAGAAATAGATACCTAACCTACCAATCTTAGGTCTCGAAAATTTCTGATCTGGGCTGAATTCAAATACAAGATCTCTGTCCAGAAGTGCTCTTAATCATTGCGCTACTCCGCAAATCATCATATATTTAATAATCCGTTATTCTCAAAAGGAATATAAATTTTGTTGATCCTATACCTACCCAAAATTAAAGAGTAAAAATATTTTATAGATGAGACTATAATTGCAGGATGGGGGTTTCCAAGCATACGGCTTTTAAAGAAATACTTATTGGATATTTTCAGCATATCAAAGTTATAGTAAAGTAATAATAATTATTAATTTTGATAGATTTATAACCTTTTTATCAAAATTAAAATGTAACTCATTTGAAACGTACATTAAAATGCGCCATGTGTGATGCAAACAGTACTGAGACGAAACCGTGAGTAGATTTGTTCGTATATGTTCTTTTTTTGTCGTTTTGACTACGGAATGGACTACGGACCTGTGTTGAAATATGGTAAGACCTACAGATCGTATTCGGTCCTTGTCAGCGCGGTGAACATATGTTCTCAGTGCCGATGACGTCACACCGTCACACATGGTATCGTTTTTTCGCGGCACTTATTTTTTAAAATTTACAAATGTTTTTTCTGGCTTATTAGCAACTTTTTGGCAAAAAAAAAAATACGTGTCTAATATTTTAATGCATAGATTAACATATAAAAATTCAAAAAATCGTAAATCCATTGTGTGCACTGCGTGATGCGTAGATATTATGATACGTATTTGATTTTAAATTGAATTTTGACTTTTGATGTTGGAAGGTCGAAATAATGGGTACACAAGTCACAAAAGTAGATTTTGTTATTTATTCATAAAGTCGACGATTAGGCTACGTATTTAGCCTTCTTCGGGACAACAAAGGACAATATTCAGGATTTGATTTTTGGTTGGTAGTAGATGTGTACGGGTCACAGCAAAGCAGAGCAGACTAGAAATGTTCGCAAAGTGTAAAATCGCGTCTCTGTTTTAGACAAGTGTTCACGGAATACATTTTTTCGCAGTGGCGGAACCGCAGCGTGCGGCCGTGCGGCTGTTTGCGATTTATGTATTCCAAGGACTGACTCGTCGCCGCCGCGGAATTGCCACTGGAAACCACACACACACACTCACACACATATACATAAGAGTGGCATAAACTGCGTGCTTAACATACGCACTAACACATACACACACGCAGAAATCCTACACAGTCAAGGCATTCGCTTTCATCATTCCTATGCTAATAAATAATAAATCTCTTATACTACCACATATTTACTCATAATATTATAATACAATTGGAATTTTTTTACTATATTCAGAATTTTAAAAAAACAAATTTATGTTTTAATATGTAATCTATTATTATGTAACCGACGGTGGTTCTTAGAGCACTGCAAGGCCCGGCCCGTGGGCCGCGCCCGGGCTTTATTTCTCTTAAGTATAGTGGGCTTCGGGCCTAGCCGGGCCTACCATATCAAGGGCTTGGGCCTAACCGGGCTTACTATTTATTGTACTATGACGGACTTGGGCCGAGCCGGGCCTGTTATGCTCCGGGCTTGGGCCGAGCCGGGCTTGTTATGCTACGGGCTTGAGCCGAACCGGGCCCGATATGCTACTGGCTTGAACCGAACTGGGTCTTTTATGCTGCGAACATAGGCCGAGCCGAGCTTTTTAAATTAAAATCTTATTTCTTAATTTGGAGAGCATTATACTAAAAAAAATTGTATGATATATAACACGATAACACGTACACAAACTAAATTTTAGAGGTTTAGTTAGACCGAGTCAAGTCGGGCCGGGCCGGGCTTCAAAAAATCATGGGCCGACAAGGCTGAGCCGAGCGGGCCGGGCCGAGCTTCAAAAAATCATGGGCCGGGCTTCGAAAAACCATGGGCCGGACAGGGCCGGGCCTTAAAAAATCTCGGGCCGGGTAGGGCCGGGCTTCGAAACATTATGGGCCGGGCAGGGCCGGGCTTTGTTTTTATTTTAAAATAACGGGCCGGGCCGAGCCGGGCCAAATAGCAGGTGGGCTTCGGGCTGTCCGGGCTTTGGTAAAATTTGAAATTGTCGGGCCGGGCCTAATAATAGTCGGGCTTCGGGCGGGCCGAGCTCCAAAATTACGGCCCGTGCAGTGCTCTAGTGGTTCTAATTCATGACAACTCAAATTCGAATCTCGACAGATACACGTTTCAATTTTATTGCACAAAAACATCCCCTGTAGTGAAAGTGAAGTACCCACGTATACAATCATAATTTTTCAAAAATAAATTACAACCAATTGGACACTACAGTTTTCAACAAAAAAAGTGTCAGGCATAAATACAAGGGCAAGCAATGGAGGGTTAAAACTAGGTTTTTTATGTCTGAATTATTTAATCTTCAATTTAAACTCACATTAAGTCTATGATGCTGCCACAACCAAAGTGATTGAATTGAAAGGCGTTATGAATATGAATTTATTTACTAATCTTCTTATCTATGATGGTGCGCTAATACCTAATTCACACACATTTGACACACATTTTTGTAGTACAAATAAAAAAGTGAAATTCGATTAAATTTTTTTATTATTATTATTTAATGTTTTCGGTAGGACGAGATAAGAGATACTTCTATGTCCGATGGAATACAATTTGTGTCAGAATTACCTATTTTCAAATTACTCGTAAAAACTTATCAAATAAAAAATCTAATTAAGCCAGCAATAAAGGCCGTTGTAGATAAAATATTGCTAATGTTAGATACTGGTCACTGGTCAAAAAATGTCTGTGCTAGGATACAAAATTCTCTTGATTTGATATCACTGTATTTTTTTAGTTTGGTTAGAACATTGAGTAGTTTGAAAAAGTCAATCTTATAAAACGTCCAATTTATAGAAGGCTGTGACAAAAACTGTAAAAGTTCTTGAAGCAGATTGATTATAATTTGTTTATTTGTTGATTGGTTTCACGCAACATGTAATGGGCTGGAAATAAAGTAAATGTTACTTCAATAAAACTCAATCCAAGTGGTTTAAGATTTGCTGGCGGCAAGTAACGTTCAACGAACGTTCTCTGGCTTTGGCTCTGAGAAACTTTACGACGTGAGATTCGTATTTTATACCGGGAGCATTGAAAGAAACGATCAGGAACTGATGGCCGACATGAAACCCAAAGATATTGAGATACACTTTACATCAAATATACAAGACCATAACACTACGAACATAAAAAATATCTTAAATAATTGTAATAAAAATTCATTTCTGTAATCAATGTTTTGATTGTTGTAACTGATCAATTTATTTAGTTGAAATGAATCAATAATCAATAATAATTTAAATTGTTTTGCATTTTAGTGCCTCTTATAAAATTTTGTTTGTTTGTACTTTGATCCTGGGTAGAAACTACAACGTCTACTACTATAATATAGTTTAGTGACATGCATGTAATATGCATAGGAAAGCACATATATACATACGAACTATCCAAGCTTTCTACTAAGATAAACAAAAACTATTCACAAACTTTCCTGACTGTTACATTGTTAACATGTCTAGAAAAAGACCTACACAATACAGTACAGAATACAGACCAACAACTTAATAACAAGTTTCGGTGAATATAATAATTATAATGATGGGGACCATAAAATAGTAGTATATTATGTAACGAGCACATAATGTAGGCTATAATTCAAGAGAATGAAAGAAAAGTACGAGACAAATACGGCGTTTTATGTACGAATTTTTAAATAAATCATTTCTATACAAATTTGTATTCACTTTTTGTACTTATGTAATCTTATTGGGAAAATAAACTTATTATTATTCCAAGTTCTTGGATTAAATCCGAAAAAAATTTCAAGTGCATTGCTGTCATTATGTCAATTTCACGAGTCGAAGACGAATGAAATTATATTGCAGCAATGCACGACAATAAATTTTCTGGATATTAATCCAGGGGTATTCGGAAAGAAAATTTAAAAAATTACGTTTATAAATGTCTTCAGAAATATTTCCGGAAATATTGCTATTAGACAATATTTCCAAGAACAAATGCGATTTTCAATAGTAATATATCAAGGGACCATTATTTTGCTGGAAAAATTTATTTTAAAAGATTGTTGCTTGGTAACATTTCGAGACAAATGACATGATTAAAATCCCGAGCTGAAGGCGAGGGATTTTATCATTCAATTTGTCGAGGAATGCTACCTATAAGCAACAATCTTAAGAAATAATTTTACCTGCAAAATAATGAGACCCAAAATATATTTTGTTAGACTATTTCCCAAATAAACAGACATAAAAAATGAACTCATAAATTTACGTTGGACTGTCCTAATATTTTTATTATTAAATGTTTTCTAATGCCGGAGTAAGCAAAATTTGACACTGATGCAGACCGATTAAAATAATTATTAGTGGTTTTTCGTGTTTTTAAATAAAGACTAATTTTTTATGCCGAAACGGTTGTTTATTTTGACATTTAATTTTTTTACTAACCTTTGAGTGTCAAAATTTTAAATTTTAGTTTCTTTGGTTTCATAAGTTCATAAATAATTGGTTCCAAACTAAGGTTTTTGACGTAACTGTATTTTTTGGCGTTATATTTGATATATTTTTATTTCATCGTAAGAAATTGTCGCAAAAAGGTTCATTTGACACTTTTAATTTCAATTAAAAACAATACAAAAAATAAAATTGTCATACATAGGCCATGTAACGGGTAAATTGTCACTTGATCAATCCCTAGGGCATTTTTTCAATTTTTGCCGATATATTTTGTACATCATTGGTCAGAATTTAAAAAATTGAAGCAAATGATTGGTTTAATTATTAATATGTGGGAAATAGTCATTAAAATATTACCCTAACAGCACATTTTGGTGTCATAATTATGGATGGGCATTTACGTGTAAAAAGATTTTTTTACGTTTACACCGTAAAAAATGCGAAATATATGTAAATTATGTAAACAACGTAAATAATGTAAAATTTCAGTTTTAGCTGTAAAATAACTTGCGCTACATGTTTGCTTCGTTGCAAAAAAATAAATTGTTGTAGAACATGATTAATTCCTTCGTTCAAAAAACAAATCGATCTTAAATATAAAAATTTTATTCCCAAATCTTTGTGCTTGACTTTACCTAAAGAGCACAAAAAATCTACTGCAACTGTCTTTTTTACATAATTTACATATTATATTATACATTATATAGGTACATTAAAAAGTCGTAAATTTTATCAATGTACAAATTAGTTTTTACGGATAAAAATAACGTATAATACAGAGCGTATTATACGTGTCCATCATTGGTGATGACAGAAGATGACAGTTTGTATTGAATAATGAACTCGTATTAAAACCTTACATACAAAATTTGTTTGTTGAACTTTTTGAGTTATATAACACACACACACACAGAAATCATCTCGAAAATATTTTATTCGTATTCTATGGAATCTAAAATATACTTATCCACTAAATACTCACACTCGAAAATTTTGACCCATCGCAGTACCTACCTTATAGAATATGAGACAGGAGGTAAAAAGTGGCATTAGACGCATTAGGAAAAAAGCTATATCTATTCAAAAATTTATTCCTTTTTTATTTTATGAATGTTTACTTCAATTTTAAGGGAAAAACATTATTTTAACGCCTGGGACGCCCTCCTTGAAATTTGTATTGCTTATAAAAATTATTATTTGTAAGTATCAAAAATCTCGTAATGTGAAAAAATGGTGAGAAGTATAAAATCGGTACGATTTGCATTGGGAAAATAAAACGTTAAATGCGGTATGCGGTAATCCGGTAGATTTCTACGTGCCAATGTGAACCGACAAGGAGAACCTCAAGACGAACCGTGGAACCTCGAACCGCGAACCGCCAGACCGTCAGAGAATTCACATTTCCTTAATGCATAAAGAACATTCCATGAATTACTCCCACTTAAGTTTTAAGTTCACAAAAGAATTGCGTCGCAACTTGGAAACTTTACAACAGGAAATTCAAAGAAGGAACTTGCCGACGACCGACTAGTGACATTTTCTACACAAACCGACTCGCAAAATCCACATCAATAAAACTCACTGAAATTATAATGCAACGAAACAATCTAAAAGGCTACGAGCCCATGGAATACCAAATTGGACATTTGTTACACCGTTCTATGCTGCTTTAGTTATACAACTTTATACTTACTACAAAACTGATTCAAATTTATTATTTCACTGTCATATTTTTAACACTGAAGAATGAAACTAATTAAACTTAAGTAAATAATTGTTGTAATTAAGGTTGATTACTCGATTATTGTAGTCTATGAATAATTTATTTTTCTCTACTAAACCCAGAACAGTAAGAATTTAAAAAAAACTTCACTTAATTACAATTAAAGCCTTTGCCTTCATATAAAAAACTACATTACTGCACAGATTGTAAATGCATCTAATCGATTTTGCTGTGACCCTTGTAATTTACTAATTAAATCATTTGATTTATTAATTCTATTTTCACAAGACATAAATAAGCATAATCTGTTTTGTAGTACAAAGTGCAAACGGAAAAAAAGTGGTCAGTTTTATCAAAACTGTCAATGTCATTGTATTGAATATGAAACATTTTTTGCTACAATCGTTATGGATACAATATAAACATTGTTATTCAATTTTATGTTAGGATATGTTCAAAATAATTGTGGTAGGTACCCAGGTATCAATTGCGTCAAATGGGGGTTTCCACGATTTTTTGGTTTTTTATATGTTAATTTATACCTACATTAAAATATGGGTTTCTTTTTGTTAAAAAGTTGCTAATAAGCCAGAAAAAAATTCATAAAATTTTAAAAATAGATACCGCGATGAACGATGTCGTGTGTGACGACGTGACGTCACCGGCCCTGAGACTGAATACGATACGTAGATCTTACCTTATTTCAACACAGGTCCGTCGTACATTCCGTAGTCAACACGAACAAATCTACTCACAGTTTGGTTAAAATATTGTCTACGTCACACAAGGCGCATTTTAATGCAAGTTTCAAAAGAGTTACATTTTCATTTCGATAAAAAGGTAATAAATCTATCAAAATTAATCATTATTATCACTATCCTATAACTTATTATGCTGAAAATTGATATCCAATAAATATTTCTTTAAAAGCCGTAGGCTTGGAAACCACCATTGGCCTCAAACTGTGATTGTAAACATTTTTTTTTAAATATTTTGTATTGTTTTCAAACGTTGTCACAATTTCATTGAATTATTATAAGCACGGCAAATAATAACAATGTTTTCCGTTCATCGTTTATTTATGAGTATTATTAATGTAAAAAACTCATACATTAATGACCCTATTAATGCATGATTTTTAATACTCATGTGTAAATATGCGATTAATAATCTCGACAATTAACGCGTTTATTATCGCCTTCATTAACACTCTAGGTAGTTAAATAAGTATAATATTAGTTATTCTTGACGTTATACAACTGTAAAAAAAATATTGTGTTTGTGTGTCCCTCGTCAGAATTTTTTGCCATGTGCAACAAATAATGCTCTACGGATAGAGCACACATATAACTATTTTACCATTATGAACAATTTAACACAATTAGGGTGTGACAGCCTTACATAATGTGTACCTATCATTGTTACATTTGATATGATATAAATATTTATGTAACCTGTCTTGTAAGATCTACAGTTGATCACATTAGCCATTAGCACATGTGACTATCCATTTCGTCTTTATTAATTAATTTGTTGTCTTCAGTACATAGATAAGTAGCACTCTACAATATAATACAAACAAACATACATATATTTTACGTCTTTTGTCGACAAAATAAAACCTTTGGTGTCATTTTCTATTAAAATTATTAATAAACCTCCCTTACATAATATTATTAATTTCTCTATTTGAAATAGTAAAAGCAGAATAATAAGATCTTGAGGGAATTCTAACATGATATTCATTCGGTTGATAGAGAACGCTAGCGTTAAACTCAACCCTTTTGCATAATCCAGTAGGGATATAAAAGTATATTGTAGTGTAAACAAGGTTGTTGGGCTCACAGCGCAAGCCCAAAGGTTGTTGATTGGCCGGAAAAGGATATAGCGGCCCATAACGGAACAGGAATAAAATTATCCCTGCTATTGAATTAACAATTTTCTCCAAATATCCGAATAATGTGTTACAAGACCAGTTAGTTTCAAATCTTAACATCGATGAAGTGAAACTAGAGTTTACTAAAAAGAACTTTTACAAAAATTGTATTCTAATTTCAAAAATGTAGCTAATTGAATAAGATGGAAGATATAGTTTATATTATTATACCTAGTAATATAGAATTAATGAGAATGAAGGTTTAGGTATTACATGAGCCGAACATGAGTGTCGTAAACAATTTAAAGAATAATAAACTCGTTATTTTATGTACCACCTACCACATCCATTACTTTATTGAGCAAAAATTGGTGGAATAGATGTACTGCGGTAATGGTCGTATTTTGATGTACTTTTTATGATGAACCAACATCTCGAGCTCTAAACCTCAGAGCCAACCAGAGGATATTTTAGAATTTTTAAACTTAAAACTGCTTTCATTTCTAAACGGTTCAAGATATTTGCTTTAAATTTTCAGCGCCTAATGGGGATTGAAAGTGACAGTTGTTTATAGTTGATACACAATAATTCCAAATTATCCTTTTGTTGGCTCAGAGATAATTTAGAAATTGCACTGAATTTAAAGATATCTCCACTTTTTGTTATAATGCAAATGATAGAGAATTGAATGCTGAAAATCCGAAGTAAACATTTCAAGCCATTTAGTAATGGTAGCTGATTAAACAGAAAAAGAAAATTTGAAAAAATATTTTTTTGTCCTTTAAAGATTATCTTTGGATTGTGGCAAAACCTGACAATCAAAATTTTTTCAAATATATTTCAAAATTATTTTCGAAATAGGGAAATGTCTGTGAAATAAAATGCTGCAAACCTCGTGCAAACCGCATTTCGACATTTTAATCCGATTGACATAACCCAGATATATGATTTTTTTCGAAAACTGTACCTATTAGCAATATAAAAATTGTTAAGAACCTGTCTTATAGAGATTTTTGTATCGTATGACAATTTTTCTTATAATATTAACCGTTCACGAGATAATCGTGAATATTTTTTGACAGATGGTTTAACCAATCATATTGCGTAATGATGACGTCAAATGACGTAATGCAACCAATAGAATTGAAAATGTAAAATGATGTATCTGACAACATAATTTTGTAGATTAGGTTTTTATTTTGTTACGTCAGTAACAAAAAATTAATTAATTTGTCACAAGAAACGTCAAAAATGTTTAGCAAAATGAGTCGTTTTGGTAGTATATTTAACAAGAAAAATATTCTTCCTACATACCATTCGAGATAATAATTTTTTGAGAGAATTTTTGTCTATTCCACGGCAACTTATTGCAATTTCACTCCACAAAACATCATCTGACAATTCCCCTCAACTTCGTTTCGGGAAATTGATAGATGATGTTTTGTGTCGTGAAATTGTTAGAAATAAGTTGCCGTGGAAACGACAAAACAATTCTCAAAAAATTATCATCTCTTATGGTATTACCCTTGAATATCTTTTACATTTAAGGGGGCGAAGCATAAAGTTTGGAACTCGAGATGTTGGTTCATCTTAAAAAGTACATCCAAATTCGTCCGTTACCGTAGTCTGTACCTACCACCAATTTTTGCGTCAGAATTATTATTATACTCAATGGCATTCGGTTTTTAACCTACCGGAGAATAAATTAAGTATTGCAGTGGTATTGTAAAGGAAACAAATATTGAATGAGCGGCTAAAATATAATGTGAACTGGTGCAAATTATACAAATGCTTTGCCCGGGAATATTAACAGATTTTTAATGCGAAAAACGAGAATATAGTTGGTACAATACACGAAAATTTTTAAAATATCGTTTTAAATTAAGTAAATTTAGACGAAACTGAAATTATAGTGTAATGCAAATGACGAGGAAAACAAATTGTCATTTAATGTATCTTCAAATGCGAGCAACCAATTGTGTGTTGTCATTAAGCATAAAAAGTTGAGTAAATTTTTGGATCTGAATAATAATTGGAAGTAATAAAAATAAATTGAAATAAAAACAATGTTATTTTTAATATGCAGTATCATTTCAGCCGCTTGCTATTATACAACTAAGTATCCCTCAACATTTATGATTTATTTCCGATAAAAATTGATGAATATTTCAAATTGCTGTTTCAACTAACTACAGACCAATTAGGTATGATTAAACTGGGATTTGCGAAATTTTATAAGAACTACACAAACTAATAAACTAAGCAACCGTACACATAATATAGTATGCTAGCTCAACCGTGTCGTGTCGGTATGACGTCACACGCTACTCTGTCACATATACGCGGTTAAATATGTAAGACGTATTGCCCCTAGCAAACTCAGGTTTTTCATTTTTGCTCTTGAATATTTTTTAAATCTTTAGTGCAAAGTTGTTTTTTGGTTTACAACCCTCTTTAAGGTGCTTGAAAACTAGTTAAAATGGTGAAAAGTATGTTCAGTTTTCCCTCTAAAATTTAAGTAAAAATTGGAATTTTGAAATACCTAAGTAAAACTTTTTTAAATAGTTTAAGAATGGTCCCTTTTTGCTCTAATGCCAGTTTTTAAAATTTTTATTCACTATTTGTTTATGTGCATGGCTAAACGTGGTCTATTTTGTAAATATTTTAATGATTTTTTTAATACAATTCTACATAAAACGTATAAAAAGTGGCATCAAAGCAAAAAAAAAGCAACTTTAAACTATTGAAAAAAATCTTAGTAGGTACTTAAAACTGTATTTTGTTTTTCGTCATTTTGACGACTAGTGTTGATTCATTTGAAATGAATAAGAGTAATTTGTAGCATGAGTAAACTAAAAATAAATATAATATAATAAATGCATTAGTAAAATTTTTTAATCCCTATCATCAAAAATATATATAATGCTATCCCATATAGAGGAGTTTGTTTTATTTTTTTATGTTTCAATAATACATAAACTCATAAAGAAATATTTTTCTAGCTAAAAAGTAACAAAAATAATAAAAATGCTGTGTAACGAATCTATATTTAGCAAATTTATTCAAAATAATCTTCTACAAGGTATATACATCACTTGAATTTATATTTTTATAACGGAAGGAAATAACGTATTACGAAAATACCTTCACAAATTCTTACTCGTCATTAGGGGCTCTTTGTAGCCGTAAATACCTATCCAAATCCTAAGAAATATTTGCATAATCATCAATAAGAACATGAGATGAGATCGTAGACGCCTGTGCCTGTGTGCCTTCCTCGCCTGCGAAATAAGAATGTGTTGAGCGTGTTGAACGAATGAAATTAATTTTAAATCGAAGAGATATACGTATTCGGGATCCGATTTGTTGCAATGCGCTTGCCAGGAACGGACTGAAAAACATTTATGGGGTGAAATCAAAGTGAAATTAATATAATAGTATTTAAAATATGATAGCTGGTAGCAATGGTAAGAGATATTCTAATGTACTTTATTATAAAATGCTCTAGAACAATACAAAAATTATTATCTGTTTGCAATAGTATTCGGGATATATTGAGCGAGGAAAGTGATTGATATTATTCCACTGCAAAAGTACTACTTACTTTAATTTATGTGGATAAATGCAAATTATCATGAAATTCTTAATGACAGCAAAAAATTATCAAATGTCAGAAAAACAACACGTAGGTACCTACTAAAAGATGAAACACAAATTTAATCTGTGGCGATACGACCTGTACGATAACATATCTAACGAGTTGAACCATATTGAACGGATGTGCGATATTGTTTATTTTCGTAACTAGATATATAACTGTATGGAAACTGTTAGTTTCATATATGATCGTGGGATAACATTCTATTCAATTTAATTCCATTTAATTTCAGAGACATGGGACATGATGTAATGAAATTATGTATAATTTAAAATATTATAGACCGGAAATAGATCTTTCCTACATGACGTCTTGGACTTATAGACTGAGAATTTATATCTGTCCACAGCACCACCTCGGTCTCGTGTCGTAGGTCTGTGCGCTTATGAGCGCTGTCACCTGTCACTTCTTCAGACAGAGACGGCGATGGCAAAAGCACTGTAGTCTATGAAATTTTATATAAGTAAATTAGGCGTAAGGAGACATCGAAATATATATTATTATTTACAAAAATATCACTTGCGATCAAACCGGAAATGACATCAACACATCAAGTTTTTTTTTTAAAGAGAACACCCTATATATTTTTCCATATTTGAATTCTATGATTTATCACAAGACTATTTATATTTCATGTAAAATATCTCTACAAAAAGTCGAAATAAATAAAATCAAGAAATGTTACAAAATTGAACATTTGTAAAAACAATTATTGGCATGCGATAGGTGAAAATAATGATAAAGGTCTAGAATGTGTGTAAAGGACAATGGTAGTAACTTTGAACATCTTCTATAATTTTTTAATTTGTTATCTTTTGTTCGCATTTCATTAAATGATACTTAAATCTTTGATAGTTTATTTATTTTCGTGGGATATTTTGTATGGTATCTAGACTTGTGATACATCATTAGATTCAGAATTATATGTAGATTTGAAATACCTATGTAAAAATATATTGGGTGTTCCATTCTAAAAAAGAAAGTTGATGTCATTTCCGGTTTAACCGGCAGTGATATGTTTCTAAATAATATATATTTTAATGTGTCTTTATGGCTAGTTTATCCATATAAAATTTTATTACGATTGCTTTATTAATAAAAATTATTTTGAGCCTACCATTTTTTGAGACAACCGGTAAAATAAACATTCTTAGAAAATAGGGTATTTTAACGTTTAAATTTTGATGTTTTTACTTATTTCTTCGATTTAAATATTTAAGCCAAGCTGAAATAAGTTCTTAAACTGTAATAATCTTTTTATTACTTATGTGAATGAAATTAGCCAATTTCTTGCAAACACAAATGAAAGAAAACTTATATTTCAATGAAAATAAACCAGTCTAGTTCAATACCATAATATACAATTTATAATGTCAAAAACTTGTCAAGTAACTATGTAGTGGTTGCAAAGATTTTATTTATTTAAAAAGGTTTTCAGATTATACTAGACGAAGAATAGTTATTTGTATCACAAGGCCAGAAACTGACCTTTTGCAAGAGCGAGTATTTTTGACACGCCGAGCCACAGGCGAGGCTTGCAAATTACGAGCATTAGCATAACAGTTTCTGGACGTGTAATACACAATATTTTATGTGCCGATTTCATTACAAAAATATAAAATAATTATACATAACCTAAAAAATTGTGCACTAAATACTTGCATTTGAGCTTAAAATATATTTATTTCAGTTTCTATTAACGATTTACGCCTAAAATTTGTCAAAATCTTGTTAATTCTTGTATAAAAAATATTCAACGCATAAAATTGACATCTGCTTGACAACTGTAGTAATGTCAAGATGCCAACCTATAACTTCCGGTTGTTTGCCGGCCTAGGCTGGCAACAAAGAGTTTCTGGCGGATTTTGAGATATGGAAAACTAGCGATGCCGACCGGAGGCATATAAAATATATTTACTCTAAACTATATCTATTTCAGATGGAATATCGCATAAGGCAGCAATGCTTAACAATTATTTATTTTTTCATTGTTTAAGGGCAGAAGAATTTCTTTAATATTTATGAGTGTTCTAACATAAACCCCAGTCCAAAGAGCTAAATGATTAACTTCTGCCTTCCATCAAGCCAACAAAATGTTGTCTTCATAAAGGAAACATTACTGCTACTATTGCTACTACGCTTTATTGATTTAGAAATGAAATTTCTGAGTACGATCCTGATGCAGGATACCAATACAAGGTGCATAAATAACCCGAAGCATTGCACCGAAGATGTGCAAAGCTACAAACGTCATATTTCGATTTGAGGGATATTTATAGCTGGAGAAATATATGGGATTTCGGTAAGAAATTCTTTCCAATATACCTATATATAAATATTATATACGGATGAAATTAACAACTGAAACAATAAATTTGTAGCTGTACTTTTATATTTTGAGTGATGTACCGTAAAACGGCGTGACTTGAAATCTTTTTATTTCTGTCTAAATTAAATAAATCAACCACTTCTTGTGATAAGTAATTATAAGTGCGCGGTGGTTAGAGATGCGCAGTAGGTTTCCAACAATACTTTTCAAACATCATCGGTGGAAAGTCTTTAATTTATACATCATTTTACAAAATTTAAATAATTTTTTTTTCTCCGAAAGATTTAAGTTACCAACTTCGGCAATCGGCATAATTTGAATAACATGTGAAAAAACAATTACACCATAGTTTAACTGTTGTTTTTGATTCTTCGACTAGAATTCTTTCCCAAAGAGATTTAATTGGATAATAGGTGCACTGGTGCACAATTGATAATCGCATAAATATCATTTTGATTCATTTTTATTTAGCTTATCTATTTAAATAATTTATTAAAAAAATAATTGAGGATCTTATTTTAATTCTTCTACAAGAATTCTTTTCCCGAGAGCTTTAATTTGATACTACATTCGTTGTTAACATGATAAAAATAAAAAAGTTCAGTTTATAAAATTGGTACCACTGGTCGAATAAAGTTCATTAACGAGCTTTAAGTAAGTTTTTAGCTCAAGATCTTATATATAAAATTTCAGTTAAAAAATCCAACGACAGACTTGTTTTTATTCTTTTTTCGATTGCTTCAATTTGATACCATACACGAAGGTATTTTAATAAAAATAAAAAAGTTTACTTTGTAAAGTTGGTACCACTGTTTGAATAAAGATCATTAAATATCAAACTGTAAAAAATCACGATTACAATGCTTCTTCCTAATACATAGGTCGGGGAAATAAAAACAGATAAGAAAATTATTATTCTTTTTGTAACAATAAATAAATATCCTATTTTACATAGAATAGTGCGGATTTTTTTTCTCTGATGCTCATTTTGATTTATCTCGCAATATCAAAGCCTGACTTTCATAAATTTGATTCCAATTCGCCAGTCGTCGTATTGCTTGTTTTTGTTAAGTATATACTCGTAGATATGGATGGAGCGACTTAAAATAAAATGATGAGGCGAATTATAGCAAAATTAGTTTTTTGTACAATTGTAGGTACTTAATTATGTGTAAAATATTTATTTTATTTTAGTTTTGTAGGTAGGTAATGGCATTTGTTTAATATTTAAGATTAATCAGAGTCATCACATTAATTTTATTTTCCGTTGATCTTTTATTAATAAGTATCATTAATGCAAAAATCATAATTAATAACCCCTATTAATGCACACGTAATATAGCATATTTATAGAAAAATATTAAACACAAATAAACGGAATGATTTTGACAGTTGTAGCAAAATAATATTCAGCTAACATTTAGCAGTTTCAAATGTTACTAATATGTTATGGATAAAATAGTTTTTTCCAAATTAAAAAGATAATGATCAACGTAAAAATATTGTATGTAACTCATATGTTAATATGCGATTAATAATCTCGATAATTTAAATGTCTCAATTATTAATCGCCCTCATTAACACACTACTATCGGAGTAATAAGTATAGTCACTCGGATGTAAAATTGAATAACTTGTTTAAAAATAATCCAAAAAATTTAAATAAAACTTTATACTAAAGAATGCACATTTCTACGTTATTGTATAGAATTTCAAATTTTTTAAATTTGTGTAGAAATAACAAAAATATATAGCAAAAATTTTAACTTTAATGACGTCTACTGTCAATATACATCATGCAAAAAAAATTCAAATTTTGGTATAGTATAGTTTTAAGCTTAGTTAAGTTATTTGCTAATGTAAATTTTTTTAAAATTTATATTTTGTTTATAATAATAAAATAAGTGAACATGTAATATCTTTGTTACGGGTAATCTTATAAGATTCAAATTCAGGTTACCGATGCCTTATATAATTATAAAAAAGAATTGTTTATCATTTTTATTTTAAACTTATTATATGAATTATAATAATTGTTTTCTGAAAAAGTGATACCTCAGGATTCATAAATTTCAGAAAAAAATTTATTAAAATTCAAGTAGTAATAATTTTTAAATATAAATTATAAACAAATCTTTTTTATAATTATATAAGGCATCACTAACCTGAATTTGAATCTTAAAAGATTACCAGTAACAAAGATATTACATGTTCACTTATTTTATTATTATAAACAAAATATAAATATTTAAAAAAAAATTACAGTACCTAGCAAATAACTTAACTAAGCTTGTAGCTATACTATACCAAAATTTGAATTTTTTGCATGATGTATATTGACAGTAGACGTCATTAAAGTTAACAGTTTCTAAAATGTGTCAAAAATCATAGCTCATTTTTGCTATAAATTTTTGTTATTTCTACACATATACATTTAAAAATTTGAAATTCTATACAATAACGTAGAAATGTGCATACTTTAGTATAAAGTTTTATATAAATTTTTTTGATTATTTTTAAACAAGTTATTCAACTTTACATCCGAGTGACTATACTTATTACTCCGATAGTAGATGCCGGCCACGATGGCCGCGCGGATTAACGTGAATAGACTCACTGTGATCCGAGCGGGCAGCGAGGTTGTGGGTTCAAATCCCACTGAAGAGCATGGGCGTTGTGATTGTCCAAACATTGATTTATATAAAATATGTATAATCTAATTTACAAATGTTACTGGCTGATAGGCAAGGTATCTAAAGCCATAGGGGTTTTCCCTTTAAAATAACACACTAGATATTTAAATAACTATAAAATGAGTTATTCTTGACGTTATACAACTGCAGAAAAAATATTGTGTTTGTGTGCTCCTTGTCAGAATTTTTTTGCCGTGTGCAACAAACAATGCTCTACGGATAGAGCTCATATATAACTATTTACCATTATGAACCTAAATTAGACAAAAGTCAATAGTTGGAGTTGCTCTATTAGGGGGCCAATTTAAAAATGTTTTTGTATTCCCACAAAAATGCATAGGTGACTAGATATACCTACATGAAAATGAAAATTATGTCAATTTCATTTTTCACCTTTAACTTTTTTGTTTGAATTAGTAGGTACATGTTTCTAATTTGCCACTTTTTGATGAAGACAGCCGTCTTTTTTTATCTCGTACAGATTTCGAGAAATTCAAAGCAAATTCAAATTTTCATGTGGAGCTTATAGCCTAGTGTTTGAATTCGGAATTAATTAGGGGAAAGCTGGAAATTGTTTTAATCCATTTAGTTTAGGTCTGGAATAAACATACCCACTTGATATGAATCGTCCGTGCGGGATGTTTAAAAATATCTTATTCTTGTACTTTAAGTGATATTACGTAAGTCTATCACAGCCACATACTGAGTACGATCAAAAATTACATACTCAATAGAAATATCTCAGGGAATTACATGGGACACATAATTGGGATATTATTACCAAATTACTAACATTGGGATGTTACATAGAAATTTTTTAGGTTAACTAAATATCCAATGAAATTCTTTCATTTCTGATCACGTGTACGAAATTGACCAATGAATACAACATTTAACTGACAGCAACCCATGGGACATTATCATTTATGTCAAATATGTTGCTGTTGCTAGGTTACAATTATTTATGTTCATTTTTATGTTTATAATAATAACTGAATAAAAATGACGTTTGCACGTTTTGGTAATGAAAATGATACTTCAATTAATAAAATTTTCTGTCTGAATAACCCTCGACCATTGATAAATACTTACAATTTTGTGACAGCTACCTCAAGCTCGTTGCTTTTAGGTTAACAGCCCTCTGCGTGCGGCGTCGAGCGGTTACCAAGCAACGTGCTTTCGGAATGTCACAAAATTATTTCGTAATTATCAATGTCCTTGGGTTATTATAGCTGATAACGTTACTTAGGGCGGACATTAGCAATCACTAGGATATTAATAGGATGTTAATAGGCAAATATAGCAAGTAACAAACCGGGATGTTCACATTCATGAAATGTTCTCGGAATTTTATTTTGTCAAGTGGGTAGTTTTCCCCCTCCTGCTAGGTGAGCTTAAGCCGTTGCGTATATAGGTTTGTACAGGGTTCGCCAGTCAAATGGAAATATTTGATGTGATGCTTAGAGCTCGTAGGGAGGTGGTGGGGAGGAAGATAACCGACTCAACGTTATCAGCGTGGTCTACCATTTAGTTTATAATAGATCGTTGGACGGGTCAACAGCGTGGCTACGCAGTTAAAGCGCAAATTGTGGGTACCTAGTAATTCAAAGAAAGTTATACGTAGGTAAGTGGAAAAAAAATTGGCAAAATTTACATTTTCGCGTTATCTAGTCACCTATGCTTTTTTCTTTCAAAACAAAAACATTTTTAAATTGGTTATGTCATGGAGATATGGTTTCAAAATGTGTCATTCATCTGGCAATTTTATGCAATATTAAGGTTCGTCAACAATGTTCTCTAAATATTACGTAATAGTTCCGTTTATGTTAACACTGTATTTGCTGGGTTGTGACATAGGCATAAGGAAGTTTCAGAAAATTGCAGACCTCCCTTTTTTGAGATTTAAATTTTTTGTTCAATACCAAATAATTTATTTTACTTTTCGAATAATATACGCCAACAGATAAAATCAATCATAATGGTACACGTCGTGTTATCAAACTCGGTTTCGCCTCGTCTGATTATCATGAAATCTGTGTCGAAATGGATTCATGAAACTTACAGATTTTCATTATGATACACAAAAGTAAGATTCATGGAAATGAATAGTTTTTTTAATGAGAGCATGAAAGTATAGAAAAAAAAAAGATTTACTATGCAACCTGTGTATAATGGCTATTAATACACTCGTATTTCATACTTGCGTATTAATTGCTATCATTGTAAACTCATTGCATATAGTATGTATACCTATTTTGACCTCTGCACTATTTCCCTATACAATATAAGTATTTTAACCCTACCTGTGCGTAGTTACAGCTACATTTGCTTACTAAAAGCAACCTCAGGTGATTACAAAGGGTCTCGTCGGACTTCATATTAAGAATAAAAAGTAATCTAACCCCGAATCTCGCCACTCATGATGTCCTGATGACTTGTGACGCATGATGCGCCAGCTTTCTCCCAGAGACGTAACGTTTGATGTGCGGCATGTGCCATTGTGGCGCTCGGCGCTCACACATCGAAATTCGATACCTGGTTCATTATAGAGCGGGTAAATTGCACCGCCTGACCTAGTTATGCTGCGATACCAGCGCGGTGGATTTCTGCCCCTTTCTTTCACATTGTTTCACGATATAACAGTACCAGGAATGCGACTAATCACAATCTTATGGAAATAAACATTCAGAGAGGGAATGATAATATTTTCTGTTTCGACAGAAATGGTTTTGTTTTAATTACCTGAGGCATTGTCGTAGGCTGCAACATTACTACGAAGAGATGAAAATTACAAAGTGTGTAGTCAGAGAGGTTTTTAAAAGACTTTTTTGGACCCAATTCTTGCTCTACCTAAGAAAAATTTCTAGTCCCTGAACTGAAAAATGAAGACATGTCAATGTCAATGTTCAAATCTCTTTAAAAAGTTATTTCTAGTTACGGTCCCGTTCGTTCTTATATACGGGAAATATCAAATTATTCTTTCAATTAAAAATTAGTGCAGAAATTGTACAGAAGGGCTTCGTTGTTTATAAAATACTAACTTATACTTTGTAAGGAATTTTTTATTATTTTCTAACATGTGAACAAATAATAAATACTTTACTCTTTATTTTTTTGTAAAAATAAACAACTATGAAAAAAGAAAATTATATGGGTATTTAAAAAATTTAAAGATACGAATAAGAATATCCTAACCATGTTACCGAAAAAATTTAAAGCATTTATTTATAGATACTAGAAGTACGGATTTTAGTTTACGTGAATTAATTAGTTTCGTTTTTGTAAACGATGTAAATACAATATAGTACTCATCTTTTGATAGTTCAAAAGATAATGATGTGCGTTCTATCAGAGATAAAATGAACTTAGTACATATTATTATATTTGCTAAATTATTTTCTGTTGTTTGTGCTCAACTTCAGGGTAGGGAGGGCAAGTGTCTCTCTCTCCATACGGGCGTCAACGTTTTGAGAGTCCTGTCCTCGCCCCAAAGTTTTAATTTATTTCGCAATTCATTCCACCGCGTACTAGAAAAGGATTATTTAATATATTTTCTGAAAACATTTAACTTTGAAATTAGATTGGACTTGATGAAATTACACTCGCCGACAAAATTTTAATCATCTTTGTATTCATAGCTTTTCTTTTTGAAAATACTGTTCAGGAAGTTTTGATAAAAAGTGAGATTTTTCAGTTCACATATGCCGGAGATGCTTTACTTAAAACTTTGCGAGTTTGGAAGTTGTGGTCGGTTGGGAATAATAGTAGAGTTTGAGTTTTCCTCCGCCGCCTTGTCATTGTCGAGTTGAGATGGAATTTCAAAGATTAAAAATAAGTCGTATGTGGTGCACCGCAATTACATGCCACCACTTGCACTTTGCGCTCTATACACTTCAACTTTATAATTGAAAAACTACTAACTACTTTTCAATTTTGAATTGAGAAACTTTATGAATGTGTATTTTATTTACTATGAAGCCTGTTCTTAAGAGTAAACTGTTTTTCCTCCCATATTAAATTCTAATATCGGGATGCCGATCTACGATCTGGGTCTCATTAGCCAAACTCTCACTTTGTTTTATATCTTATCTTATGCTATAAAATGACTAAAAATTGCATGTATGTATTTTTTCCGGATGAAAATAAATTATAAAATTGTCTTTAAATCAATTGACTACTTGTTTAAAAGGATAATGGAATGGTTACTTAGTTGAAATAAAATTAAAACAATTTTAACACAATAAATATTATTTAATAAATTATACAAAATAATAAATTTTAAAATAACATATGATTAGGTAATAAATTTTTTGAAAAACCAGCAGTAAAACATAACAAACAGAAGTAAAGTATTAAAAACTAATTTGAAGATTTTTTAATGTAAAGAAAGGCTTCCAAATTTTCAAGGAAAAAATCTTCATCTTGGTAAACATCTGGTACGGTATTATTCTGCAATAGGTATGGCCATAGGAACCATTCTTGACCACCTGACATCAGGTAAGAATTTACGTGGGAATCAAAAATTTTATTTAACAGGTATGGCCATAGGTACCATTCTTGACCACCTCACATCAGGTAAGAATTTATGTGGGAATCAAAAATTTTATTTAATAGGTATGGCCATAGGTACCATTCTTGACCACCTCACATCAGGTAAGAATTTATATGGGAATCAAAAATTTTATTTAATAGGTATGGCCATAGGAACCATTCTTGACCACCTGACAACAGGTAAGAATTTACGTGGGAATCAAAAATTTTATTTAACAGGTATGGCCATAGGTACCATTCTTGACCACCTCACATCAGGTAAGAATTTATGTGGGAATCAAAAATTTTATTTAATAGGTATGGCCATAGGTACCATTCTTGACCACCTCACAACAGGTAAGAATTTATATGGGAATCAAAAATTTTATTTAATAGGTATGGTCATAGGTACCATTCTTGACCATCTCACATTAGGTAAGAATTTATGTGGGAATCAAAAATTGTATTTAATAGGTATGGCCATAGGTACCATTCTTGACCACCTCACATCAGGTAAGAATTTGCGGAAATCTAAAATTTTATTTAATAGGTGTGGCCGCAGGTACCGTTCTTAACCACCTCACATCAGGTAAGAATTTATGTGGGAATCAAAAATTTTATTTAATAGGTATGGCCATACGTAGAGTTTTTGACCACCTCGCATCAGGTAAGAATTAATGTGAAAATCAAAAATTTTATTTAATAGGTATGGCCATAGGTAGAGTCACAGCGCGGCAATTAGATACGCTCAAAAGTGTATACCTACAGTAAATATTCGAGTAGACGTGGTATAGGCGCAACCTAGTGTATTTTTGAACAGTAAAAAACTCGCTGAAAACGAGTTTTCTGGAAAATTTGAGTTAGTCCGTTAGATTCCTGAGGTTGAAAACCTCTTATATACCAACTTTCGAGAAAATCGTTAGAGCCGTTTTCGAGATAGCATGACCGTAAAAACATACAATTCCTTGCTCATTTAATAGAATAGATAAGGGAGGTGTCACAAATTTACGAATTTCAGTTTTTGGTAGGTAAGAACTTTTCAATGTCCATCCATATTAGTGTAGCAGTGGTGTAACTATACTCTGTTCAGGTGCAGATGGGGAGTAACATTGTTGCTGGGCATGGGTAAGTGATAGACCAATTTAGACCAGTTCACCTCGTTTCATGTACAATTACTTACTATAAATTATTATTACTTATATCTTTAATTTTTGCGATGTAAAAGGAGAAATTCTAAGTACCTACGAACAAAAATACTAATGTTAAAGCAAACGCGTAAGTAACTTTTATGGTCCAGGTCACCGGAAATTTGCCTTTTTATCCTTATGGCTCCTGACTCTGTTCCACGAGAGCTTTCATTAAAGTGACACAAACACAAGTCCACGTGGTTTCGAGCGTCCTAATTGATTCGCAAATTTTGGTTTACGAATTTAGCACATGTTCGAGAAATCTATCACGACGCACGAAACCACGTAAACTTATGCTTCTTTAATTTAAAGTCTTATGGAACAAAGTACCTATACCATATTCAGTGCCCTAGAGCAAGTTACTCGGAGAAAGTTGGGTTTGAAATTTCAAAACATTTCAACATAAATATTTCAATATCTTCTGTATTATAGGACATATGTTGGCTTTTTGGATCAATTGTAGAGGAATTTGACAAAGAATAATAAATTCTGTCAAAAAATCTTTCCTTTGAACGTTTCGAGGTCTATGACCCTCATCATCAGCAGTATAAATTAATTAGTAGGTACCTACCTACAATTAAATGCATAGTAAAGTTTTTAGTTGATTAAAGTCGTAATTTTATTTAAAATTATATCACAATAGTTTCCAAAAATAATAATATTATGGTAGGCAAAGCTATCCATGTTGAAAACTTTGAAAACATAATAAAATTGATACAGAGTAACAGAGTTACGAAAAACTTCAGATTGAAGCACAAAAGTTGTTGAATGTGCCGTGGGCAGCTGAAGACAGAGTCTTCAGTCTTGGTTTAAAAAATCATAGAAGACGACAAACTCACTCTTCCTATGAATTGGGTTTAAATAAGAGATTAATGTACCCATGTGAAATACGAAATATAGGTTATAATAATCAGAGACCTGGAGCTGAACCCGAACTTGAACCATAAACCCGAAAAAACGTTTTCTTTGAATCTGAACCTAAACTGAAAGGTTATATTTGCAGGTTAACGAACCGGAATTGTAAACGAACCATTTAGTTGTAACCGGAAACCCATTTCCACAATATCGGTTTCTGTGCATTTTAAAATTATCATTGTCATGTCATTTTGCGGCACAAAATTGCTGTTAATCAAGTTAATCAGGTATCTGCTGTTTTTTACTGTAAAATTTGTCTTTACTCATTATAGGATTATTTTAAAGGAAACCTATTTTTTAAAAGAGCGAATAAAATTTTCGGTATGTTATTTGGCTAACGACTGCATTATTAAAATGTGTTATTTTTGAGTTAAAATGATTTATTAATGTTAAGAAAATTAAAAGTATTGATAACCATTTATGTTTTTAGTATACGAGTATATGCTTTCTAAAATCGTTGTTTTGCGACTGTTTTGAGTTCGTAAATAGCATATTGTAATACAAGTGTGGAAAGGGCTTCATTGAAAAACTAGTATTACGTAATACAAAAGCAGTTTTGACTCTGTACTATGCTTATGTTAGATGTAAGCTATAGAGTTCGCTTCTGTCTCCTGGGCTCCAAAGTATATAAGTTACGTCAATAGGATTGAGAATAAAAATAAAATTTTTAAATATTTTGTTCGAAAATTTCCAAATCATCCCATTAATATGTTAACTTTAAGAAAAAGTAGAGATCTAGCTGACTTGTCTTTTCTCCATAAAATATTTAACAACTGCATAGATTCTATGTACGTCTTATCACAATTTTATGTTCGGATTCCTAGTCGTGAATGATACTCGATCTCTAAATACATTTTCCATTCCTTTTCAAAGAACGAATTTAGCAACAAATTCCCCAGTAAACAGAATTTCGAGGTTATATAACGAGGTAACTAGAAAAAGTGTACCCATGTCTGATATTTTCTTCCTTTCGCTGATTGTTTAAAAAAAATTATTATATTTAATTTAGAATTTGGAACCACGTACCAATCGCCACACGTTCACCATACATTAACATCATATATAAAATATTGTCAAGAATTAATAATATGTACCTAAACCAAAAACAAAAACCATAATATTATAAATTAGTTATTAACACGCTAGTAACTTTATACTGTATTTGTAATATGCCACTGTATTATTGGGATTTATTTTCAGCTGAGTAGCAAAACTTGGTAAAATAAAATAAAATATAAGATCTTTACCGATTCGATTACTCACAATACCTATGTAAAACTGCTACACTCAAGTTGAGTAAAAAGGGTGTTATAGATAGATATACATAAGTTAGATAAAACATACACTCGACGAAATAAAAAACACGCCCTTGAAAATGCACCAAAATACCGAATTTTTAGACCGCCATAACTCGGTTGAATTTGATCGAAAAAATGGATGAATCTTCGAGTTCTGACAAGAATTAAGTTTCCTTTTTAAGGTCATGCAAGTTAATCTGATGCATAGTTCATTCCACCCTCTACCATCCTCCTGAGAAAGTAAAATGTTCTTGATGTCAAAAAATGTCAAAGTTTGACAACTTTCACCGGGTGCAAAAAACGGTGAACTCAATCCAATAACAAGGCGATAAAAAAATTTAGTAACTGCGATGATTTGGCGTGAAGTTATGAATTCTTGGAAAAAATTGCATTTTCTGCCTTTCAGTCATAACGTTGCTAATTTTACACAGAAATCGATTAATCCTTGTATTGTGACAAGTTTGAAGTTTCATCTTCAACGGTATGCAAATTACTGTGACGCCAAATCCTATTCATCGCATGACATCCCCCGACGAAACAAACATGTTTTATACTTAATAATGCCAAACTTTCAGAACATGTATGGTGCACCAAAAAATGTTTTCGACCCAAATGATCAATATGGCAATAAAATTTATTCATTTTTCGATAAATTTTGAAAATATGATTTTATCCGAAGCTACTAGTCCGGCGATTATAGGACAAAACTATGCATTTTGTGATTAAAGTGTGAAAATTGGCATACATGTCAATTAAACTATTCTCTTTCATATAAAAAGTGGTGCCAAAGTGTTAAGTACCAGAGACGGCCGCCATTTTGAAAGAATATCCGCCATTTCTAGTTTTCTTTATTTATCTATTTTAAAATTACACTATTGTCTCTAAGATGTTATGTTTGAATTGTGGTCGAACTAGTGCTCCCGAAATGTTGAAAATTATGTATGCAACAAAAAATTATCTAAGAAATCGAATGTTGAAGACCGGAAATCGATATCTTGATTCATTCGAAAATAAAAGCTGTTTTTGTTTAAAAAGACAAAATTACGCTTTTATTGCAAATGACTAGAAATTGCTCAAATATATTTTCACGATTTTCTCGAGAACTGTACTACTTACAGATAAAATACATATACCATTTTATAGCAAATTTTATGCTCTACAATATTCTATGTAACAATTTTCTTGTAATATTAACCATACGAGATGAGTAAAGAAAACTAAAAATGGCGGACATTTTTTCAAAATGACGGTCGTCTCATGTAATTAACATTTTGGCACCACTTCTTATATGAAAGAGAATAGTTTAATTTACATGTATGCCAATTTTCACACTTTAATCACAAAATGCATAGTTGATATGAAATTTGTCCTATAACCGCCGGATTATACGGGCTGCTGTAATTTACTCAGCATTTTGTTTTTTTGTAACTACTGTGCTTGAATTTTGATAAATATGAAGTCTATATCGATCATGAGAAAATTAAATTTGTAGATAATTTCGATAAATGTTCAAAGGTCTAAAAAATCATCGCAGGAACTCAATTCATTTTCCCGAGAGAAAAATGAATGAACTTTATCGGCTTGGTATTGGATTGAGTCCACATTTTTTTTGCATCCGGTACAAGTTGTCAAAGTTTTACATTTTTTCACATCAAGGACATTTTATTGTCTCAGAGGGTGGCAGGGAGTAAAATGAACTTCGAAGAATCAGTCATTTTCGACCAAATTCAACTGAGTTATGGTCTGAAAATTCGGAATTTTTCGTGCATTTTCAAGTGGCGCGTTTTTTATTTTGCCGAGTATATATTAATAAACATAATATGATAATTATGTCATTTTTACTCTCCTTTTGTGGGGAAAATGTATTTTTGCATAAACCCGTTGGTTTGGTTGGTCACTTTGTATGAATTATACAACCCCTGTTTTAATTAATTAGTAAATGCTTTTAACATTGTGTGCGCCTCTCGGCGGTCGCTTTATGAACTCATTATCCTCATTAGCTTCAGGCCGAAACAACTTCCTCTTGTGCTATGGTACACTAAGATCGGATGCGGAGACATTTTTCACTAACTCAAACATTGTGTAAAGAAAACGGGGAATGCGGATTGATGTTAAAATAGATTGAATTTGAGTTTGTTGTTAGAGGACTCGTTAACTAAAGAGAGCGAGAAGGGATTTTGGAGCATATTTGTTATCTATTAAGTGCATCTAGCAGGAACACTTCACACTTCATATTTCCTTTATGAATTACTACATCCTTTTGGCATGTACTTCTCTCTCGACTATCACACATCGTCACATCACATAGCATTTGCCTAATTTAATCTATACTGATATGAATAAGGCTTATAGCGTACGCAGGGGGGGTGCTCATAACATTTGAGATTATTAATGAATAACTAATAATATAATTTCCCAAATACACTGACGGAAAAAAATTAAACACTTGAAATTCGTAAAAATATCAACCATTTTCAAACTGCCATAACTTTAAATTTTTTAAATTTTCTCGATATTTAAAATTTGCTTACAGGTCTGTAAACTTTAAACACGTGGGATTTGATTACTTCTTTAAAAATGAAATTGGATATTTCGTGTGAATAACTCAAATTGCCTAAAATATTAGAAATTTTGAAAGAAAATTTCATTCGTGAAAAAAAAAAAATTCGTCAAAAAACTTCCTACTTATGAGTCAAAAAACTACAAAATGCACTTTTTTCAAACGCCCATAACTTTGTGCCAAATCATCGTAGGACCTTCGTTCTTTGGGTCTTGCACAGGTAATTGAACAAATTACAATACTTTTTCTGTGGAGTCGATAAATTTTTTCCAACTCGATACACATGGCCAAAGTTGGACGTGTTTCTGCCCAAAAACGTGTTTTTTTTGTTCGGGTTTTGAAGGGTACGAAAAGAGATCATACTTATCTGAGTTTACCCCCTTAAAGTAGAGCCACTTAGTTTTTTTCCCTGAAAAAATCATCTAATTTGGTTGAAAAGTAGCTGAGTTATGTGCGAAAAACAAAAAATGTCCTTTTTAAAAAAAATCCATAACTTTGTGCCAAATCATCGTAGGAACTTCGTTTTTTGAGTCCTGCACAGGGAATTGAACAAATTTTAGTGCCCTTTTGGTGCATCAAGTCAAAAAAAATGTTTAAACTGCGTACACATCCTTAAAGTTGGACATTTTTAAAATTAAATTATTTTTTTGCACATGATTGCTAGAGGGGGGTGGAGGGGGTGCGCTTAAGTTTGCATGTAGACACTTCAAAGTTTCTCGCCCTTGAAGATTCATCGATATCGATTGAAAATACACCGAGTTATGGCAGTTTGAAAATGGTCGATATTTTTACGAATTTCAAGTGTTTCATTTTTTTCCGCCAGTATTTTTATTAATTATTAGCATTTTTGCCAAGCCAAGAATATAGAATAATAATAATAATAATAATAATAATAATAATAATAATAATAATAATAATAATAATAATAATAATAATAATAATAATAATAATAATAATAATATCAGTTGGAACTAAATAAAAAAACTTACCATCAACTATTTATAAAAGGCCTTATTGCTGGACACCTGCAACATCGTTAGAAAAGTTCTCAACATTAAATAAAACAAAATAGGCATTGGATATGTTGTACATATTTGCCTTCCTTTTTAACCCATATGTGCAATTATTAAAAACCACTTTTTAGTGAGAAAATAAGAAATAATAATAATAAAATTGTAAACTATTCAAAACCAAAAAAGGAAGTAAGCACTTTAATAAATAATAATAATACTTAAATGTCAACTTTTTAAGATACAAAAGAAAATAAATACGATAATAAAAAATCTGAAGTGGACACCACATGACTTCCTTGTACGCTTATTAAACTGTTCATACTTTTCTTAATAACTAAAATGTAGAATAATATAAAAATATAATAACCGTACCTATTTAGTAATAATTTAGTAATAATTATAATAAGAATATAACCCTTTAATAAACTAATTATTTATTTAATTAACACAAAGAATTGATGAATTTTAATTCTCAGCTGTCAAAAATAATTTTCAAAAACCTTCAAAGTACGAAGTGAATATAGCAATAAGCAATATACAAATTTTCGTATGGCATTTTGCTATACCGGTGTAACATCCTTTTGACAGCTTTGTACGAAGCAAAATGCCACATCGAGCACCGTGCTTCATGCCATGGGCATAAGCAAACCTCTAATATCGAGAAAATTTAAAAATAAAATTGAAAATTTTGTTAACTCAAATTGTCTAAAAAATTTGAAATTTTGAAGGAAAATATCATTCGTGAAAAAACAAACAATTTCTCCGAAAAACTTCCGACTTATATGAGTCAAAAAATCACAAAATGTACTTTTTTTCAAACGGCCATAACTTTGTGCCAAATCGTCGTAGGAACTTCGTTTTTTGAGCCCAGCACAGGTAATTGAACAAGTTTCAATGCCTTTTCTGTGGATCGAGCCTACAAATTTTTTCCAACTCGGTACACATCGCCAAAGTTAGACGTTTTTTTGCGAAAAAACGTGTTTTTTTGTTCGGGTTTTAAAGGGTACGAAAAAAGATCATCCTAATCTGATATTATCCCCTTAAAGTACACCCACAATTTGGTTTTTCCCCGAAAGAATCGTCTAATTTGGTTGAAAAGTCGCTGAGTTATGTGCAAAAAACCAAAAAATGCCCTTTTTAAAAAAAATTCATAACTTTGTTCCAAATGATTGTAGGAACTTCGTTCTTTGAGTCCTGCACAGGGAATTGAGTGAATTTTAGTGCCCTTTTGATGGATCAAGTCAAAAAAAATTTTTAAAGTCCATAGACATCGTCAAAGTTGGACATTTTTGAAATTAAAATTTATTATTTTTCACCGGGGTGCTGGAGGGGGGCGGAAGGGGTTGCGCTAAAATTCGCAGGTATGACTTCAAAGTTTTTCGTCCACCAAGATTCATCGAAATCGATTGAAAATACGCCGAGTTATAGCGGTTTGAAAATGGTCGAAATTTCACGAATTTCAAAGTGTTTCATTATTTTTTTTTCGCCAGTATATATGAAAATGTTTGACTATGTAGGTCTTAAAATTAATATTCATATTGAAGATAATTATTGAACAACTGTAAGAATGAATATTTATTTACACTTTTAAAAAATATGAAAATGAGCAAATAGAATACACATTAAAAAAACTTGTTGAATGCCACTACTTAATACAGATAAAGGGTTTAACATTTTCGGTCGAAATATTTTCGGAATTTGCTAGGTACATTCGGTTTTTGCACTTTCGGGTTTTACATAATGCATCCCTTTCAAGAAAAATAGATGTAAATACTTGGAAGGTATTTAAATATATTATTATTATATTATACCTATTATTATATACCTAGCCAAAGAGTGGTACATTTCGGCCTCTAAAAAATAATTAATTCAATTTAAATTTGTACTTTATTTAAAATAAAAATGTCAAATATGAAGATATATATATATATATATATATATATATATATATATATATATATATATATATATATATATATATATATATATATATATATATATATATATATATATACGTAGATACATACTATACGAGTATAATATACGAGTAATAATATAACAAAACATTTACAAAAAAGATCAAATAAATAAATAACAAATTAAAAATATAGAAGTACCTACATCATACAGACAAAATTTATATTAATTATTGTAATCAAATAATGACCTTTTCTTGCAAACATTTTTGTAAAACATAACTAATAACGAATTTAAAACATTAAAGTACCTAAATCATACATAAAAATTTACAATAATTATTATTGCATAACCATAGTTATTTGTCCAACTAGAGTGGAAAAAGAGCTTCCTCTCGTGTTAGACACAATATTTTTTTCACGGCATACCTATTTAAAAACATTGTAAATGTAGAAGAAACACGTAACTAGAAGTTTGGTTATATTATAACTGCCATCTGTCAGAATGATGTTTAAAAACAATGAAATGTTTCACTACAGATAATAAATTAAATTTAAGTTGTAAAATCGTGAAATTGTAGAAAAAGTAAGTATAAACCATAATAATAATTGTAAAATAATAGTTTACAGTATATCACTATAAAATCAAAATTTTCAATAAAATAATAAATTTACTTACAATTTTTAAAATATTTCATCGTAAAATAACACTGGTGGTAACACTGCTTACTTTCCTCTCTAGAGAGGGAAAACTTACATTCCTCACTATTTCGCGAGAAGAAAATTGTTTTCTTTTTATTGCAGGATCTGTAACATGGGCGCCGACTTTTGAGAATCTGTGTGGGGGTTTTAGTAAGAATAGAAAAGTAAAAAATTATTCATTTTTCTAATCAATTTATTTATTGTAAAAAATGTATCTCCGAAGAATATGCGCCGCAGGCGAAATTTATTTTGTTTTAAGGTTAAATACCTTAAAATTTTATTTTCAGAGATAAATAACAGCAGATTTTACATACTTATGTGCAGAAGTAAATATAATTTGCATGTGTCGTATGTTTGAATATTTCCCTGTGGAATCTTGAGCCCAAATCCCCCACGTAGTTGGCGACTATGTTCTGCAGTCAAACATTTTTATACACAAAAATTTAATATAATTTAGATTTCCAGACGAGAATCATAATATTTTGCGTTAGTTGTTTCTTGTTAATAAAGTAACGTTAAACTGTTACTGTATTTAGTTATAGTTTCTTAAATTTGTTTCCCAAGATAAAAGTTAACGATAGATGATCCTCGGGCCAGTGTCGCCAGATAAATATTTAGGGATGAAGAACAGTAAAACAAAGTCATATTTCTAAGAAAATCAATTACATTCTGATTTATCGCTTACCAATTATGAAATATTAGTATTTCTCAGTGCACCTTATGATTATGTTTTGTGTTTTTAATATTTTATTTTCATCATTCACTTTTTATTTTATGGGGCGGATAGCTGAGTGCGCTAAAGGTGAAGTGTCAATCACGCGGCTGAAGCGGCTACAGCCGAGCTTCTATAGACGCGCGACTATTACGACGTCGCATCAGTCACTGGTTTACATAGAAATAATAAATGAGCCCGTTGTCAATCAGGCAATTTTAGTCGTATGACAGAAGCGGCTGCAGCGACATTTGCGACCCGGCTGCTAAAATAACAGTCCAGTCGCACTGTCTCAGCGAATTGAACGTATTCTTAGGTTACTATTAGACTTACTGTCTGACAAATCCTTACGATTGTTTCTTCAAGTCTTTTTCAATTAAGGACAATACACAGTTAAACTGATAAATGTTGAGACGAAAAAACTTCTAAACATCTTCTTCTTCTTCTTTTAAAAGATGTCCCTGAATTAGTATATTTTGAAAACCTTCCTCTTCCCTGGTGCAGAAGATATCATTTCTGATATCTGATAGAATTTAGAATCAAGAGAAGTAAAAGCTCTTCCTCTTTATCTTTTAAATCAATCCACAACATTTTTTTTCTCCATGTTTTGTCCACAACTAAAAAGGCTACGATCGCTTGATTGACACTCGAACATGTCGCTGCGGCCGCATTAATAAAGTCGCGAGTCTACAGCCGCTTCAGCCGCGTGATTTACACTCCACCTTAAGGGGCTTTTATCACAGTAAAAAAGTATTTAACAAATTACTCCCAACCTATTAATCCTATAAATCTAAAAAAAATACCATATAAAGATAAAGGCAGTAAAAATCTAGCTACGTTGTTAAATTGTTATTATTATTATTTATAAACAATTAAATAACAATAATTCTGAGAAAAACTCTTCGTAAGTTTGATTGCATTGTAAATTTAAATGTTTATATCACATTATTATATAAAATTTTCAAATAGTAGACGAGTAATTTGTTAAATAAATTTAAAAATTGTATGCGCACTAGCCAATCAAATTGAGTATTTTCTAAACAAAAATGGAGCGAAACATAGCAATTAGATAAATAGAGACAACATGTGCTCATAAAACATAGGCTGTCAGCGCGGATACCTGAAATAACGAGGATTTGTGATCTAGCAGCGCTGAGCGATAAAACCCCCTTAAGGCGACCAACTGCGGTTCTGACGACTCAGGTTCGAATTCCCTGTGGTGTACTTTACACGCCCTTCCCTAATAACCAAGAGTACCCGTGACTTAACGGCTGGTAACCGCACACACGGTAAATATATTTCTATGCCGAAAACTCACAATGTGAGTCTGCCAGACCCAAGATATGCATGTATTTTATTCATTTCATCCTTCAAATTTAAAATAAATTAAATAATAAAAAGTATGTTTGTTTTAAATTTAAAGCTTATGGATTTAACAATTCATTTTGAATTAGTATTAATTTATTTCTTTTCAAGTGAATTATGAATTGTAATTCTTTTCTTCTGCGAAGAACTTTGAATTATGAATACATTTTTTTGTATTTCCTTCAAGTGACCTATACGTATACTTACCTCTTCAAAAATTTCTACCTCTACTCATCAGTACTTTCAATTTTTCTAGCCAACTCCAAATCTACCTTAAAACTTTGCAGTGTATATGCATCATATTATTGAATTTGTAATTCAGAACAATAAAAAAATCTGATGTTGCCAGCGCACGACCTCCCGCCATACTTACTTTATTCTTTTTACTTATTAACAAATATCTTAATATAAAGGATTGAAGTAAATGGGTTGCAGTTAAAAAAGATATATTTTATACCACTCTACCGGTTTCGGCCCCACATTATGAGTCCTCTTCAGGAATTGGTATTACTTATGTATCACAATTTGTAGTGCAAATTGTGATACTTACATAAGTAATACCAACTCCTGAGGTTTTCGATGGATTTCGATGAACTTTTGATTCCAAGAAAGTTCAAAGTGTCTACTTTAAGGGCATCCATTCATTTTTTGTTATAACCCCCTCTGCACCCCTGCAACCCCCCTATGAGAAAAAAGTGTTTTCAGGGGAAATTTTATTTAACTTTGATGATGTGCACGGACTAGAAAAATTTTTTGGACCCGATCTACCTACATGTCAATAAAATTCAATCAATTCTCTGTAAATTTTTCCAAAAACGAAGTTCCTACGATGATTGGATAAAAAGTTATGCGAGTTTGAAAATTTAGTTACGTCTGAATTGATCAACAAATGCCGAGTAATGACTCAAAAACCTCAAAATTCAATTTAATTTTTAAACTCGCATAAATTTTTATCCAATCATCGTAGGAACTTCGTTTTTCGAAAAATTTACAGAAAATTGAATAAATTTTATTGTCACCAGGCAGATCGGATCAAAAAAAAAAATTTCTAGTCCGTGTACATCGTCAAAATTGAATTTTTTTCCCCTGAAAACACTTTTTTTCATAGGGGGGCTGCAGGGGGGCAAGGGGGATTATGTCAAAAATTGCATGCATCGTCTTGAACTAGACACTTAGATCTTTCTTTTTCTCAAGAGTACATCTGAATTGATCAACAAATGCCGAGTAATGACTAAAAAACCTGAAAATGCAACTTAATTTTCAAACTCGCATAACTTTTTATCCAATCATCGTAGGAACTTCGTTTTTCGAAAAATTTACAGAGCATTGATTGAATTTTATTGTTATGTAGGCAGATCGGGTCAAAAAAATTTTCTAGTCCGTGCACATCATCAAATTTGAAAATTTTTCCCCCTGAAAACACTTTTTTTTTCATAGGGGGGTTGCAGGGGTGCAAAGGGGGTTATAACAAAAATTGAATGGATGCTCTTAAAGTAGACACTTTGAACTTCCTTGGAGTTAAAAGTTCATTGAAATCCATCGAAAACTCTCTGAGTTATAGCGGTTTGAAATTTGTCGATTTTTTCTCGATTTCAGGTGGGCCCTTTTTTTTGATGCGGAGTGTATTTCATTAAAAATATGGTTATCAAAAATATATTCAAAATAAGTTGTATAAGATATTATTCTTAATAATTTAATTAAATAGCATTTTTAACAAAAATAATTGTGTATTATATAAAATATTGCCAGGGGTCCAGTAGTACCAAAAATGTTAGTTTAATGAAAAGGGTAGTTAAATAAGCGAATTTAAAAAAAATTATTTCTGTTTCGTAATCTACATAATGCCATACTACTTACCCTTAAATTTATGACATTAACTTCAAAACCAGCCCGTATACCAACATTGGTTTAAATTAATGTTCGGCAAGTGTAAGTTCGATTATATTATAAACTGCAGATGTATAAATATACTATCCTCTGGTTACTGGTATAATTAAGAATTCTGTATGATGCACTAGTTTCTCGGTAGCAACTCAAGCAACTAAAGGCGTGTTGTAAAGCTTTCTGTGTTGAGAGCAACATTAGCGCGTCCCTGATGACTTTCTAATGCAAGTGGTCGTTCTACTAACTAACGCTAGGATACACGAACGTTCAACGTTTTACCTGCACTCTAACTCCTAATAAATAAACTCCAATGCATTTATTATGAGTTGGTAACAGGGGAGAGACCAACAGCAGTTGCTTACAATCTCTAGAGATTAGAATCAGAGATACAAATTAATGTTAAACCGAGTGATATTTCACTTCTCTGACCTATATTGTAATGAGAATATTCGTCGATAAGATATTGATGACTTCAAAACTTCATTTTTAAAAACTTTTTTTCCGTCCGTTTACTGTCTGACTATCTGACTGTTGAAAATATTGATATTGTCAATCGTTGCAACAATGTCACTTGAACGATTATCAAATGTATTTTAATCATATCGAGTTTGATATCAAAATAAAAATTCATTTAAACAGAAGTTTCATAAGTAATAGAAGAGTCAATTGTTAAAAAAAATCAGTTGAGCGAATGTCCTTTGTTTTGTTTCAAAGATATCAGTGTTGAGCGATTTTGTCAGTTGTTTTTCTTAAAAACAACAAAAAGTGAATTATATGCAGTTCAGTTATCAATTGTATAACTCTTTAATGAATCAAAAAAGTTAGTTTAATAAAAGAAATTAGGTCGATAGTCGGGTGCGCTGTGCGTGATTCAGGTTCAAATCCAGTCAGGTATATATTTCAACTCAACTTCAAAAAATGTTTCTTTGTGGTGTATTCTCCACTAAAAACTATTGATACCCGTGAGTTGACTGCTAGCAAATCATACACGCCGATGTCTGATATTATCTAAGACTGCCACACCAAAGGTGAGTAAAAGGATATAATTAAATTAGATCAAAAATAATAATTTTTAGGTAGTCAATTGATTTTAATTTTTAAAAGTTGAAATAAAACACAAGTTGAGTTTCAGGATGAGGAAATCTTGTGTTGGCCAGGGTAGATTTTCATTACGGGATAATTTTCTTTTGAAGGAATTAACTCCCATTGAAACTTTTTTTAATCTCCTGAAGAAAAAGACCGGTAAGAGTTATAGGTGAGATATGAGCGCTTCAGTAGCGCCACTCCACCCCTTGGCGAGGCCCCAGCACAACTAAATGCGGTGAGGACTGAAAAATTTGAATTCCAGGAACGAGTTTGAAATCAAGTGTAGAGAAGAACGAGGAAGAGTAAAAAAACGAAGTAAGTTTGGACGTAGATAAAGAAAACACGGTTAAAATGTTCCCCCCGAGTCCATGAGACTAGAGATTAGAGCTCTACTCAGGCTCACAGGGGAAATAGGAGACGGGGAGTGGTGGAAGCTGATTGAGGGGAAATGATATAAGTAAACACTGAATTGCTGTAAATTTCAAACTTGCATTCGCTTATACCAAACCAAATTTGAAAAATATAAAAAATCTATTCGAATTATAACAAACTGTCAAATAAAACGAACATAATTTTTTGCATTATGTAGTTGTACTCGTATATTTATATAACTAGAAAACAGTATTATTGCGAGAAAGCGATCTTTATCTAAATAGAAGATATGAAAATTTCTGTGGTGGTACTAAGGCAAAACCCAATAAGTCAAATCTGGACACCAAACCCCAATATGTATGGATTATTGTTTTTCGTCACCTACGAATCGCAAAAAAAATACATATCGAATTCATTATAACAGTTACTACGTTTACTAGGACACATTCTGTACATATTGACTAAAAAAAAACGAAAAACAGTTTTTATTGACTTATCGGGTTTTACCTTAGTAGGTACTACAGATTTGTTTGTTTGTAACGATGCAACTTATGTATTTCCTAAGAACTGATTTGTTTATTAAATTTATGTTCGTTACAGACTATTGTTTTGAAAAATACTTCAGTAAACTTTTATGATTAAAAGTTATAGTACCTACTTACAAGATGTTTTTGATGAAGAAATGAGTTAATGAATTACTCATTGAAAATTGTCATTACAGAATATATATTTGTGTATCAACGCGGTAAAAGTGATCTTTTTTGGCCGCGTATAGTAGTCATTTTGACAGATGTCAAAAAGTGACCCTTTAAGGCTGTTTATTATTATATTATATTATTATTATAGTCAGACAAAATTAATTATTCTGCTTGATTTTTGATACTAGTAAAAACATTATTCACTATGATTTTTAGTTAATAAGTAGGTACCTATACATGGTGTTTCTATACCTCTGCACGAAACTTAAATTTAATTATATGTGCTGATTATAGAAAACAAGATATTTAAGTAATGCTAATGAACCAGTGGTACTTCAAATTGTGAATTTTGAGAAAAAACGTATTTTCTATAGTCAAGTATATAAAATTATACAACCTACTAAAGTTTCGTGCAGAGGTATAGAAACACCCTGTATATATGACTAGATTTATAGTCATAAATTTTCATTCTTTTTATTTTATATTTAAAATAAATTTTGTTTACTTCTTTGCAGTTGTAGTCCCTTAAAGTCCGTTATTCTTCAGCATTAAAAATAAGAATTATTATTAATGAAATAAAAGAAATTTCACCCTTGCACCCTAACCCTGAAAGGGAGAAATTTCATTACCAAAAAAAGAAGGATTGCACTCTGCACTGCAACGACATCTAATTCCTGATAACAATTTCTGCCCTCTTTGTCATTTTCATCAGTTAACATTTACCACAAATGAATTATCCAATTTTATTTAAAGATTATAAATAATTTAGAACGTCAGTGGCCATATCCTTATCCTATAAAAGTGCCATAACATTAACCTGGTTGTTTAAGGGTTCTCCAAATGGCTCTTAGATGCTCGAGATAAATTTTTAATTGAAAATTTAATTTTGATGCAGTGAGATGATGCAAGGCGACCGCGAGCAAGACCGAGACCGCTTTTCCGCATGTAATTTCGATGTAAAGATCACATTAAGGTGGCTGTGGCGCAAGTATAGAACACCGTCATCACTAATCTAATTATTTTACCTCGAGGTTCGAGGAGGACAGACAAAGAAGGCAATATTATTATGGAGAGAGATAACAGACATGTTTGAAATTCGCTTTTTCTGCTTTTAAATTTTATACGTTATTAGGAAATATTTTAATAACCTGCAGTGCAATTTAGAAAAAATCTTGAAAAAGTAGTATTCAATTTGATACCATTTTAAATCATACTATATTGCGTACTATATTTTTTTTATTTTAAAGAACTTATACCTGAATAATGTTTCTTATAATATTTTTCTAGAATATATCGAGTGTTTAGCCATAATACCTCTTTCTGAATTATTTTTAATATTAAACTCTTGAAACAATTGTAAAATGTTTTAAGGCCTATCGAGTATGAATCAAAATAATAATGTTTCAAAAGGGCAGCTAAAAGTATCAAAACTAAAAGTTTAACAACAATATCAAAAACGACCAGTTTTATCATAAGCATAACAATAATTATTTTTGTCTAATATTTTTTTATAAGTCATTTGGTGTTGACATGAAATGAAAGGACTTTTAACTATAGGAACTCGGGTCCACCAAATCTACTTATGTACTAAAAATTGAACCAAACCTAAATCGATTCTAAAATATAATTGGGTAAAACCATAACCGGAGCCGAACTAATGGTTGTGAATTGGTTTGGTCCGGTGAGAAACTTAAAATTTGATTTCTTTATTATTATATTACGTGCAACTCTATAAGAGAGTGATCTAGAGCACATGAATAAGGTTAAACCTCGGCTAACTAACAGTGGAGAAGGGTGTGGGCCTTCGCTAGAGCCATAACGAAATAATAAAATGAGATAGTACATACCATGGGCGCCATCGGTCGGGACTGGTTTAACCACAACAATATTTAGAGCAACCGACACTCTAAATATCCTGAAAACGGCAAAATGGGGAAAGGAAAAGCTAAATTGTTACATAATCTCAAAAGAAAATAAAAGAATGTCGTTGGAGAACACAGTGAAACTATTTAATTAAACAATTATTTAACAAATCTAAATGCAACACGTAAAGTGTAGTCTATCGGCGAAAACAGCGTATAGGACGATAACGAAGTTCAATAATAAAATAACCTTAAAAATAAGCCCTACGTGAGAATCGTTGGTCGACCAGCGTTCGCGTCGGCGTGCACAAAAATGCGGATGATAATTTAAATAAAACTAGTTCGTCCTAGCGACTGAACCACGCTAAACACTACTAACATTACGCAGTACTAGATTTTACGCAGAATTACAATAAATAAATATCAAAATAATACAATCATGTGAACCATAATTACGTTAGATTAAATAATATAAGATTAAATACTACGCTATAAATCTCGAAGCAAAATTACGAAGTCACTAAAAAGTCAGGAGATCAAAATCCAGAGCTTGACTGACACAAATACATGAAATAATGGAATATGCGATAAAATGATGTCCACAGACATTACCGAGACTTCAGGTGGCTCTTTGTGCTCGACTTCCGGTATGTCGAACCGTGGGCAAGGACTTCCAAAACAAAATGGCGTCGTGTCCGGGGTGACTGGCGAACAGCCGAAGCACATGGCAAACGGAATGGTAACTTATCGGTTTCTTGACTCGCTCCAACGTCCGTCAAAAATATCTTCATCCGTGAGGCGAGAGTCAGGACATCCAAATTTTATTTAATTGAAAATTTTGTTTGGTTTTAGAATAATTATTATGCTTCTCAGTTTAGTTCGTAAATGAAACAAATATTTCTACCAAAACGAAACATGAAATAATTTTGTTGTAAACCAATTACCGGTTCATTTAATGAAGAAACTTGAACCTGAACAAATACCGATAAGTAGCGTTTGAAGTCGTTCTGTGTAGAATTTTTTGATCTTGCACGATGTCATATGTCACTCTCGAGTCTATAGGTGGTAGGTACAATTAGCGCATGTTTACCACCGGGTGGTTTTTGCTTGTATTTTTCATTCGTTCTCTACTCGAGAGTGGATGGTCTCGTCGAGTTAACTCATCAATCAACCCCTAGCAGCTAGCAGCGCTGTAGCCCTGCAATTACAATTCGTTCGTCTGCTCTTTCCACTGTACTGTAGCGATGCGTGTCTGTTTTTCAAACCGGGCCTCTTCTTTCTCAAGCGCACGTCATCGTTCATCATAATTTCTCATTTCAAACTCACGAACTTGCGTTTTGCTGATGGAAAGAATACGTTTTTATTTCTAACACGAAACTAACAGAAACGAGAACTAAAACTGTTTCACTTAGACACTTTCAAATAGATAATCAATTTACTTTAAATCACTTCAGTTTTTAAGTATCTTATGTTGTGTTTAGAACTATTTAATTATTAACAATCAATTAAAAAATAAGACAATTTAATAATAAATGTTCTGATGTTCAAACCGCTAGCGTTGCTTACCGTAATCTAATGTTTGTGGTTCGTGTGTTATTTGTAAAGCCTACCAGCAGACTGTGGGTTTACTCATAATAATTGAAATTATATGTATTCCTTTTGGATAACAAAATACTTATATCATATAAAACCTAAAACACCAAACATATTTACTAAAATGTTGTATTGGGACTTTGATAAATTGTCTTATCCTTTAATTTAATACCATACTCAATAGAATTTAAACAACTTTTGATTTAAAAAAATCCATTTGTCTATCGTAGCTAGATTATTTTGAAACATATGCACATTTAATATTTTTTATTCAATTTTGAAGTTTTAAACTGCAATTATTAACTCCATAGCAACAACTTTAAATAAATGTTTATTCACAAGTGAATTTTTTTTTTTTTCTATTTGGCGTTCACAAAGTTAACTTTGTGAAACGCAACTGAATGTCGCCAAGGTTCACTTTGTGTCAAGTAACATATATTTTTAGAAGGTTGGTATTGATAGTATCAGTAGACATTTACTTCAATTTTCAAACGTCAAACCTCAGAACTGACAAATTTCAGTATAACCTCTAAATCAGTTATGCTTAATTAATTACTTATTATTCAATAATTTTAATGAATCTAGTAATAGAAAACATGTAAGTTCAATATTTTCTATAATTTATGCACTTATCACCTAGAATCGTTCATTAATTATATACTTTTACAGTGACATTGACATCAGTTAAATATAATGGCAATATTAATGTCACCAACAAAAACGTTACACACATACATTTTCCTATATCTAATTGTGTATATTGTGGCATTTTAATATAAATTTTAATATTAAAAGACACCAAATAGAAAAAATAGTATAAAGAATCATTTTATAAGACTTTTTTCGCACTTGTCCTTTAGTAAACTCGCCCAAGGGCTCGTTTTACTAAATCATGTCTTATTAAACTTGTTCTATGTACTTTAAATCACTCAACACATTTTTAAATCACTCTGACGTTTTAAACTGTTATTATTACGTCAAAAATGCATAAAAACAATGACAACTTGCCACTAACGACTACTTTGATTAGTTTTTTTGTTATGTCAAAATAAATTTATAATTCATATATTTCAAATAATTTCGTCAAAATTGAATAAAATATTGTATAAACCACGTGAGATACGAATGTTTATTCACTCGAAGAAATTATCCCGGGGGCTAAACTTTCTTCTCTTGAATAAACATTCATGTATCTCACTTGATGTATAAATATCTATTAAAAAAATAAGTAATCTTTTTAAAATTAGTTCATCATATTTTATATTTTATAAGTCATTATAAACAATCAGAAAAATTTAAAATACTATTGTATCATTGAACTTAAAGCAAAAAAGTATTTCTTGTCTAAGCTTAAAGATAAAATCTCATTAAAATAACACCCGAAAAGGTAGATAGGCTTTAGGATTAAGTAAAGTAAGTAAAATATTCGGATATATTCTTTTTTTCAAAATCGGTATGAAAATCTTCATTTCCTGACTAATTTGAGTCTTGAAAGTAAGATTTCCATGACTAGGCATGAAAATAAATAAGTAAAAATGACTAGGCATGAAAATAAAAAAAGTAATTTTTACTTTCCACTGTCTGTAGGTACAAACACTTGTCATGACAACGTTTTCTAAAATTTGTCACAGCTCTGATGATTTATGCAAACCTAATTTTTTCTAGAATTTTAAGCTTCTAATTGCCGATTTAAAAAAAATAAAATACATCACGCGTCATAAAAATGTCTTTGCTAGACTCGGAGGCTTTGAAGAAACGCTCGGATGCTGCGCATCCTCGCATTCTTCAAACAAGCTTCCTCGTCTGCAATGAAACATTTTCATGACTTGTAATGTAATATAATATAATTATCGGGAGTCCGGACAGACAGACAGACAGACCTTTTTCAACATAATAGCTTTTTAATTTGTTTACTTTCGAAATTTCTAAATCGATGAAAATTACTATTACAATACCTACATCCGCTTTATATAGGTTGAAGAAGGAACAATTATTACATTTCTTGCGTCCGGATATATACCTAACAATATATAATATTGTCTCTTTCATCAAACAATACCAGTGTTCACAATTTCCTTCGATATTAAATCTCTGTGCAATCTCAATGCAACTAAACTAATAACTAAACAATATATCCCGGTTAATATCAGAATGATTTTCTCTTCTGTTTCATGTCTCGTTGATGAACACCATCGACCTACACCATTCTCTATGGTGTTCAGTGTCTGATACGCTCTGTGCTGTACTTCATTTAATTACTTTTACGAAGTTCTTGTCTCCACGTTCCCGATTATTTCCGTGATCAGTTTTCCTCATCGTAATTAGATTAGCCAAGCCCAGGGAATACAAGAAGTGCGCTGTGATTTCCTGGACGACATGGTGACACAATCACACGCACTAGGAAGTTTTTTACCTAATTTTACCCAACTTACAAAGATTGAGCACATCCCAGAAGATTGTTGGAAATTGTTTCTTAAGTGTGGTCTATCGAAAATAAATTACATCAATCAGAAGAATATAAACTTCACATTTGAATGCAAGAAAGATTCAACTACAAGGTAACTTAATTAAAATTTTAAATGCAGTTAGTAAAGTCTTGGTTGCATATCTTATGTTATGTCATGATATAAAGTAGAACAGGTATAATATGTAACAAAATCTATTAGCCCCGTCCCTTAAACGTACAGTATCGTGACATAACTAATCGAATATTAAATACAGTAAATCTGACTTTTCAATATAACTTCACAGATCAGATTAAAGTACCAACGAGACGTGACAAATATCTTGTCTCATCTCGTCACTGTCACTCTCTTATTATATCTCATCTTGACAATAGTTTGGTTCGATTTTAATGCTAGACAGGGCAAAATAAAAGTTGCTGATTTAAGATAAGACAGGGACGAGACGAGGTTAGATATCTCGATGAGACGAGATGATACAACCAGACGAATCGCCCTTGATTTCGAATAAATTCCTATGTTTATTAAAAATTAACATTAAAGTTTTGGCTACTGCAGTAAAGTATTAACATTACGCAAACTAATTAGATTAATCAATACAAAAATTTTAATAAAACAAAATTGAAATACGACGCGATAGATTTCCTCTCCACTTGACTCCTATCTAAGCATGTTATTACGATTTTCCGAAACGACATGAGACGAGACAGTTCGTATTTAAGATATTGTGAGTTGAAGGGAAAGGCTGTAACTGGAAGAATGTGATTTTTCTTTCTTGGATGTAATTATTTCCGACAATTTGAAAATAGTTGAGTGGTGGCTCGGAGCCAATCGCGTAATTTCTCCGTTCTAACTCGAGCGAGTTCAGTTCCGGAACAGTTTGACATCAGAGGTGGCGGTGGCGATGGCAACTCCCGCTCGACTCCCGACGCCTTTCTTCTCCACAAGTAATTACTGCCAAAGGGCAGCCGCTTTCAAATTGTTTTCACTCGTTCATTTGTCGCTTCACACCCACCACCAGAACAGAGCCAACTTCGACTTCACAACCCCTCAGCCTGAGCCCCTCTGAACACTGTTCAATCTAATTCAAGGGAGGGATATTTCAGATCACAAATTGGTTTATACCGTGAGAATTCCAGCAGACATTCTAAAGTAGATTATTCCATATTTCTCACAAATTATATTAAATGTTTTATTTATCCCTGAATTGACGGCTTATTACCGCACGCACACACGATAAAATATAAAACTATACCGATGACTCACAGTATGTGAAGCTGTCACACTCAAGTTGGATAAATGACGTGATAGAATATGTATAAGTATTAATCTCGAACAGGAGGACACTATACTACAACTAGATGTTAGGATTTAAATACGTTGCGTAGCTATAGTGCAGGAAGTTTTATTAGCCCAAAACATAAGAATACGGTGGGTCGACAAAGGTGTTTAAGAGAACCGGACTAGGCACAGAGGTCGTGGTTCGTTACCCGGTCAAGTTAAGAACCTTTTACGGCCTGATTTGGATTGGTACCCACTCCCGTTACCATTCTAAGTTGGGATCTAATTAACTTGGCAACACCTAGCTATCAGGCATCGGTTAGGGGCTGTAACTAGTGATACCGCCGGACGAGAAATATCTCTATAGTTCTTGATATACCTACCTATACAAAATTTTGTATGGCTTTTTGCTATATCGGTGACACCCTCTTGACAGATAAAATATAGTCCAGTCAAATTAGCAGCAAATTCGGCAAAACCCGGAACAAATTCGCGTAAAGCTAATTTTCACATTATATTGTAATTGAATATACTTATATCCTAGTACTATACTTCATTTCAGCTAAGAAAATAGCGTTGGGTTAGATAGGGCAATGATATTCTTGAATCTGATTGGTTGAGATGAGAGGTAGATTTACACTAGCAAACATTTTCATTTCCGTTAATATTACTTATACTTTCTTATTTTGAATTTCATAGTTACATCGAAGTACTACATTATTCTATAGATAACAGCTTTATTCACAAAACATAACTTATTTAAGATCGCGTCAAATTTTGAACTAATAAAATGTGTGAGTGTAAACTTACTGGCATTCGCAGTGCCATCTGCTATTTTCTTAGCTGAAATGAAGTATCCTTATAAAATGACCCAGTCTTGCACGCCCGAGAACCTCTTCAAAATGGTGTCTGAAAGTCGCCATTTTGGCATTATTGTGACATATCATCAGAAAAAAACATATATCTTTTAAACCGATTGCCCGATTGTTTATCAATTTAAAAAATATGATATTATCTTTAAAATAACTTATATTCGAGAAATTAAATAACATGATTCTGAACAACAAGCAAGTAACGAAGAAAACAAAAATAATATTCTACGAGACAATCTACAGACCAATATACGGAAGTGGAACATGGACAATGCAGCAAAGAACAAAAAGTAAAATACAAGCAGCAGAAATGAGATATTTAAAAAAAAGTAGAAGGAATTACAAGATTGGGCAGAATAAGAAACTATCAAATTAGATAAAATGTACAAACAGAAAGCATATAAAACACTATTGAAAAGAAACAACTCGCTCGCATGGTATGGGCACCTAATAAGAATGTCAGAAAATAGACAAACAAAAATGGTGTGGAATGTCAGAGTGGCAAAAACAGGAGAGGAAGGCCACAAAAGATTTGGGAAAAATATAGAAGAAATACTTAGAAAGAACGTCAGTTGGCAGGAAGAAAGAAACATAGCGAAGAATAGAATGGATTGGAAAGAACTAATAAACGGATTAAAATAAATAAGACAAATAAAACATTATCTCGACACCCAAATGAGAATTAACAGATATAAAAAGATTATTATATATAGGTACATACATTTATCTCGAAAATAAGTTATTTTTAAGACATAATCATTTGAAAATTTATTTTGTAACATTAGTATGGAATTGTATAACTTTTTAATACTCATTTTAGTTTAGAAAAGTACAATTTTTCCAAACTCATTTTCCATTTTAGTTAGGAAAAATTGTACTTTTCCAAACTCAAATGAGTTTAAATAAAAATTTAAAAGACAATAAAAAATATGTCACTGCATCAAAATTAACTTGTTTATTTGAGTACCTATTTGACATAAAAATATGAAAACAAATATATTCAATTAAAATAATAAGGAATCTATTTCTGAATTTTACAAAATCTAGTGTACAACTCGTCAGGAAAAGTGTTTTTCCCCATTCACGACGTCTAGAATGCGAACAAATTTCACTTTTCCAAACTCGTTGTACAAATAGCTATTTTTAAATTGATAAAATATTTTTGACTTTCCAAGTTGAATAATAAAAGTATAACATTAATTTGATTACGTATTTCAATTATTCAAAATTTGGTGTTCTTTTTAATAGTGATAATTTAAATAAAATCGAACAAAAAACATCAATTAATATAAATCGTGATTTAAGTCAAGCTAACCCTGCTTTGCGAATTGTTTGTAGTCCGCAAAATAATATTGTAGCGGAACCTGCCTACAAAAAGATTTTATCAGATCTCTAGATTGTATTCATGTAAAATAAAAAATCGCATCTTTAACATCCTCTCATTCTTATTTAAATAAATATCTGAAAGGTTTTTATTTTATTCTAATGTGGTGCCATGATAGTAATAGCAATAGCATCTTTTATTTTCACAATTACCTACCTAATTTATTTGCCCGTTCACACAAATTTTAAATTCTTTTGATGAATGCAGAAATGGCAGACATGCATCTCATTTAGGTACTGTCGACAAGATACAATTAATTGTTGATTTTTTTGGAGATACTGCGTCTATTGAAATGGAGAGAATGTATTTCAAACATCTTATTTCAATATTTTTCCTATATTGCTAAAACGTTTTATTTTTGTGGTCATGCGTTGTGCTACATATTTACCATTCTATTTTTACCACTCCAACTTTTACCACAGCATTTTTACCACCATTCTTTTTTACCGCTATCCTGTGTTACCGTTAACCCATTTTTTACCACTCAATTTTTACCACTCCAACTTTTACCTCTGCATTTGTACCACTATACTTTTTACCGCTATTTACCGTTGGTGGTAAAAAAGAATTAGTGGTAAAAAGGGACGGTGGTAAAAAATGGATTGGTAAAAGTATAATGTTGGTAAAAAATGGATTGGTAAAAGAATTACGGTGGTAAAAAAGGGACGGTGGTAAATAGGGATTGGTAAATATGGGGGCCAATCGTACTCATGTTGTATAAAACATTTCAATTTCTTTTGTAATTTTTAAAGTTCTAAATTGTTAAATATTAATTTTTAATACACCATGAATGTTGTTATAATTATGTAGGTAGTACTTTACGTACGCAATAGTACACTGGCACCATTATTCTCATACTACTGTTTGTATAATAAATGTACGATGTAAGGCAATTATAATGCTAATTATTTATGTTTTTCTGCGTTGCATTTATGCAAACATAATAATCTTGCAAAAGTTTCAATCTTCCCAATCGTTAAACTGATGTAAAAGTAATATTAACTAGTTTAAAATTAAAATTGAAAACTGCAAAACTTATTTACTCGCTACTACTAATACTGAAAGTTAGTAGAACGTATAAAAACTTCCGAACAGAAAATATGTTCTTCTTATGATGTTTTCTTACTTTGAAACAGATGTAATAAATTTTATTCCGTAATAAAATTCTGTTTTGTTCACGTCGGGTAAACAGTTTACGAGATATGTACATTGAGACATTGTGTACGGCGGTGCATACGAAAGGATTGTTCGTCTTGTACTCTTGTAATACAATCTATTTATGCCCTAGATACTACATGCAAGTATTACAACTAAAATATTATATTGTGCTCATTAAAATTCAGAAAACATCAACTATATCTGCAGAATTTTGCATTCAAGATTTGTAAGCATAAATTCAACTCGAACACAAAACTCACTCCGATTAAAAACGGGCAACTTCATCAATTTTCTTACTATCAAAATAGGTTGTCTCTAAATTAACCGGTACTCAAGATCTTTGGGGTTGTTTAAAGTCCAATTGTTATGGAATATTAAATTAATGACAGTTTTTACTGAGTGATGGAGCAAGCTTGCTTTCTGATCAAGTAAAGTCTAGAGATCGAATCCACCCAACTGAATGATTCGAAATCCACTAAAAGCTACAGGTTCCATGTTTTAGTCGTTGAATTGCACCGGTCAACACAAATAAAATAGGTCAATAAAATCGGTGAGATTTCAGCTCTAAACTTATTATTCCGCTTTATTTTCTCACTACCTCAGCGAAGCTGGGTATTATTATTATTATTATTATTTGTATTTTCTCTTTTATTATTATTATTATTATTATTATTATTAAAATATAATTGAAAGCAATTTCAAAAATCTGATGTGCCCATAGTGATGCCGTTTGTCGAGAGTAGTCGAGAGTGCATCCGACTCTCGTCTCGACTCGGAATTTCCAAAAATGATAAAAGTCACTCTCGTCTCGTCTCGAAATTTCTCGACTAATCTCGACATGGAGTCGAGAGTCTCGAAAGTCTCGAAAATCTCGAATCAACTTGAGTTGTGTGGTATTTATTTATTTGACATGCAAAACAAGTCAGTATTAGTTTGTTAGTGTTAGTGCGGCCTAGGTCCAGTCTTATGGGATTACTTATACGTATTTAGTACGAAATAACTCTTTTGTGATATATTTAACTCTAACTAATACATGTTTATTTTATTCCACGGTACTTCAGATCTATACTTGACTAGTTAGGTACCTACCTAAATTTATAATTTTTATAATTAAAATTAATTTTTGTTAATTAATAAAAATGTTTCGTATACCTATATCTTTACTAAACTTATTATTTTGTTAATGACTGTTACATAATTATAGGAAAAGGTATGATTTTTATTAAATATCTAATTGATTTATGTAGATCAAAATAAAGATTTTATTTTTAAACATGTAAGTTTGTATACATTTCTTGTTTGTTGATGTGATTACTTGTGAAAGATTCCATTTATGATCTGGTTCTGATATTCCAGCATCATTAGCATCTAAAAATGCGTCACAGACAAGAAGTGAAAATTTTTTGAGAGTAATTTTTTAATCCTATCATATTCACAAAAGCATATTTATATAATCAATTATATAAGACGATATTCGAGTGTCTCGACGAGACTCTCGGCGAGACTTGATACTGGTCTCGTTTCGGTTCGAATTTGTAGTCGAGAGTTGCCTCATGGTCTCGTCTCGAATTTCTCGACAAGACGAGACGAGACCGAGACTAGTCTCGACTCTCGCGGCAACACAATGTGCCCAGCACTTTGGTACTAACCTTTCGCCCTACAATCACTATAGTCTGTTTTTAAACTAGAAAGAGTAAAAACAAAAGTCTAGTGATATTTCTCTGCTTGTGATTGGCTGGAACGCAGCCGATTTTACACCCAACACAGATTAATGTGTTTTGTGTATGTTTAGCTACTGTCAAAGTCACATTTTTGAAAATTCATTCTACAAAGTGAATATAATTTGAAATTCGTTCTGATTTGATATCAGTATAATTAAAAAACTTGTGAAATACAATTAATGTGAGTTGAGACTTTGAAATTAAGCGAAAAATGTAATGATATTTTGAGATTTTTAAGTGTAAATCTGACTTTTGTTTTACTCCTCCTAGTTTAAAAATAGACTACATAATATTTCATTATTTTATTATTTACCTATCTCATTAATGTCACATATTTTAAAGTAAATGTAAATATCAAACAATCATGGAATACAGGATTTAAGCGTTGTATTAATAATATCAAGTTTAAAAACTTTTTACAACAACTCTTCTAAAATGTATACAAACATGTCATTTTTATGATGCATGTTTGATTTAACTGATCCACACATTCAACAACCGCATACACACTCCCACACACAAACACATCCATACAGATATCATCGGAAAATTATAAAATTTAAATAATTGTAAGAAACCGAATCCTATTTTTGCTTATCCATTAAAAACTAAATATCCGATTTTTAGCATGATTCCAATACCTCCGTTGCAGGTAACGTGGCACGATGTAAAAAGACACAAACATATACTCTACTATTATGTAATCTTCTTGCTAAACTTTTCTATGATTTATACAACAATTTCAATCTGAAGCTGACTTTGATAGGATGATTATATTTGCGTACAACTGTATCTGCCTTTCACCTTTTAATTTCCTTCTCTTACTTTTCGTCCCTCTTATTCTAGCCCTTAGCACTCTGCACTCAGCTACGTACATACGTGTATGTAGTTCAGCACATACGCGCACTTGGGCACGTTGAGTTATTGTAATTGGAATGGCGGCTTGGCGGCTGGTCCTGACGCTGATGGTACGTTGTGTATGTTGTATACGGCGTTGTTGCTGTTGTTACGTTGCATCACACGCTGTGGTGCACATACGCATATTGCAGATGTAATTTGATATTTTTTGTGGGCCTGTATCTTTATATTGGGGAATGAATACGGGAAATTTAGCAGTGTTTAAAAATAAATGCAAAAACGCAATTATTTTTAAAATATTGGGTTCTCCCACATTTCGGAAAATAGTAACTTTAGTAATTTTAAACTAAGAGGGGTAACTAATTACTTTATTTTATATTTAAATACTCAATTCAAAATATCAGGTTGAAGAAAATATTGTTTTTTTGTACTTAATGTTAAAAGTAGGCTATATGCGTTCATTTTTTGTAGATAAAGAACCACTTTAACGTCAAATGTAGATAAAGTAGCTCTTTATCTACACTATATTTAAAATACATTACAAAACATAATGAAAAGGTAGATCTACCTACTATGATATTTGAAAACATCTTTGCGAGTTTACATTTTAATACATAAATAAATATATTAATTATTATTTAACATTAAGTACAAAATAAAATAATGTATTGTACATGACGATAAAGAGTTTTTATCGACTCGTGAAAGAGAGTCCACCCGCTCCTTCGTCGCTCATAAACTAACATCTGTCACTTATCGATAAATGATCTCTTTATCGTCTTGTATAATAAATAACTATTTCTACGTCTACACGTAAAGTTTGCGTAAACTGTATAAAATGTAGACAATGTAGACTTGGCATAATGTATGTAAATAATTCAATTCTTAGAAAACCTAACCTATAATTTTATTAGTTTTCGGTGTGATTTGTACTTATTTTGTCTACATTATATATGTTATATTGTTTGAACAGATACTGCATGCGTCGATTACGTGTTTGTCTACGCGTAAAATTACACGTAATCTACGTCTCGTAGACTACGTGAACAACCTTGGATGAAGTAGGTAGCTTATCCATCCTATTTATGATTACTGTTAAAATGTTATTTATTAATTCATTTTAAGGCGGGCCACTCCTAGCTGTAAAATAAAAATTTTGATAACAAAATAATACATTTTTAAATAGTTTATGTATGCCCGTTTGCTTCTCTAATACCACTTTAAAATAAATAAATTTATGTGTCGTTAAACATGACCAAATATTGTAATTTTTGTGAACTTTTTACCACAAATTAAAAACTAAATTTTAAAAAAATAGTCAAGCCCAAACATACTTCTTTTTTTCGAAAAAAAAAATATATTGTTTAGGTATGTATTCTCCTGGGGTTATGAAATAAAAAATTTAAATGTAACATTCGGATTATCTACGGAATATACTCGTATTAATTTATCTACGTACCAAATTTCAACTTTCTATAATTAACTGTTTTGACGTTATAGGCCTGTGGCCTGTGACAGGGTGTAGTGTTGTTTTGTACAGTGTGGATTCATAATCCGTTTCAGCTGGGGGTTACGAAGTCCTTGTAGTCCGGCGGCTAAGTGAAATTATAGCCATAAGCAATTTTAATTTTTTTTTCATTTAACACACCTTATTGAGTACCTTTTTGAAGGAGTGGAGGCTTCGCCGGAAGTGTCCGCGTCAGCCGCCATTTTGAAAAAATTGTCCCCGTATTTAGTTTTTCGCGTTTATCTTGCAAATGGTTTATATTACGAAGAAAACTATTAAACAGAATTGTAGAGCACAAACTTATCTACAAGATAGATTCATATAGATATTTTTTTGTACATGGCACTGTTTGCTAGAAAATCAAGAAAATGAATTTTGCATATTTTCAAATTATTGATAAAGTCGTATTAACAGAAATCCTGGATAACCCGAGGTGAACGTAATGAATGATGTTCTTGATCAGGATTTTTGTAGAGAGTAAATATAACGTTTTTACTTCTAGATTTAAAATAGACAACAGTGATACACCATGACAATATTAGTTACAGTATTTAAAGACATAATGAAGATGTTTAAGGGCGATATATTTAAGGACAAAAGCAGTAACATTTGCATCTGCCTAAGCATTACGAACATTAACACTTTCCATTCAGCATTAGCCTTCTTTATAAGTCAAAAATTTGACAAATTTTTATATTTAAAGTGTGTTTTCATAAACTTAATACATCACGAACGATTTTTGAATGAAACACGTACCTATAGTTTGTGAGATCATGATGACCTTTATCAAATTTCTTTCATCTCACAAATTATTCCCGATTTTTTAAAAGTGAATAGGTATAGTACGGTGATACAGTATACAAAAATATCAGATTCCGGATTTCGAACTTAGAGTTTGGATTTCGGATTGTAGATTTTGAGTTCCGGATTTTGTATTTCAAATCCTCACCACTGTAATACAAATTTAGTTTTACGGTACAAGATGTAATTTATTGGAAATTTTAGCGTAGATAATCAACAATGAACGTATTATGTTGTAAATAAATTATTTTATCCAACACAGACTCTTAATAAGGCTGTTACTATGGTTATTTGAAATAACTAATGTACAACATTACTCACTCCGTGAGAGAATATTTGAGAAGTCACGGAGAAATAATTACTGATTTTTGCGGTTTTTTAATATATAAATAAAAAGCAAATTTACAAAATTAGTTTATTTTGGAAATAATTTAACATTAAGACTTATTTATTTAAATTTATGTTTACATTTATGTTAATTGTTTTGTTTGTGTGCTGGTCATTTTCTTTCCAAAGGTTGAACTCACTATATTCTCTATCGTAGACTTCCTTCGACTTCTTTGGTATTAAATTCTGAGAAGCTTCTTGTGCTTCTTTTTGTATTTCTTTTAGAACAAGGTTCTCATTTTCACCCATTTTAAAGTTTTTCTCATTCAAACTATGCACAATTGACAGATAATTATTACAGAGAAAATTTTTTCAATAACAAAATAACAAACACATAATACCATAACAACCATTCATTGGCTACTTTGTAATTTTAAAATAGTATGTCAAATGTCTTGTCAATGTCAAAAAATGAACGAAAATATAAAAATGATTTAAGAAGTTTTAAAGAAAGTGTTGGATAAAACGTTGTATTACATTCGTGTGGAATGTATATTAGTCACTAAAGAAAATTAGCCACTCGCCCTGCGGGCTACGTGGCTAAACCTTTTCTTTCGTGACTAATATGATACATTCCACACTTATATAATAAATAACTATTATTCAATTTTGACGTTTTAAACTGCTATTATTAACTCCATAGCAACAAATTTAAACAACTGTTTATTCGCAAGTGAATTAATTAAATATTTTTAAATCACTCAACACATTTTAAATCATACTGAAGTTTTAAACTACTTATCATTATTTCGTCAAAAATGCAAACAATGACAACTTGCCACCAGCGACTACATTAATTTTTTTGTTATTTCAAATAAATTTATAATTCATACATGTGAAATAATTTCGTCAAAATTGAATAAAATATTGTATAATCCTCGTGAGAAACGAATATTTATTCCCTCGAAGAAATTATCCCACTCGCCCTTCGGGCTCAGGGCACAGATTAAGATAGGGTCACAGAAGCGCAACTCAGAAAGAGAAAGCTAAAATATGCAAAGGGCCCAATGCATACACTTGCGGTACACCAAATTTTGTTTGTAGCAATTTAGAGTTAGAATTATGTAAGTAAACACATTGTTGATGATTTTCAAGATATGATTTTAATAAAGCTAGAGATTTTCCTCTGATACCACATGTTGATAATTTGTCAATAAATTATGATAGAATGGCAAACACAATCAAAGATTTTGGAAAGGTCACAGCGTTATAGTAGTATATTGATGTTGTTAAAAACCTTCCACTGTTTCAGCAACAATCTTTGACATTGCTTGTGCAGTTGACCTTGATTTGCGAAGACCATATTGATGTGGGTTTAAAATTGAATATCGATTAATAAATTTCTCCAAACGATTTTTAATTAATATTTCAAATATTTTCCTGAATACAGGTAAAGAAGAAAATATTATGCGTTTTAGAATTATTGGAAATAAAAGGAAAATATTTACTCAGAGCTGTTTTACGATTTAGTTTAAATACATTGTCTTATAGCCAAAACCAAAAATGAATTATGATCGTCCAAGATTAAAAAAAGGGTTTATTATCCTATGTTTCAGAAAAGATTGTTCACACATAATGACTTCAATAGCAGAGCAGGGGTCCTATTCTATTTCACTTATCAACGTTGATAACTTGGGTTGTCTTGATAACCCCCACAATGTGTGACGTAGTAGCCAAGCGACTGTCGCTACGACTTATCAACCCTCGCTACGGTAGACTTGCGCGTTGCGTTAATTTTTGTTCGTTGTGAGGTTAAAATATTTATTTTATAAATATAAAATACCAATAAATTATGGGTTCATTATATGTATTTAATATTTTTGATTAGTTTATTAAATAATTCAACTTACAAATTGTAGAAATAAGAAATTAACATTTTTCTTGAAAAAATAATTTACTTTGAAAATAAAAAAATCTGACGTGGACACCACATGACTTCCTTGTACGCCTTGTTTGTTCATACTTTTCTTAATAACTAAAATGTAGAATAATATAAAAAATTCTTTTAACTTATTATACTAGTATACTCACAAATATATTTTAGTCATTTTATTTAAACTGCAGAAGAAGATATAAAGCATATTTTACTATTGTCACTGTCATGTCATAATCATTTAAATTTTACGTAGTAACAAATGTTAATCGATCATGGACTACAAGATACTGAAATACTAAATTATACAAATATACTTTAATTATTTTTAAATGATAGCAGATACAAAAATATGTATAAAATACCGATTGTAGGTAATAATCACATAATCTTTCATTTAAAATAAAAAAAATTGTCTTAAATTAAATATTTTACGAAATATTTTAAAACAGTACTACTTCCGGTTTGTAGACTGAGACCAAAAATAGGAGGTGCATAACTAGATGCTATAACAGTCCTAAATACAAAATTTCAACTTTCTACGTCTAACCGTATTTGAGTTATGCGACACACATACGTCCGTACGTACGTACGTACGCACGTACGCACGTACGCACGTACGCACGTACGTACAGACGTCACGACGAAACTAGTCATAATGGATTCAGAAAAGGTCAAAACGGATATTTCCGTCAAAATCTGAGAACCGAAATTTTTCGCGATTACAATACTTCCTTACTTCGTACAAGGAAGTAAAAATTGCTTATTTTAAAACAAATAATACGTTTATGATAAGTGGTAGGTAAAATGTTGGTTTAGCAGTTTTTCTTGCCAAATTTCACAGTAAAATGAAAAATCTATATCAGTCGTTATCAACTGGAAGCCAAATATCCCTAACCCTTGATATAGTTACAAACGGAATGACGTCACGAAGTTATCAACTGAACTTCGCTAGCGACTGTCGCTATGAATTAGAATAGGTACCCAGAGGTGTTTGGGTTTGAGATCCTCTTGCAAAAGATTTGAAAGATAATATTCTAGTACGCGGAAAATATCTAATCTTAGAATCGCTCTATGTACAGAGGATAACTGGGTCACTTTTTACTTCCTTGTACGGAGTAATAAGGAAGTATTGTAATCGCGAAAAATTTCGGTTTTCAGATTTTGATGGAAATATCCGTTTTGACCTTTTCTGAATCCATTATGACTAGTTTCGTCGTGACGTCTGTACGTACGTGCGTACGTGCGTACGTACGTGCGTACGGACGTATGTGTGTCGCATAACTCAAATACGGTTAGACGTAGAAAGTTGAAATTTTGTATTTAGGACTGTTATAGCATCTAGTTGTGCACCTCCTATTTTTGGTTTCAATCTATAAACCGGAAGTAGTACTTTTTAAAAATATTTTGATAAATAATTAATTTTAGACAATTTTTTTTATTTTAAATGAAAGATTATGTGATTATTATCTACAATCGGTATTTTATAAATTTTTCTGTATCTGGTATCATTTAAGAATAATTAAAGTATATAATTATAAGTTAGTATTTCTGTATCTTGTAGTCCATGATCGATTAACATTTGTTACTACGTAAAATTTAAATGATTATGACATGACAGTGACAGTAGCAGTGACAATAGTAAAATATCGTTTATATCTTCTTCTGCAGTTTAATTAAAATGACTAAAATATATTTGTGAGTATACTAGTATAATAAGTTAAAAGAATTTTTTATATTATTCTACATTTTAGTTATTAAGAAAAGTATGAACAAACAAGGCGTACAAGGAAGTCATGTGGTGTCCACGTCAGATTTTTTCGTATATATGTTACCTAAAGTTAAAGTTATTCGTAAAGTTTTTGGAATCACTAAAGATCAGTGGGATTTTTTGACTAGTAGGTCAGTAAAAACTATTAGTAGTTGACATATGCAATCCGCTATATAGGTGATAAAAGTTGATACGCTTTTCGCAGCAGAGTTTGTTGTATGACGGTGTACTCACCATATTTGTATTATATACGTCGTGCTTTGAATTAATATCATTTTATTTTGGACTTAGATTCCAAAATTATATAATAATTTTGTAATTTTAATTTTTTGTGTTAAAGTACATACTTAATAAAGATAATGGAAATCCAAAATAAAGTTAATTACTCATTCATCAACAACTAGACTGAAATCACTATAGTAACAAAAAACGTGATAAGTACAGTATAAAATAAAACAGAATATTTGTATGACCATCGCAGCATTTAGTAAATATTATGTTGAGAAGAGCGTGTTTGATCTGACATCTGACGTAGAATTTTCATCAGTGCACTCCAACTATAAAACTAAACCCAGTTCGCCTCATAGAGTTCCTATCGCATATGCAACTCAACTCTGGAACTCGGCATTGCATTTTTATGTGGCACGTCGGCCGATACATTCAGATAACAATATTACATTTTCACACACATACGGGTATGTAACCGATGCGATGTACGCTCCCTGATAGGAAAGTATAATGTTCTGATTGTGATAACATCTCTATTCGCTAGAAAACTGTTCTACTGAGAGTACAGATGCTTTGTCTACATTTTTTCGTTTTTATTAAAGGTGTAAATTTTCTGCGCATGAGGTTATTTTGTATTTGGATGTAACATTGCCATGACAATTGTAATCAACTGTGACGCGCGGACATATCAATCTTTTTAAACATTTGTTGTGATGCGAAATGTGATGTACATTGGTTGTTTCATCAACATTTGTATGGACATTTTTCTTCCGAATTGCTTGTATAATGTTACCAATAAATTTATTTTATTACGTTTATTCAAACATTTTCATGTTGTACCCTTATAATAATTTTGCCCTTTTATGTAATTAAAGTTGAGGTGATACCTGTTATAGTTCTCTGGTCATGTTTTGTACAAATTTTTTATTTAAACTTCAATATTAAAAATGCAAAAGTCATAGTTAGTCAAGAAGTATTTTATTTTAAGGCTGTGAACTTTTTTAGGTTGAATTAAGAGAAAACTTGGCAGGAACACACGCATATACACTAATGTGAACATTTCTATCTATCGGATAAGTAAGTTTATTCGTTTGAAGGTTTCGTTAAAATAAGACCGCTTATGTTGTCCGAATTTACCAAAAATATTTTTACCAAGAAAATACCTATTTAATAGAAGTGGCTTTAATTAATCGCTTTAAGAAAATAGGTATATAGGTAATCTATTTGTAAGGTTCCGTTCAAATAAGACTGCTATAATGACTTTTGGATTTACCGAAATTATTAGAAATAATTAAGCATATACCTACCGCCCAAAACTAGGTAGTCATTAGTTGAAACTGCAATCCGATTAACTATAATTAAATGTAGGTAACATTATTTCAACTTAAAATATTGCAGATATACACTCGAGGAAAATTAAAACGCACCACTTGAAAATGCACAAAAAATGACACAATTTCAAAGTGCGATATCTCTCCCACCCCCCTAAGAAAAACGAATGTATCTGATGTCCAAAAAGGTCCAACTTTGGCAACTCATACGGAGTGACAAAAAAATCGTGGACCTTATTGGCCAACAGGGTAATAAAAATCAGACTTTTCCTGCAAGGTCCGCAAAATTTCAAGTACCTACGATGATTTGGCGTGAAGTTATGAATTTTTGAAAAAAAAAATTCCTTTTTGGAGTTTTTTGGCCATAACTTGGCGAATTTTGCACGAAAATCAATAAATTTTGGATTTCCGAGAACGATAAAGGTTTCTCTATTCGGCCATGTAAGTTAATCTGCCATTAAACCCGATCCACCCCTTGCCACCCCCGGATAAAAAAACATGTTTTTGACTGAAAAATGTTCAATTGTAGCAACTTGTAGCGTGAGTAACAAAAATCGTGGACCTTATTGCCCAACAGGACAATAAAGTTCAATCCTTTTCCTTCAATTTTTTTAAAATTTCAAGTACGTGCGATAATTTGGCAGAAAGTTATGAATTTTTGAAAAAAAATTGTATTTTTGAGCTTTTTGCCCATAATTTGTCCGATTTCGCACCAAATTCGTTTATTTCTTAAAACATCTAACAAATAAAGGTGTTTAAAGAAATAAAAATTTTAAAGTCACTTTCAGATAATTGTTAATGAAATTCAGAAACCTCAAAAAGGCACTTTTTTTTCAAAAATTCATAACCTCGCGCCAAATCATCGTAGGTCCTTGAAATTTTGCGGTCCTTGAAGGAAAGAGTCTGATCTTTATTACCCTGTTGGCCAATAAGGTCCACGATGTTTTTGGCACTGCGTATGAGCTGCCAAAGTTGGACCTTTTTGGACATCAGGAACTTTTTTTTCTAAGGGAGGTGGAAAGGGGTGGAGTGGATTTTTCGTCATATTGGATATCATCACATTAAAGGTAAGACTTTTTCCTTCAAGGTCCGCAAAATTTCAAGGACCTACGATGATTTGGCGCGAAGTTATGAATTTTTGAAAAAAAGTGCCTTCTTGAGGTTTCTGAATTTCATTAACAATTATCTAAAAGTGACTTTAAAATTTTTATTTCTTTAAACACCTTTATTTGTTAGATGCTGTAAGAAATAAACGAATTTGGTGCGAAATCGGACAAATTATGGACAAAAAGCACAAAAATACAAATTTTTTTCAAAAATTCATAACTTTCTGCCAAATTATCGCACGTACTTGAAATTTTGAGAAAATTGAAGGAAAAGGATTGAACTTTATTGTCCTGTTGGGCAATAAGGTCCACGATTTTTTTTACTCACGCTACAAGTTGCTACAATTGAACATTTTTCAGTCAAAAACATGTTTTTTTATCCGGGGGTGGCAGGGGGCGGATCGGGTTTGATGGCAGATTAACTTACATGGCCGAATAGAGAAACCTTTATCGTTCTCGGAAATCCAAAATTTATTGATTTTCGTGCAAAATTCGCCAAGTTATGGCCAAAAACCTCAAAAATGCACTTTTTTTCAAAAATTCATAACTTCACGCCAAATCATCGTAGGTACTTGAAATTTTGCAAACCTTGCAGGAAAAGTCTGATCTTTATTACCCTGTTGGCCAATAAGGTCCACGATTTTTTTGTCACTCCGTATGAGTTGCCAAAGTTGGACCTTTTTGGACATCAGATACATTCGTTTTTCTTAGGGGGGTGGGAGAGGGTGGAGTGGATTTTTTGTAACATTGGCTATCATCACATTAAAGATATAACTTCAACGTTTTCAGAACTCGAAGATTCATCCAATTTCGTCGAAATGCAGCCGAGATATCGCACTTTGAAATTGTGTCATTTTTTGTGCATTTTCAAGTGGTGCGTTTTTATTTTCCTTGAGTGTAATATGCCAAAGTAAAGTAATGTGTGGTGGGAGAAGAGTGGTTATTATAAATACTAGGTTTGTATTGACTGTAAAACATTGTGTTGTGATTATTTGTAATAAGCATCATGCCAAAAATTAGAGGAAAAATATACAAATAAAAATCTTAAATATTCAAACACAGAAATTAGTATCACCTGAATCAAAAGATTCATTCACACGAAAACTCTTCTGTGTTGAAGCAATCCTCCGTTCAGTTACTACATTTAATAGCTTACTTATGACTTATATAGCGCTAGTATGCCAACTGTCTCATCTCATCTGTCAATATTTTTTATGCAGTAACAAAAATAAATAAATTAATTTTTTAAATTTTACTGCAGTTCTTTAATGCTACCAGATAAAGACAATTTTTTTATAACGTAAATTGCAAATAACTTTTCCTCTTATTCTTATTACGAATAAATACTATATTTATCCAAATTTATAGAAATTTTTGACACTTAATCTTTTCAATCTTCAAAAAATATCACTTCCGGTGAGGATATTTGTACCAAAATGTAATGAGCTCTTCCTATTCGTATACAATTGTAAAATACCAAATATCAAAATTTTTGGGTAATTCGTATTTGAGTTATCCGACAGACGGCATCGGCCCGGACCATACACATACACACACACACACACACACACACACACACACACACACACACACACACACACACACACACACACACACACACACACACACACACACATACAGACATCATCGGGAAACTATCAAAAATTAGTTGAAAGGACCCTAATTCGTGCTCATCCACTAAAAAATCACTACCCGATTTTTTGCATGATTCCAATACCTTCCTTTACAGGTAAGCGGAAGGTAAAAACGGTTAAAACCGGTATTCGATATTATTAATTTCGTTTTCGATCTTGAACGAAAAATAAAGATTTCGTTTACGTTTCCGTTTTCGTTCTTCCATAAATTTCGGTTAATTTCGTTTTTTAGTTTTCGTTCCGTTTTTCGTTCCTGATAGTTTGACATGGGCATAACGAAGATTATTAAAATACTTTCTTACCTTCTAAATAAATCTAGACTTTTATACTGCCACTCTGTCTAATACAAGTCCCGAGTTGTATCATCTGCGCAACAAAGTTTGACAGAGAGGGATGATCATGCACGCGTGCGCGACTAGTATCGGGTAGATTTAGGCTATTCGGGTAATAAACAGGTTCACTTCGGGTATCGGGTATCAGATATATTTCTGGTTTCCGGATAGTTAACGGGTAGGGGTAGCTATCGGGTAATCGGGTAATACATTTTATGAGATAAGGAAGGAAAAATCAATTACTGGAAGTCAGTCACAAGATTTGAAGGCTTTATTTCATCTAAAACCGGTTTCTACCCCCACATGAGTCATCTTCAGGGACTACAGTGAAATTTAATAAAAAATTTAGTAAAAGAAATAACAGACATTTACAAAAATTTAAACTTACGTGAAAGTCATAACAAAAATTGTATACATAGAATTAATTGTAAAACACATTTAAAAATATTACATGGATCAAGTCAACAATTGTAAAAAAATGTATGTAAAAAAAACACAGTAGTCTAAAATTTACAAAATTTTACTAAAACTTTTGTGAAAAAACCACACCCAACGGCTGCAGCTAAGTAACAAATTTAATCACGCAAGGTCAAGTTAGTTACTTAAATATTCCTAGAGTAGAGATAATCTCGCTTAAGTACCATTTTATTAATGTAGGGAAAGAAGTTGTTTTATTTTCAATTATTTAAATTTTTTATTTATAAACACAATTATTAATACGATGTTATTTTTACTTCCTTGTACGAAGTAAGGAAGTATTGTAATCGCGAAAAATTTCGGTTCTCAGATTTTGACGGAAATATCCGTTTTGACCTTTTCTGAATCCATTATGACTAGTTTCGACGTGACGTCTATACGTACGTACGTACGTACGTACGGACGGACGGACGGACGTATGTGTGTCGCATAACTCAAATACGGTTAGACGTAGAAAGTTGAAATTTTGTATTTAGGACTGTTATAGCATCTAGTTGTGCACCTCCTATTTTTGGTTTCAGTCTACAAACCGGAAGTAGTACTTTTTAAAAATATTTCGATAAATATTTAATTTAAGACAATTTTTTTATTTTAAATGAAATATTATGTGATTATTACCTACAATCGGTATTTTATAAATATTTTTGTATCTGCTATCATTTAAAAATAATTAAAGTATATATTTATAATTTATAGTATTTCGGTATCTTGTAGTCCATGATCGATTAACATTTGTTACTACGTAAAATTTAAATGATTATGACAGTACAGTGACAATAGTAAAATATGCTTTATATCTTCTTCTGCAGTTTAAATAAAATGACTAATATTGGGATTCTATGCAGTTCTATAACTTCTATAAGCGTATCTATAGTAACTTATAGACCGATCTTTAAAAATGCTATTCTGGGCAAACCTATAGCTTACAGATTTCTATAAATGTCTTATAGATTTCTATAAATTTATAGACAGCTACTGACTCACCATAAGTCGTTATGAAAATATTGGCATGTGTCTGAAATATTGCAAAATGAATCATAACTAGCAAATTTTACAATTTCAAACCAATTATCAGAAGAATATTATTGCTGAGAAGTATATGTGTATAGAATGTGTTATATTTTATTTAAAATTTGCTTCATAGTTTATAAAAATGTCATCATGATTGGAAATCGCTTGGAAATAATACAGTCAAATTTAGGAGTTCTACTGAATTCATTCAACATGAATGACAATGATTATTTTAAACATAGTTTGATTAATTAAAATCTCTGATAAAATATTATCAGTAGTAGTAGTTTACAAGGTTCTTGCACCATCCCCTATAGCATTTAATTTATTCTCTATGTATATTTGTCTTCAAGTGTGTAGTATTAGCTTGAAAACTATAATTATAATTTTTATTTTCCTTTAACTGTAAATAAAATTAATTAATTTATTATTGTGTATGCTATATTTTTAATTTTGTAGCATATTATGTTTTACCTCATATTTTCGAAATATATTCTCAAATTTTATCAGCACGTCGTGTCATGTGTCAAATTTGTATAATCATTTGTCGCGTCAATGTGACAATGGCCTTCTTCAAAATTAATAATAAAATTGAAATTGCATGAAAATATTTCATAAGATTTTGCATGTTTTGCTGCAAATTTTGTTAAGAATGTCTTTAGTTTTATACTAAAATATTATTTATCTTCAAGAAAAGCAATGTACAATAATTAATTCATTATATTTACATGTTACAAAAATAATAGTATGGAACTATTGGTAATACTGTTTTTAAGATTCTATAAGAATAATTTACACATGTCAAAAGTTATAGACATGCAGTCAGAATACCATTTTAGCGAAATCTATATGACTGTCAGTTACGGATTTTCCATAACTTATAGATCTATAAGTTTATAGAATTTTAAGATAATGCTCAGAATCCCACCATAAAATAGATTTGTGAGTATAGTAGCAGTACTTATATATTAATATATTTGTATAATATTATAAGTATTTCTACATTTTAGTTATTAAGGAAGTCATGTGGTGTCCACGTCAGATTTTTTATTTTTGTTTATATTATTCAGGATGTTATGATATATTTTACTAAGATACATTGTATCTGTTCTTAAATTTACGTTATTTTTGTGAGTGACTTCCAGTAATTAATTTTTCCTTCCTTATCTCATCATCCAGTCAAGAAGTTTTCATTACATAGATTTTATACCCGAGTACAATAATATCAGGTCGGTGTCGGGTACCCGGGTACCAGTCGTCTTTCCTAGTACTTACAGATATTATTAATGTACAAAAATTTAAAAATGGGTTTATAAGGACACACATTCGAGCATATCTATTTAAAACTCACTATCTATTTAAATTTTAGCTCTAACATGCACCTATGCGACGGGAGGTAAAAAGATAAATATAAACTATGGCGACAATTCTATTAATAGATTTTAATTTAACCAGACAATTTTCCCCCCCTAATAACAATAAAAATAAAAGTATGATTTTTCTCTTGACTCGTTCATCATTGAGTTCGAACTGTAAGTTGAACAGTGTTGAGTTGTAATGAAAAGAGTCGTTGATGAGATGATTGGTTGTGGTTGGTCGGGTTGGAGGGTGAAGTGAAAGGGCAGGGAAGATGAGTTAGCGGAAATCCTGTCTGAACGCATCAATCAGTCTCCCAGAGGCGACAGCTAAACGAACGAACTGCGAAAACGAAGTGCGAATGCACAATTATTATTATCACCAGAAAACGTAAATTTGATATTGAATATGATAGTTATATACGATTGGATTACTTATTGAACATAGCCAAAGGTGTAAATTGAAATATTGTGATGCGTATGGAACAATGAAAGAAAAAAGCTACAAACTATGCGTATTTCCTTATTATAATATTTTCATTGAAACTCTGATTTGTCCCACTTAATTCAGTAAAATTAGACTTAATTTTGCTCGAAATGGGAACTAATTCCGACAAAGTTGTAAATTGATATATAGCTTCGTATTACCTCTTAGTATTAACATATGAGTCTGCTACAATCCGAGTGGTGCGTCAGTCGCTATATTGGAAAGATAGCCGACGGTTTCAATTTTTTGCATTGTACTTGTTAGGGAGTCATTCTACAAAAAACATATTTACAGTTTTTACGTACCATGAACGGTAAGCGAGAAAAATGCGAAAATACATCTTCTAAATTCGCAGTCAGTGTAACATCTACTATAACATAAAATGTTATTATAAAAATATTTGCAATTGATAATACGAACAATTTGTTACAAATGAAGTATTTTTATTAATTTCACACCACCTAATGGACATAGTATAACGCTATTGCAATAATACCATAACCTTGTTTCATGACACAAAAACGGCTGTAACATTTTAACGAATAATAAAACCGACTTTCAGTTTGTAGCATTCGATTTAAAAGATCAAAATTATTGTTGGCAACATTTGGAGGGGGGGAGGGGGGGCTCATAGATTAGCCACAATTTAAAAAAAAAACACACTACGAGTATTTCAAAAACTTTCAAAGAGAAAAAAGTTAAATTGTATTATTTTTTGAATTTCTTCAAGGTCTACAAACATACATAAATCATTACAAAAATATTCATTACACTTACTAGTAAGATCTTATAAAAATTCATGCATCAGAAACATTAGTTATAAAACACATCCAATTACTTATTCTCAAAGTTAACTACGGAATGAAACCGGAAACAGCTAGTGAACCAAATTCTAAAAAATGCCGCTATGATGTAATAGGCACAGACTGGTATTGGTGGACGGCGCCGACCAATCAGGAAGCAGATATAACATTTAGCACAAATTAGGTAAAATGTAAAAATTAAAATAAAAAAGATGTGCCTTTTTAAAATTTTGATATTAAAAATTGTAAATGAATATAAAAATTCCGAAAAATTAAAAAAAAAACCTATTTTATGCAAATTTTACACGGTTATATCTCATGATAGAAATTTGTTTTTTTAATTTTTAAAAAGGCACATCTGTAGATTCATTCTTTCTCTGTAAATGTTTATAAAAACATTACCCTGAAGTCAATAATAATCTGGCAGTTTACTCGCAACGAAAACACTTTTACAGTATTTTTCAACTTCAAAATGATATTGCATAGCTAGGATGCGGCAAAGAACGAGTTTCGGGCTGGTTTCAGACAGCAGTAGTGAGGAAAAGAGTGGAATGGAAAAAAAAGTAAAATCGAGAGTATTCTAGGAATTCGGTAAAAATGTAGACGAGCCGCTTAATATAATACATCGTTATAATAAAGTAAAAAAATAACATAAATTACTTTAGTCGAATTACCACTTTAACAATAATTATGATTTCATTTGAGAAAGGACGCGAAGATACCAATGACCAGGGTCGGATTGATCTTGTTGGCAAATTTCCGGATTTTTTTTCAAAAAAACTCGTTAACGTTAAATTTTATGATAAATATTGTTATTATAATATTGTAGCTTATAAAATATCCTACAAAAAGATGCTATAACTTTTTTACATAGAATACGCAGTTTACGAGAAAATATATTTTGGTAAAACGAAGCTAATTAAATCATGCCGTAACTTTGCTTCCTGACACAAAAACGGCTGTAACTACCGAACGGATAGAAAAACCGATTTTCGGTTTGAAGCATTCGATTCTGCAGACATTTTTCTATCAAGTATATTATTACTTCCTTGTACGAAGTAAGGAAGTATTGTAATCGCGAAAAATTTCGGTTCTCAGATTTTGACGGAAATATCCGTTTTGACCTTTTCTGAATCCATTATGACTAGTTTCGACGTGACGTCTGTACGTACGTACGTATGTACGTACGTACGTACGTACGTACGTACGTACGTACGTACGGACGTATGTGTGTCGCATAACTCAAATACGGTTAGACGTAGAAAGTTGAAATTTTGTATTTAGGACTGTTATAGCATCTAGTTGTGCACCTCCTATTTTTGGTTTCAGTCTACAAACCGGAAGTAGTACTTTTTAAAAATATTTCGATAAATATTTAATTTTAGACAATTTTTTTTATTTTAAATGAAAGATTATGTGATTATTACCTAAAATCGGTATTTTATAAATATTTTTGTATCTGCTATCATTTAAAAATAATTAAAGTATATATTTATAATTTATAGTATTTCGGTATCTTGTAGTCCATGATCGATTAACATTTGTTACTACGTAAAATTTAAATGATTATGACATGACAGTGACAATAGTAAAATATGCTTTATATCTTCTTCTGCAGTTTAAATAAAATGACTAAAATATATTTGTGAGTATACTAGTATAATAAGTTAAAAGAATTTTTAATATTATTTTACATTTTAGTTATTAAGAAAAGTATGAACACACAAGGCGTACAAGGAAGTCATGTGGTGTCCACGTCAGATTTTTTTTAATTTTTCAGGGAGCCCTGGTTTAGCCCCAATTTAATATAGAAATTTAAAAAATGTTAATGTATTTTCAAAACTTTTTGTGTCAAAATTAAATTGCAGCTTAACTAAGGACTTATACTAATAAAAAATAATGCATCTTATAGAAAAATGTCCGAAAAATAAAATACTGGAATCTGAAAGTTGATATCTTAATCCAGTCAGAAATTAGAGTTGATTAAACACAGGAAACAAAAAAATTACTAAAATGTCACTATTTTCTCTACGTGTAAAACAATTAATTGTGGTTTAACTAAGCCCCTTAAAAGTAATTAAAAATAATGCATCTTATAGAAAAATGTCCAACAAATCCAATTCTGGAAACCGGAAGTCGATATCTTAATCCGGTCAGAAATTAGAGTTGCTTAAACACAGTTAACTTTTTTTTCTCGCACAAAATCTTTGAATATCAGCTCAACCAAGAGGTCTTTAAAAGTTTTTAAAATAATGTATCTTATAGAAAAATGACCAAGGAATCCAATACCGGAAACCGGATGTCGATATCTTAATTTGTTCAGAAATCAGAGTTGATTAAGTAAAAAATACAACATTTTCTGAATGTTAAAATTAAAAATAATATATTTGATAGAAAAATGCCTGTAGAATCGAATTCTTCAAACTGGAAGTCGTTTTTTCTATCCATTCGCAAGTTACAGCCGTTTTTGTGCTAGGAAACAAAGTTAAGGCATGATTTAATTAGCTACAATGAACTTAAAATTACTGATATTATTATATTTATTTCGAGCCAGACTAATATCCAAAATATACAATTTATTATTAATAGCTAATTTTATTCTATAATATATTTAACTAGGGTTCTAATATATCTAATTACAATTTTTTTAAAAAAATTCTAACCTAATTGCAAGATAACAGAAATACTAAAAAAAACTCAAACTATTTCCTTTCACGTACCTATGGTATGTTAATAACTATGTAGGTAGTTAATATATTTGTTTTTCCAATTATGGTGTAATAATATGAAATATGAAATAATGACATTTGGATTAAACTTTCATTGATAATTATTATGATTATTATTGGTTCATTATTTAAATAGCATTAACAATTTCTATTTGTAAGCTTGACCATATGTACAACCATTTAGGTTTAAATTTAAGGCAATAACAATTTTCATGTTGGCGTAACATTTGCGGAATTTTAAATATTTAGAAATAAATAGAATTTTCAATGTTGTTTCTGGTTTGAAAGAGTTTACAGAGCGGTAAAAAATTCTGCAAAGTTTGCATTTGTACAAACTGAAGTTTGCGGATATTTTCTTTTGTCATACATAATTTTGAAATAGGAAATGCACTTTGAGATGCGCAGGCGGTGAATCTGATTACAGTTTCATCTAATTGCAGCTAGAATTGACATTATGAACGGGGAGCAAGTTAAATTATTCAACAGAAATATAAATTGGAAAACAGACTGTATGATTGACGTTTTGGTGAAAAGAACACATTACCAGTTTATTTCTAAAATACCTATATGCGAATTAAATTTGGAAGTAAAATTAATTTTGTTGTATACTGTACTGGTAGCAACAAACTGTCTACCAGCTTAGCAACGCGTCTGGTATATAAGTCTTTATGGCCTAGATGGGTAGGTACTTATTACCTACCACAACAACGCATGACAACACGCATTCAAAACAAATATTACGTTCCTAATGTTAAATCAATTACTAGGAAAAAATTTAATTGATAATGACAGTATGTCAGAGTGTCAGTGCGAATAGTGATACATCATGTATATCTTCTTCTACAGTAGTTCTACAGTTGACTAAATGACAATATATTTGTATAAGTACCTATATATTTGTATAGTAATAAAAAGAGTAGGGTATGGCGGGAGGTTTTGTGCTGGCCACATCAGATTTTTTAGTTCAGTTTAAATTTCATAGTACGCACTATGACCTGTTCTACCAAAACAAATGATAGAGGATTCATTGTTATTATTTTAGTCTTACTTCTTGTTAAGCTTTATTTACTTTCGAATTACTTATATTTTATGTAATTTCTTATTTGTCTTTTTAATTTTAGGTTATATGATTTTTGATAAAATCTCACATCTCACACTTATTTCTTTCAATAATAATAATAATAATAATAAATATTATGTTATAAGTATAAGCGGTACCAGCAGGCAAACTGGCGACGTTTTATTTTATTTATTAGCAGTCGTAGGTAAAGGGTAATATTTAACATCCTAATTAAATTGTGACTTTAGCGAATTTAAAATCAAAATATCGTATAATTAATCACTCGCATGGCCCTAATAAAATCCTCACTTTATTTAAATCAATTAGCGGAATCTAATTGTCTGTATTTATCTTGGCTCAGGGCTCGACCGAGGGTGAAAGTTGAATAATTTGGGCGCATCCACCAAAAATCGCATCATCAGTTCTTCTCTACCCTAGCTTTAAGGGCTGTAGGCTGTAGTGATTATATTAAGGCCCAGGCGAGAGTTAATTTTCACTCAGGGTAGCACAGACTGAGCCACTTTTCCTTATCTAAGATTAATGAGGGAAGTCCGAGTGTGTATAAGTTATTTACTTAATGTCTCTCGGCCAAAGGAGAGGTCAACTTAAATCTAATTCATTCAAATAGGAATAGAAGCTTGCTCGCTAAGAAATTGTATACAAAACTGACTAATATTTGAAACACTCAAATTAGGAGGTTTATTTAGGTATGTGAAAGGAAATGTTTATTTCAAATAAGTTTAGAAAATAACGAGTAAAATAATAAAAATAAAAAAGCTACCGAATGACATGAAGTAACATACCTAATCTACCCCCACTTGACATTAATCGTCCATGGGATGTTTAAAAATATCTTATTCTAGTACACTTAAGTCTATCCTAGACAATTACATACGACACATAATAATTGGAATAGGTATTATTACCAAATTACTAACATTAGGATGTTACATAAATAATGTTACTAAGGGCGGACATTAGGCAAATATAGCAAATTACAAGTACATGTTAACAGTTTTGAAATATTCTGAGGATTTTATTTTGTGAAGTAGTCCTATTCAAAAATGTTTTGAAAGTATTATTTATTTACATCAATTATACAACTAAAACCAAATCATTAGGTTAAATAATTCTTTATACAGGACGTTTCTGTACTTATGGAAAAATTCGCAAAATTAAGGCTGGTTTACTTAAAAGAAACATGTTGAGTGCCCCTGGTTTCATAGTTGTTTGTGTTGTTTTATTCAAATATTAACAAATGCACGTAATTATATAATCCAACGCTGATAAATTAATTTAAATTATTCTGTTTCTTTCACAGTGTTGAAACCAGTGGCACTCAACATGTTTCCTTTAAGTAAATCACCCTTAATTTTGCGAATTTTTGAAACATTTTTTTTGTTCCGGTATCAGTAGAACGTGTTATATATATATATATATATATATATATATATATATATATATATATATATATATATATATATATATACTGGCGGAAAAAAAATGAAACACTTGAAATTCGTAAAAATATCGACCATTTTCAAACTGCCATAACTCGGTGTATTTTCAATCGATATCGCTGAATCTTCGAGGGCGAGAAACTACTAGTGTCTACTTTAAAGTCATGCATGCAAACTTAAGCCGTACCCTCTCCGCCCCCCTTTAGCAATCATGTGCAAAAAATAGAATTTTAATTTTAAAAATGTCCAACTTTGAGAATATGTACGGAGTTTAAACATTTTTTTGACTTGATCCGCCAAAAGGGCACTAAAATTTGTTCAATTCCCTGTGCAGGACTCAAAGAACGAAGTTCCTACGATGATTTGGCACAAAGTTATGGATTTTTTTTTAAAAAAGGGCTTTTTTGGTTTTTCGCACATAACGATTTTTTCGGGGAAAAAACCCAAAATAAACCGAGTTATGGCAATTTGAAAATGGTCGATATTTTAACGAATTTCAAGTGTTTCATTTTTTTTCCGCCAGTGTATATATACCTATATATATATATATATATATATATATATATATATATATATATATATATATATATATATATATATATATATGTATAAATATATTGAAAGTTTCGAAGCATGCCGTTCCATCGAAACTCATTCTAACGAATACTCATTCTATCGAAAGTTCATTCTGGCGAAAATCCGTTCAGACTAATTTTATCCCCACTCCAATGCGAAGCTTGCCGTTCCATCGAAACCATTCTGACGAATATCCATTCTATCGAAAGTTCATTCTACCGAAAAACCGTTCTGACGAAATTCTCTCCCACCACAACGTAAATTTCATTCGGTATAACTTTCTACTGCAATTTGCTAACCATAGTATACTAAATAATCGTATACTATAGTCGACCAGGTAAATATTACATAAGGTAATTACTGATGTAGTTATTTTATACTAAGTTGGAGGCGCTAGAGTTATTTTTTAATGTGCGCCACAGGCTAACCTAAAACCATTGATCTCTGACGTCTCTATCCCCGTTGGACCTTGTCCCCGACTAACGTCTCACTGTAGTTCCAAAGGCGCGCGCAGCGCAAGTTGGAGGCGCTCGAGTTATTTTTTAAAGTGCGCCGCAGGCTAACCTAAAACCATTGATCTCTGACGTCACTATCCCAGTTGGACCTTATCCCCGACTAATGTCTCCCCGTAGTCCCAAAGGCGCGCGCAGCGCAAGTTGGAGCGCGGAGCGCGCAGTCCTCGAGTTATTTTTTAAAGTGCGCCGCAGGCTAACCTAAAACCATTGATCTCTGACGTCACTATCCCAGTTGAACCTTGCCCCCGACTAATGTCTCACTGTAGTCCCAAAGGCGCGCACAGCGCAAGTTGGAGCGCGGAGCGCGCAGTCCTCGAGTTATTTTTTAAAGTGCGCCGCAGGCTAACCTAAAACCATTGATCTCTGACGTCACTATCCCAGTTGGACCTTGTCCCTGACTAATGGCTCACTGTAGTCCCAAAGGCGCGCGCAGCGCAAGTTGGAGCGCGGAGCGCGCAGTCCTCGAGTTATTTTTTAAAGTGCGCCGCAGGCTAACCTAAAAACATGGTTGTACCAAAACCATTGTTTCAGTGCCACTGACAATTTTTCGTTGTCGGTAGTCCATGGAATCTCGGCCACTTCCCCTCAACAAGTATCTTAATATTTATTTAAGACATTTAGTGTACTACGGTCACCAAATTGCAGTGGAAAGTTATACCGAATGAAATTTACGTTGTGGTGAGAGAGGATTTCGTCAGAACGGTTTTTCGGTAGAATGAACTTTCGATAGAATGGATGGAACGGCATTTACTCGAAAGTTTTTGATGACTGTGGAGTGCTATGAAATTATGAAAAATAGTGTATTTGGCCGATTTTTACCTCTCGCCTCATATTCTATAAGAGAGGTATTGTGGTAGGTCAAAATTTTCGAGTATGAGTTTTTGGCAGATAAGCACGTTTTAGGGTCTCTAGAATACGAATTACACATTTTTGAGATTACTCCAAAAATATCAAACATTTAAATACCAAATTTTGAATTTAAGGTTTCAATACGATTCTTAAAAGCCCAATATAATTTTGGTTTCAATCTACAAACCGGAAGTGGTAGTTTTAAAAAATATTTCAATAAATAATTAATTTAAGACCATTTTTTAAATTTTAAATTAAAGATTATGTGATTATTATCTACAATCGGTATTTTATAAATTTGTCTGTATCTGATATCATTTAAGAATAATTCAAATATAATTCTTATAATTTAGTATTTCGGTATCTTGTAGTCCATGATCGTAATATCATTTGGTACTACGTAATATTTAAATGATTATGACATGACAGTCACAGTGACAATAGTAAAATATCGTTTATATCTTCTTCTGCAGTGTAAATAAAATGACTAAAATATATTTGTGAGTAGTAGCAGTAGTAATAGTACTTATATATTAATATATTTGTATAGGTAATAAGTAAAAAGAATAAAGTAGGTACGGCGGGAGGTCTTGTGGTGGCCGCGTCAGATTTTTTACTATTTTTTTCGTCAAATAATGTCTAATTTTTTGACAAAATATTTTCATAGCACTCTTACGACCATTGCAAGGAATCGACTGTTTAAAACAAAATTAATAAATATGCATTAATAAGGCCATAATTTTATATATTATTTATTATATTTAATTATATATTTTACCGCATGTGCGATTGTAAAAAAATAATAAAATCACAAGCATTTGTGAATTAAACAAAATCACAGATGAAGTTGTGTAGTTAAACTAAAATGTGTACGTACCTGACTGAATGCGAACCTGTAGGAACCATAGTTGTTGTTCACATAAAGCACTCATTATTTATTTACACACAAATAATAATGTTTATAAATCTCAAACAGAAAATAAGAAATCTCGAGCAGTTGTTATCTGACAGCTTTCATTTCAATTTAATTTATAAAATGAGATACATATTTAAGGCAGTTGTAGTGTAGCAGATAAAAGCAATTACTTATGCCCATATTTATGTTGCATTTCTTGGTGTTTGTATGCATCAAACATTGGTCTTTTTCTTCTTGTTAATAAATCAGTGAGCGCGATCACCTACAAGCAAATTCGCTTTTAAGAGAAAACTCTGCACAAAGAGTCTTTCCCTCTTCTGAATATGGATGAGGACTCGTGAGGTCTGAGGTCTGAGGGTTGATAAATCAGCCCTCAATGCGCTGCAGTCAGCATGGTAGAGAGAGAACTTGTGTGCGAGAGAGAGGGGCAGTCCTGTCGCCTCTCTGCACTCTACGGCTCTGATCATGAAAGAAAATCATTCAATCAAATACAAAGTAGCCCTGAGACGGAACGGAGACCCGCCGAGCAAAACTGATTTCGGATTTTTGCCATTTAAATCCGAAAATACACTTACCAAGTCGAGGGGAGGAAATTTAGACGGAGAACTGTTTACGAAGCGCGCAAATACATCTAAGTGTTTAGACCAACCATTCCGTTCAAAAATATATTACCAAAAACCTGGAAATTAATCAGGTTTTGTTTCAGTAATTTTTTTTTAACATGATAAAATATAAACTCGACTTTGTCAATTAAACGTAAAGAAAAGGATTATTAAAGTATAATTTCTCTTAGTTTATTCGGTGAAAAACTGGCTAGTTTCTGACAAAAGTTCAACCCTCTACCAATTACAAGGGAAAGCCCGTTTTTTTCAGAGTATGAAAGAAAAAATAACTTCTCCAAAAAGGACCCCGCAGATTCCTTATGGGAATTGGCTCCCGGTCAAATCGGCTAAATTTTCAGTATGTTATAGTATTTGCCGTCCTGATCAAAAGTTCTCATGGGCAATTACAATTACTGTCAATCGTCTGTGTAGTCATTCGGACCATGTATGCCGATTAAAGTGCTCTAGAGAACGTGAATTCGCGGGATTTATGAAAATCGGAAATACTCACCCACTACCCTTCCGAGCCATATAACTCGAGATGTAGGCATTTTTGGGCCTTGTGCCCATGAGAACTTTTGATCAGGACTGCAAATACTATAACATAGTGAAAATTTAGCTGATTTGACCGGGAGCCAATTCCCATAAGGAATCTGCGGGGTCCTTTCCAGGCAGAATCCAAAATTGACTGTACACTAAAGAAATGTACGAAAAAATATATATGTGTATATATATATATATATATATATATATATATATATATATACATATACTATATAGTATATAGCCCACCTTCAGGGCGCCTTCACTGACGCCACTCGCTTGCAAGTACATACTAACCGTATTTCTAGGTTCGACATTACAGTAGTGGTATAAAACCAAACTATACGTACGACTTGTGCTGCCACATTTCATTAAGTAGCTGAAATATGGACCATGTGCATATTACCTACATGCACATATTGTATTCACTTACCTTATATGCTCCCAAAATTACAATATCATTATATTCAAATATGCTCTATTTATTTTGAAAAAGTATCTCTTCTGTAAACTAATGTAAAAATATTGTAACTTTTTAGGTGGGCCACTGGTTGGGCCAAGACTTTGCAGAGTGCACCCTGGACCACCCATGCTCACCTTAGTTACGTCCCTGCAGTATGATGTTGTTACAACCACTATTCAGTGCCCGATAAGTTTGTGGTTGCCAAGTTAATTGTATGCCAAATAATGGTGGCAGAAATAAATGCCAATACAACACGTGAAAATTTCCAACCTGACTGATTCGAATCCCACTATCTTATCGATTGTTTCATTTATTGAATGTTGGGAAATTCAATCCCAATTACTGATTGGTAAATGTGATTTCGGTGAAATTTAAAGTCGAAACACTCTGTCACAGTGGTATTATTTTTGGTTGCTAGCAGTTGGGGTCAAATTATTTTTAAGCTAGAATATAGCTAATTACTTATCATCATTATTACTACTATAAGAAATATTAGTTCGTTCGAACTTAACTTTCCCAAACAAAAGTTTTATAATATCAGGCAATTATATTTAATATAGCAACCCGAAGAAATTATTTTTTGGAACTGTTAATTCTTTATTAACTTTATTTACTAAGCTACGCACTCGCAAAGATACAACATTTTTACAGCTCTGTCTTCTATTTTTATTTAATATTCCTGATAAACTTCATTTTGGTAACACGCAAGCAACGCTGCCACCAAATTGCGTTCCGATAACAAAGTTATGAATCTATAACCACTGGTCACCGTGCCGGTTACCGCGTTACCGCCGCTCACGACTGGTTACCAGAGTATACGAAGTGTTCAGAGCCTATCCTCTAAACCTTTCCACGGTTCATTTCTAGTGTAGAATGAAAACTCGGATCAGCAAAATTCTATTTAATGATTTTGAAAGCCGGGCGTAGGAGTTATTGATTGACTGGCACAAAGAGGAATTGGATTTGGAACTTAAAAGTTGTCAGTGTATTTAAAATAGGTTTGGTTTATTTGTTATTTAATAATAATAATAAGATTTAGTTTATTAACAATAGTATACATCAGTTACCTGTCAAGATACAAATATAAAAATACGGTAATTGTACATGATAATTGATTTAACTACATGAAAACTATAGTTATTCCATTCTTGTGTGTAAAATACATATATATCTAATAAATTGCTTAATTTATTGACACTGCTACACATCATGTGTAACGGACACCGGAATAGCAAATTGGTTCTACAACGTTCATTGCAAAATTAAGTACCTAATATAGTAATAATTACAGAATATTTCATGCAACTTATTGTTGCACACCTATTACCCAAGTTTTTTTGTAGCTACCCCACAAAGTGAAAGTCATCGATGAGGCAAATTAATATTTTACCGTGTGTGTGTGTGTGTGTGTGTGTGTGTGTGTGGGTGCGTGCGTGTGTGTATGTACGTGTGCGTGTGTGCGCGCGCGCCCCTGTGTGTGTCTGTGTGATTTTTAGTCGTTAAGGGCCAATTGCATGGCAATAATACGCATTGAAAAACGAGTCATTTTTGTGAGGATCTCAATCTAATACTGCTATACGTATGATGTTGAATTTTTGTATATAGATTAAGGAAGAATTCTAAAAGTGCGGAATCTTCAAAATCTTTAATTAATGTAATTAGTTTGGCTTTAATAATTAAGCGAAATTCGGCGAAAATTGTACAAGTTTAGATATAATTTATGATTATTCTGTTGATAAAATTATAGTTTTATTGTTTTTCCGCCCTTTTTACATCAATGTTCTACTCATTTTGTCTTTAAACTCAATGATAACTTTTATAGTTTAGATCCTCACGAAATTCTAGTGTTTAATTCCTTTTTATCTTTAATTGTTGTCGGAACAATATATAGTTTGAATTTTTCAATTCAACAATGCTTTGTCGTTACTAATGTAAAATTTCAGATTTTTATTTTGAGCAATATAGCCAGAATCGTGAATTCTGATTCTTATTGCATTCAAGAAGTATAGCCCTTTAACTCATAGGCAGTGGCGGATATACGTAAATCTTAATGATTATTTTTTCTATTTGGCTCAGTAAAAGCCAAGCATAATCTTACCGTAATGCTCAAAATTGAAGCTTTAAGATCATGAACGAGTAAAATAATATTAATTTTCTATTGTTCTGCGTATACTAAAGTGAATAATTCAAGCACGCATATAAACGGGTGGCCAAGAGCAGGGAAACTTACATTTACAGGGCATTTGACCTTGGATAAAAAAAAATCGCCATCAGCACGAGCACAATTTCAATTTTTTAAATATTTGAGCCCCTCTCCTCAAAAAATCCTAGATCCAGCTCACAGGTATTCATGCTTGTTAGTGACACGTACACAGCTCGAAAAATTTTTGTGAACGGTTATCTATAAAAATTATAGGTAGAAATATGCATATGCATGTAGGTATACATATTTATTGAAGAATAATAGTAGGTACGTAGCTATAATTCCTGGATTTCGGAATATGATCAACTGATTACCGTAAGGTCCATAGCCCATAAGATGATAGCACACAATTTGTTTCTATAATATTGATGTCATGATTATTATAACAGACTGTCATGTGTGTAACAAACCTTCCTGGTGCATACACTTTGTTGTAGCCAGGTAATGTTATTAGGAAGAACCAAATATTTTGTAGAATGGGAAAAATTGATGTTGCTCAAAGAAAGAAAATGCACCAAAGGCGAATTTTTTTTTCACTTAACGTAAAATGCTTTATAATTGAAAGTTACATTTTTAAAGGGATGTGAAGCTGCATGTTTTTCACCTCCTTCATGTTGCAAATAAATAATTGTCGGATAGCAGAAGCATAGAAACTTTTAGGAAACAAAATTTATTTTTTCAAATTTTAGGCTTTTCTTTTACAAAATCTAATCATATGTCTACCCGCGAAGTCTCGCGTAACGGTAATATGACAATATGACGGTGATACTACTTTACTACTTATTGCCAGTTGTCGAACCATGCTTTCTGGTTCCGAAATTTGATTTGTATTCCATCGATATTTTTTTGCAAATAAATAATATAATATTAATTTTCCAAGGTTTTTATTTACTGATGAAGATAGGTACAAATCAACTTTTCAGCTCCCAGGAAGGGCAAGAGTTTTTACAGGCACCTGACTTTCCCCTGGCTACGGCCCTGTACCCACTTGCAGATGCCTAATACCGTTGAAGTTGCCGATGCCAATTTAACTATATTTCATCTTATAATAGAGATACCGGCCTAAACCAGGCCGTAAAAATTCTGTCCTCATAGAAATTATTCTGAATAATTCAATTTCTGAAACAATATAAAGTAAGTATAAAACATCTTCTTTAAGAAAAGTATCGATTGAGTATAAAAGTAAATAGGTACTTAAGTTTATTTCACCGTTGACTCGTTGATAATATTGGGATTATAAAACAATTAGCCGGTGGAAAGTGATCACATTTTAGTGTAGAACCGCGAGATGCGAGAGCGCAGGGTAGGTATAATTAGTTCTTAGAAGGTATTAAGTTTTCGACATGAATACTCGTTCTTGTCACGAAAGAAACATTCGTGCATGGAAACTGGAGCACTTACAACTATAAATAACTTTTTGGAAACATATAGTCGCATAATATATGCCAGAAACCGGAAACTATTTCAAAGTATTCATTAATGTTTCACGAAGCGAAGACCAAGACGAGAACGAGAACTTAAACAAAATCATTTCTTTGCTTTCATCGGAAAATATTTACTTTCCTATATACAATAATCTGAATAGGTACTTAAAAATAGAGAAATATTTTGATATAACAAATTAAAGATAAATTTACCCTGTAAACAAGAAATCATCCCACGGATGTTAAATAAACGTTCTAATGTAGAAAAATATGATCTGGCCACTTCTTACAGATAATCGTTTTATAAAATCTTCGAAAAAATATGTCATAATTTTAATTTTTCGTAATAACAAATGTGTAATGATTCATGGACTATTATCGAACATTCAAACACAAAATTATAAATTGTAATATAATATTCTTATTTTAAATAAAATAATAATAATATATATAATAATCCGATTGTCCGATTAGTAAATTAATACTTCCTGACTGGATTGCTACCAAAATTCAATAGTTTCTTAAGGTTCTAACCAAAACTTTAAATAATTTGGTAATTTAATGTTTTAAATTTTTTTAACAATCGGCCATTTTTTATAAATTAAAAGGCAGTAAGTAATTTAGGAGACGGCAAGAACTAAACAACAAGCAACATCATCAAAACCAACAAAACCAAAATATATTTGTACCATATTTTAAAATTTCTTTACACTGTGTCGATCGAGCAAAAATATTATAAGTATCATGGATCTTAAGTGCATTTTGTACCGGTTTTAATACTGAAAACCTCGACTACATCTCCTCAATGGATAAACTGCACTCAACACCCTTGATATTTAATAGACCATTTTGAGATACCGTCGAAATAAAATCGTAACATAAGAACGTACGCACGCACGCTTACACCTCCCACATAGACATAATCTCGAAAATGTTAAATTCTAATTCTAGGGACCTTAAGTTGTGCTTGCTCGCCAAAAATTCAGTCGAAGATTTTGACTCGTTACAATACCTCTGTTATAAAATATGAGGCGAGAGGTAAATATATATATATATATATATATATATATATATATATATATATATATATATATATATATATATATATATATATATATAATTCGTACTTTCTAAAAAAACAATAAGCAAACGTTGCTAATATACACGTAGTTATAATCGAAAACAACTGCATAATATTTAAATAAAAATAAATTATTTTCTCTTTTATCACCCGGTTTTGTATTTTGTTTAAGTTTACTGTTACCAATTACAGTTTTACGGCAGTAATAATATAAATATTCTCTGTTTATTCATCCGGTAAGTTCGGTTATAAAAGTTGTATTAACACGGTATCGAAATAAAATATTTCTGTAAAGTTTTATGCATAACATAAATTCTAGAAGGCATGTGGAACATATTTCCAGTGAGAGTATGGCGTATGGACTTGCTGTATCGCCTTGGTGAATAAAACTTGCAATATCCAGTGCTAACCGGAAGAGGAACTGCAGTAGAGACGCCAAGTGGCCTATAAGGTAAGCGTGAATTCTACACCTGCGAATTTTGAATCAATTGTGAACAAAAAACTTTTCTTCCTTACGAGTAACTACTTTTTGGTTATCTACCTGATAATATATGTTGTACATACAAAAATAGGTAAAGTTATTGAGACAAGATCAGCTGTAGATTGGTAGCATTTTTGTTTATAAGTTTCGTGAAGATTGTTTGTCGTAAATTGGCTAAATTTTTAATAAATTTGTTAAAATAGTTTATACTCTGGTTGCTGAACAGATAGAGTAATCAAATTATATTTTAGAAATATGAACGCTCGAGACTATTATGTAAAACGGTCATTGCGTTCGAAGTAGATACCTACCTATATATCGTATCTGCACTTAAGTCCTATAAATTGATAAAACAATTTGTTTTAATATTTTTCGTAAAAATACATATCTACATCATACATCCGACTGGATAACGAAGAGGTTTCGAATTTAGGATCCGCAAGTTTTTCTCCTGTATAATGTAAATATGTGCTTCAAATATTGAAATGTGTAGTTGAATATTATAAAATATTATAGAAACACCATTCTATTGCACAAATAATACAACATAAAATTCATGGTCAGACTGTACTGTCTTATAAGATAAACAGGTGTGTCACATTAATTGCAAACTAGTTTTCCACTCCTCTCGTAATTCGAACTTCTAACTATTTGTGTTTTTAAGTTGGGAGCCATCACACAATAAAAGTCTTGTTTGGCCGAATCAGCATGTGTCGAATAAGTTTTTCGTGGTGCAGGACTCAAGTGTCCAATATCTGGTCCATGTTCTCGTACGTTCGTTGTCACGTTTCTCTCTTCTATATTTTGTAGCGAACGAACAAAAGACAATCAAGTCAATCAAGGATTCCTTTATTCCTTTAATTAAAAATTTCTAAAGTTCTTCGTCTCCATCAACGCACAAAACGATACCTACTGTTGCGGGCCCTTTGTCTTCTTAAATGAAAACTTAAGCTCTGGACAGAAGACAGGTTTCCTTAAGCGCCTATTATTATATTCAGTAAAATATACAGTCAGTGTTTTACGTAGATTTATTGACATTTTGTTATTACGGCAAATAAACCATGTATACTTTTAAAATGCTTCCTTCCTTCAACATTATTGACTCTTTAGATTGTTCGATTTAGTGATTACAGAAATTGGAAAATAAAATAGCTGTAGTATGTTCAGACAAATAAATAGATAGATAAATAAAAATAGGGAGGGCGACTGAAAGGAGTTCACGTACTTACTTATTTAACACGATCCACAGTAAAGTATTACTATCGGCCTCGGAATTTAAAAAAAAAATTACATAAACTCCTGTCATTCGTGACCAAATATTATTTTATTGTTTAAAATGATTTCCGTTCGTATTTAATTTTCCAAACAATAATTTTTGTATAAAAGTAATATTTGTTAAGTTAATTAAAAATAATAACAAATTATTACAAAAAAACACAAAAATAACCTAAATTCTAAAGTAGGTATGTACTTCAAATAATTGCAACAAAAGACTGGTTTCTTACCTTCAGTAAAAATTTTTGACTGAAATAATGTATAAAACAAACCTGTAATTCATGTTAGCATTGCCAACATGAAATATTAATTAAAAATTTGTTCATTGCACTTAAAGCACACAAAAGAAAAAAACAAAAAATTACATATAAAGAAAATGAAAAAAAATCGAATTAGCCTATATTATACATGAGTATTTAACCCTTAAATGATATCGTGTTTTTTAGTCACGTAAAGAGTATGGTGTGGTGTTTCGGTACCCCATTTTAAATATGTGATTTTAGCATTATAACAAATTTTATCTATGATAGTGTGTAAAATTGACAATTAGTTATCAGTTTTTAGTTTGTAAAACAATTGTTTAATGGCAACATTTCATTAGTCACGAGTTGCGCAGCAACGAGTGGTTAAAGTTTTAAAACACGCAAAAACATCCGCACAACAATCGGTAACTACCGTGAAAATTTTCTTGTCAAAGCAAACTTGTTTTGATCCTAATTCAAATTTAAAAGAATTTTTTTTATATTTTTCGAGTTTTTTAAATTCTATCGTAGATAAAATCTTATACGATACACATACGTAAAGCATATTTAGTCACTCACGGGTCTTAAAACACTCGCTAATTCGAATTACGTACTTGTATCGTAAATAACTATTTTGTATGTGTCAATAATGGTATATGGGAACAGGTATAACATTACATATTACAGCTGACCCGATTGTCGAAATAAACTTTTATTCAATATTTAAAAAATATATATATTATTTGTTATTGTGTAAATATTCATATTTGAAAAACACGTTCACATAAAAAAATATTTTGAAATAAATATAAAATATTTTATTTTCAGAATTATCGTCTGATAGTTCTCGTGACTCCTCTTTACCTTTGTCTTCAATTTCTTGGTCAAAATTACATATTTGATGCTCTTAAATACATTCTTTTACTGAGTTGGTTTCATGTTCTTTACTTTTATATGTACTGTTTCTGAGTCATTTAGTTGACTTGTTTTCGATATGAAGTATTTCAATATTACTTATATTTTTATATCTTTTCACTTATAATATCACATGTGCATTAATTCTTTCCGGAAATTTTTTTGAGTGCTTAGCTAATTAAGACGTTGTTGGAATGCACGATAAAAATTTCCTGGACATGAATGAATGCACGAGTGCATATTCGGTAAGAAAATTGCAATGACACCGCAGCTCTATTTTTGAATTCTTTTTACAATAGAAACTTGAAATATTTATTAAATTTGTATTTAACATTAATAAATATGTACTATTATTTACCTTATTAATTGCTTATTTATACTCAAAAAAACAATTTAACCAATTTTTAATTTAATGTCAAAGTGACAGATGACGGCAAAGTTTCCGCTTATAAATTTCAATTAAGTTACTCAAGCTACTAGTAAAAAATTTCGGCGAAAATTTTTATATACTATTATTGTAATCGATTCATCCATTGGCTGTTAATTGTCTCATGCGATTTTCAGTAAAATCCTTTTACAACTTCTGCCTTAAAATTTATTTACTTTGATACCTTACCGGAAAATTTTACTAACGTAAAGGCTATCGTGGAGTGTTTCAGCACCCAAACACGAATAACAGCAAAACTACATATTTTTCAAAAATAAAATTTCGATATCTTTTTCATACATTAGAGCTAGCAGGAGACTACCGAAAAGGAAAAATATTTCATTATAATAACAAAGAAGCAATGCAACTCATGCTGGAGTGTTCAAACACTCCACGATATCACTATATCAATATCCTAGACAGCTACACACAAAAAGTGATTCCTTGGTCATGCGAGACCCGGTTTTGATATTCCGAGGGTTTAAAGAAGTCCGTTTAGGAAATTTAACTTTTAACTCTAACATAGGTACCTACATATATTTATTATTGCTCTCTAAAACTTTCTGTAACACAACATGCTACATACTACTAAAAATTGTGCATACCATTTTTAATAAAACATAAATTGTTTTAACGAAGATTGAACTAACTAAATATAATTATTTTAATAACAAATAATTTCAGTCGTTGATAAAATTATGTGTATTTACGAGCGTAAAGTGTCTTCGGCTCGCGCTGCAATTACCGTACGGAAGTATAACAAAAAGTCACTTAATACACAAATAACTATTATCTACGATTACTATTACTATAAAATGTTTATATTTATTCTTTTAATTGTTAACGAAAAGTTGATTGTTACTGAGGAGCAAGCAAAAAAACACTTTATTGCGCGTATCCTATGACAACGCGCGCTAAAGTATTTTATTGTTTACATAAAATGAAAGAAAATGAAAGACTCGAACAAAATTTGTTGTTTATTTATTTCGATATTAGTGGTATCGTCATGGATACAAATAAATCATAAATTGGTTGAAAGTAGATTGAACTAAATAAACCCAACCAAAACTGAGATGGTCCTTTTTACCAGAAAACGTAAAATCGGCAGACTCAACATGCCGAAACTCTTCAATCAAACTCTAGGCTTTTCAGATACAGTTAAGTATCTGGGAGTTACACTTGACTGTAAATTGACCTGGGGTCAACATCTAAACCAAAAAGTTGAAAAAGCCTGCATTGCCTTCTGGCAATGCCGTCGTGTTATGGGTCGAACTTGGGGGCTAACTCCCAAGCTCTCACTTTGGCTCTACACAGCGATCATTAGGCCAATTATTACGTATGGTGCTCTGGTCTGGTGGCCTAAAGTCAGGCAATCAACAGCATCTTCGAAATTAGAACATGTACAGAGACTGGCATGTTTAGCAATTACTAGTGCAATGCGCACTACACCGACAGCGGCTATGGAAGTCCTTCTGTGTCTCACTCCTCTTAATCTTTATATAGAGGAGGTAGCACTAAAGACTGCTCTACGCCTCTCACATTCAGGTTTCCTACCAAAATCAGGAGTAAGCTGCAAACACAGCTCTATACTGCAAGAAGCATTTCGTTCTGCTCCTCCTTTGCAGATGAATGCGGACTGCATACCTCCCAAATTTAACTTCGATAAACCCTATCGTGTTATACTAGATGGTCAGGGAGCCTCCAGACCTGACATCTTCATCTTTACAGATGGCTCCAAAACGTCCACAGGCTCAGGCTCGGGAATCTTCTCCGAAGAACTGAACCTTAACGTTAGCATACCCCTTGGTGTCCACACCACTGTCTTCCAGGCTGAGATTATGGGGATTATGCAGAGCGCAATACTTCATGAATGAACTTCAGGTTCAAAGCAAGTCAATTAGGATAACAACAGATAGCAAGGCAACTCTTCAAGCTCTCAATGGCTGCAAAGTCACGTCAAAGCCTGTCGAGCTATGTCAACAAGCACTGTCCGTCATATCCAAGAACAATGCCGTAGAACTCACTTGGGTTAAAGGGCATAGCGGTAATGAAGGTAACGCTAAGGCTGATGAACTTGCTAGGCAAGGCTCGTCTTCCCTGCCTTGTGGCCCGGAACCAATACTTCCGTTGGCAACTTCAACTCTTCATGACTTTGTCAAAAACTTAAGCTTTGAAAAATTTTCAGTCCACTGGACTACCACACCTCAATGCAGACATGCAAAGAGACTAATTGCGAGGCCAACTATTAAACTGGCAAACTATCTCACTCGACTCTCTCGAAATAACCTTCAACTTCTTGTCGGCATTTTGACGGGACACAGTCATTTAAACAAACACATGCACCGCATGAAAATCGTCAACAGTCCTTTATGTAGAGGCTGCGAAGAAGAAGATGAAACTGTGGATCACATCCTATGTGAATGCCCTGCTTTGTCTTCAAAAAGAGGATCCATACTAGGGGAATTCTGGCCGGACATGGCCACCCTAAGCACAACTCCCGCTGCTGACCTGTTGGCTTTCTTCCTGAGTGTGGAATGGCTTCAGGATCTGTAGCAAGGAGCTGTGCTACCCGGAGGATGTACAATGGGCCCGTCTGAGCGGCCTAAGTGCATGTGGAGTTTCTACTCCACCCTCCCTTTTATATCCAAGATCCAAGAACTAAATAAATATAATTATTTTTAATAACAAATAATTTTAGTTGTAAATAAAATAATGTGTGTAAATAAAATAATGTGTGTATTACGAGCATAGTGTATTTTTCCTTTTGCACTATTGCAGGTCTCGCCTTCGCCTCGCGCTGCAATTACCGTGTGTGAGTAACAAAGAATCACTTTATGCTCTTAATTCACAAACAGCAATTATCATAAATTTATTATTTTATTTTCTATGTGATAATATGGGCCGACAATGTTGTTTTGTTATAGTTTCCTTGGTGTAGGAATATGTCAGTATATAGTAAATTTTATATTATGCTTAAATATGCAGTTATTTTGTTTTCCTTCGTTGTTGATTGTAGTTTCCATGTACCTACATGTGAAAAATGTTGTCAACATAATAAATTAATAAAAAGAAATTATGGTTAAAATTACTTATTCTATTAATTAATTATGTTGTAGTTGTACAAAGGAACAGAGGAATTTATCCTTTATTTATATAATAATAATAATAATAATAATATTTATTTGTATATCGAGCAATGCTCATTACAAAGGAAGGAGGTACCATATAATTGTATTTATAAATATAGTTATTTAAAATATTTACAAAGTAAACAGAGATTGAAATATAAATAAGTTCGTTCACTAATTTGATTATACTCGTGTGTATTAGGTTCGAAGAATAAGAGTTCGGAGCAATGTGCGTTCACTTTAAATGTACCTACAGACACTACACCTTGGTCATAGGCGATGACGCAAGATAACAGGCCATTCGCGAGAACTATCACTCAAAATTAGTGCACTGTTTTAGTTTATGGTTATATTTTAAAATTAGGAGTTAGTTTATAGTTTTTATTGAGAAATTAGACACTACTTGTTAGAAACTGACGATGTTGTAAGTTGGCAGGGCCTGAGTGAGCCTTGCGTGCAGTAGCTTTGTAGGGTTATACATTAGTTATAAATAATTTTAATTTTAAAGTACGTGTAACATAATTATGGATGTCAAATATTTTATTTAGTGTTAGGTCTGTCAGTATATTGTTTTCTTCTGTTATATATTTCCCAATAAGGTCTTCTCTTAGTGGTTTGAATATAGGGCACTTGTAGAGCAAGTGTGATATGGAGTCGTCCTCAAAAGTGTTGCATAGCGTGCAGATTTCTTCAGTTTTGAATTTGTAGGATGTGCCCTTTAGGTAAAGACATGAGTTTTTTTGTTGTGCCATTCGTAATTGGGCGATTGTTCTGAGCGCGCTTAATGGTATTTGTTGTGTGAGGTAGTTGATTGATATGAAGTATAGCTTATAATCTGGGTTGTACGTTGATTTCTTTATTCTTAAAGTGTCTAAATCATACAGGTATTGAGAGTAGGAGATGATGATATTCTCTTTTTCTTTCCTAATTATTAGGGGGTCCTGTGCATCCCACACCCAGGTGAAGTTTGCCCTCTCCAGTAAGGTTCTTATTCGTCTTACCCAGTTGTATTTTAGTTGATTTGGTTCGGTGAACTTTCCAGTTGTTTTTAGGTCTAGTTTTACTAGTTTGTCATAACAAAGTTTGACGTATCGATTTTGAGACATGTGAAGGATTTTATACCAGTAGTTAAGCATACTTTTTAGAATTAAGACTTCTATTTTATCTAGCCCGACTTCTCTTCTGACAAGATAGTTTGGCGTGGTTCTCTGGAGGTGAAATATTGACTTGAAGAATTGTACTTGACTTTTTTCTAAGATTTCTGAGTAGTTTGATGCCCAGACTTCTCCAGCGTATACAATTGAAGGAATAAGTAGAGAGTTGTATAGTTTCATGACAGTAGGCCAGTTGTAAGTCTTAGTTTTCGCTAGTATTGTTTTTATTGTACCTGTTATAGTGTTGGCTTTATTGAGGCTTTGTTTTACGTGAGTATTATATAGGCCAGATGTTGTTAGTTCAATTCCTAAATACGTATAACTTGAGGTTAGTTTTATTTGATTCTCTTGGCAAGTGAAAGTGGTAGTTGATCTCGGGGGTCTGCCCACGTGAAAATGAATAATCTTAGTTTTGTTAGGGTTAATTGTTAAATCAAGATTATTGCAATATTCTTCCAAGGCGCTAAGTTTCTTCTGTAAATCAATTTTAGATCTGCCAAAGATGACCAAGTCATCTGCATATTGTAATGAAAGGATGTCAGTCTGGTTATTTATAAATATGCCTTCAAGGTTTTTTCCTCGGAAATACTCCTCCAAGTCGGTAATGAAGAGCGCAAATAGCAGGGGACTGGTACATTCACCTTGGAGAACACCCTTTGATATAGGTATGGGGTTAGTTAGTTCGTTGTTAACCTTGATGCAAGCAGTTGCTTCTTCATACATGTTTCGTAATAATCTAGTTATTTTGCCCGACACACCTAGCAAAAATATTTTGTGCCATAGTTTACTGTGGTTCACAGAGTCGAAGGCTTTTTGGAAATCTATGAATATGCAGTAGGTGCCCTCAGTATGTGTTAACATACGCGATTTGATTATAGATTCGATTATGAAGAGATTATCAATGCAGGAACGATTTCTCCTGAATCCTGACTGGGCTTCAGGAATTATATCGTTGTCCTCTGCCCAGATTTGCATTCTCTTGTTAATTATAAATGTTAGTAATTTAGTGATGGTATTCACTAGAGCTATACCTCTGTAGTTGTTCTCGTCAGTTTTTATTCCTTTTTTGTGTATAGGTATAATTTTGATTTTTTTTCAGTTCATGCGGTAAATTTTCTTCAGAGAGATATTTGTTCAAAAGATTTAAAAGATATTTTCTCCAGTTTTGTGGTAGATTTTTTAATTGTTCATTGGTGATACCGTCACAACCGGGTGTTTTATTAGGTTTCAGTTTATTGATAGCAAAAGTGAGTTCTTGTATTGTGATTACAGCGTCTAAGGACGGGTGTAGTGCGTCAATAAATTGGGAATCATTATGTACTTTCTCGCCAAATAAACATTTGTAAAAAATTTCCCATCTTTCAATTTCTATGGGAATTTTTGAATATAGTTTTGTTGGGAATATGATTTTTACAGTGGCCCAGAATTCTTTAATGTCTTTTATATTATTCAGTTTTTGATTTATATCTTCTTTATAGCTTTTCTTTTGCAATTCTAAATTGTGTCGATAGTTTTTCTTTGCTTGATTATATATCTCTAAGTAACCTTTATCGAAATAATATTTCTTGCATAGTCGAAAGGACTTACGGACTTCAGTTTTCAAGTTGGTCAGAGTTTTATTAAACCATGGTTTATTTTTATTTCTTAATTGTGTATTGCCAATTTTCTTCTCCTGGATTAGGCCTAGCTTTGTTGATGTGAATTCAATTTCTTTTATTAAGTGGTGGTACATTTCATTAATCGTAGCATTACTTGTGTGCATTGAGGGTCCTCGTTCACTCATTTCCCTTGAATACAGCTGTTCCTTCTCACTATCCCATTTCAGAGTTTTTATAAGACGAGTTTCTTCTGACTTTAATTTAGGTGTACCTTTATTTATATATTTATTCTTTAAAATTATGATTCCCTTTTTGTAATAACTTATTTATCAGTTTAATAAAAGCCAATATCATTAAGATACAAATAAAGAAAACTGAGTGGGTATTTCAGCTTCTCAGATAATTTTTCATTTATAAATAACTACATAATTGAAAAGATTCCTTCCTTTCCTACGCATTTGTAATAGAGTTATTCATGCTATAAATATTGTACGTTCTTGTCAGTGTTCTGTGTAAATGTAACTAAAAGACTTGATTTAAAGACAATGTGACGACAGGCACCGACGTTCCACGTGACATAATTAAAGACTGAGCTATGAATATCAACGAGAATGAGGTATGATACCGGAAACATCATTTATAATTATCCGGAAAATGATTAGAGAGTGCTTCTACCACCTACATTCTGATTTACAGCCAACAATAAACAACATTATGTTATCATCAAATCAAATTTTATAAGGGTAAAATTCGTTGATGTCTATTACTATTCGTAATTTTGCAAAGTTTTTAGTTTTAAAAGGCGCTCTCTCAGAATCGACAGACAATAAAAATAATTTTTCCAAAACTGCGATTTTCCATCTTGTAATTATCTGTGCCCCCGTGGGGTTGAACTTTAAATGACGTTTAACATAGGTTTCAGGTATTTTTTGGTTCACTGCATTGAACCATTTACTGTAGGGAATGTTTTCACTGAGCATGGTCTATATTCAAGTCGCTGAACACTATGCTTTGGTTAAAATAACAGATGATTAAGGTGGTTCCAGGTCAGAAGCCCAATTGACAAAAACCCATAGGACAAATGCCCAAAGACAAATACTCAATTGACAAATATCCATGCGGACAATTGCGAACGCGGACAGAAGCCCATGTGTACAAATGCTCACGGGTACAAATGCTCATGCGGACAATTGCGCACACGGACAAAAGCCCATGTGTACAAATGCTCACGGGTACAAATGCACATGCGGACAATTGCCCACGCGGACAGAAGCCCACGTGTACAAATGCTCATGGGTATATAAATGCTCATGCGGACAATTGCTCACACGGACAAAAGCCCATGTGTACTAAAGCCCATATGTACAAATGCTCATAAAATTATTTGTTCTCATCGGCATGTCTTAGACTTCATGATTATACTGCGTTTGTTCTGAACATCTGTGAAGAAACTTACACCCTAATGAGTTTCTAAGAATTTTAGAAGAGATTACTGTAACGGTGTTATTGTTACTTACCCACTTATTTAAAATCATTCCCTTAGTTATTATTTGTGATCTCGTGTATTCACTTTATCGTGCGTTTCCGATAACACAGTGCGCTCGCTAAAGTATTTTTGTTTTTTGCAAAAAATAAAATAAAATGAAAGAAACAATCAAAATTTGTTATTTATTTATTTAAGGCTGCTCATGCGCACATCGCAAAACAATGTACAGCAATCGTATTTAAGTTAAACCTAAGATCACAGCAAAAATAATTGAACTGAATACAGAACCTAATACCCTTCTTGAGCTCCACATACTCGGTTTGAGTACAAACTCTGATTGAATAGAACTACTCGTAAATAAGGAACCTTATACCCTTCTTGAGTTCCACATTCTCGGTTTTGATACAAACTCTGAGTAAATGCCACACCACCGAAAACCACAGCGTATAAAAACCATACCGCCTAATAACCACACGTCCGAAAACCACAGCGTATAAAAGTTCCCCCACCACAATGTCCAGCTACCCATATACCAATTTTCGATTTGCACATTTGTACCCAAACTAATCAATACTAACAAAACCCTAATTGAGTCCAACAGATCTCCGTTTTTTTAAAATAAACTAATCAATACTAACGAAACCCTAATTGAGTCCAACAGAACTCCGTTTTTTAAAATAAACTAATCATTACTAACAAAACCCTAATTGAGTCCAACAGAACTCCGTTTAAGTTTCTTCACAGATGTTCAGAACTAAAGCAGTAGGTACAGTAATGTTCAGAAATAATGCCCAGAAGCTCCACTCCATAGCCGACAGTTTATGAAAAATTCGATATACGTTCGATTGAGTGAGGGTGATGAGAGATAAGTAGCAAAGGAAAGGTATATTGCTTCTATTCCAAGAAAATAGAACCAAATTTAGAAGTATCCTCTTTACCTGAGAGGCAAGAAAATACCTTGACTTAGAATTTCGTCAAGTGTATGAAATCCATATGAATTTTGAACCAGAGTTAAACTGTAACCTACAATGTAAGAAATACAAATGTTTAGATTTTTGTTTCTGTTTTAATCTGATTTAATTAACAAATCTAATTCAATAAATTATTTTTTCAATACCTGCACCGAAAATGCCACCTTTCGTCCTTATTATTAGGGACGAAAGTGAGGTATTTCTGACCGGTCAGTATTATTCATCCCTGGGCAGTAAAAGTAGTTTTCCTCCCGCTTTATGCGGGTATCCACATTTTTTCTCCTTAGGGAGGAAAAGTACTTTTTCTCTCGCCTTATGCGGAAATCCGCTTTATCTTTTCCTCCCTAGAGAGAAAAAATACTTTCCCTCCCGCTTTATGCAGGATTCCAAAATATATTATTTAGATTATTTATAATTATTATGAGAGATATAACGAATAGTAAATGTGCCGAATAACGAATATAATGTATGATTGTCTGTCGAATAACCGAATATTTCGCGAATATTCTGCACCCTTATGGCGCCAAAAAAAAAGATAAACTTACATCGAATGCAGAGAATCTTATTTTTTACTCCATAATTTTCCGCTTTTAAATTTTAATAACGAATAGTTAATCATTTTTATTCGAAATGAATTTTGAACCAGAGAGTTAAACTGTAACGACCATTTTTTGTGATTTTTTGTTGATAGTGATGCCGTTTGTCGAGAGTAGTCGAGAGTGCACCCGACTCTCGTCTCGACTCGGAATTTCCAAAACTAATAAAAGTCACTCTCGTCTCGTCTCGAAATTTCTCGACTAATCTCGACATGGAGTCGAGAGTCTCGAAAATCTCGAATCAACTTGAGTTGTGTGGTATTTATTTATTTGACATGCAAAACAAGTCAGTATTAGTCAGTCTTATGGGATAACTTATACGTATTTTGTACGAAATAACTCTTTTGTGATATATTTAACTCTAACTAATACATGTTTATTTTATTCCACGGTACTTCATCTATACTTGACTAGTTAGGTACCTAAATTTATAATTTTTATAATTAAAATTAATTTTTGTTAATTAATAAAAATGTTTCGTATACCTATATCTTTACTAAACTTATTATTTTGTTAATAACTGTTACATAATTTTAGGAATAGGTATTATTTTTATTAAATATCTAATTGATTTATGTATAGATCAAAATAAAGATTTTATTTTTAAACATGTATATTTTGTATACATTTATTGTTTGTTGATCTTGGGAATATTACTTAAAATACATCTTTTTTGTGAAAGATCCCATTTATGATCTGGTCCTGATATTCCAGCATCATTAGCATCTAAAAATGCGTCACGGACAAGAAGTGAAAATTTTTTGAGAGTAATTGTTTAATCCTATCATATTCACAAAAGCATATTTCTGTTAATTTTAATTTTAAGCATATAGTTACTAATCAATTTATATAAGACGAAACTCGAGAGTCTCGACGAGACTCTCGGCGAGACTTGATACTGGTCTCGTCTCGGTTCGAATTTGAAGTCGAGAGTTGCCTCATGGTCTCGTCTCGATTTTCTCGACAAGACGAGACGAGACCAAGACTAGTCTCGACTCTCGCGGCGACACTATTTGTTGATACACCTTTGTTTATATATATATATATATATATATATATATATATATATATATATATATATATATATATATATATATATATATATATATATATATATATATATATATATATATATATATATAGTTGGAAAATGATCACGACTGATCAGTTAAGGAAGCAAAAATAATTTCACAGGTATGCAGTCAGTAGATGGGTAAATAAAAGAAGTAGACTCTTTTAAGTTACTGTCAAGCTTTCGGAATTAAATTTATTCCTTCTTCAGGACGCTACAATATGAGAAATAGTATCGTAAGTGAAAATAATTTAGTATAAAGTATTCAAAATTGAAAACTTACTACTTGTTGAGGTTATACTTGAAACTTAGCAATGATGAATAAAAATCGAAAACAATAGTTTAACGATACAAAAAACATGTAGGTACAAAATTTTTTCACAAAGTTCTTAAAATTTAGAAATTTATTTTCCAAATGGTTCAATTATTAGTAGCCAAAAGGTCAAAAATGTTTTTTCAACAGTTCAAACGCACACGTGGACGAGCAAGTGCCAAGACCCTGTCAAAAATTTTAGTAGTCAGTTGGTAGTAATAACAAGTTACTAAAAAGTAGAAAAACCCTGCTAAAACATTGTTTTGTGATTATACTAATTGAACAACAAAAAATTGTCAAAAAATAAAAACAATTAAAAACCATAATGTTGAAAAATATGATATAAAATAAGTAGAACAAACAAAAATTCAAAACACAACCAATCAAATCAAATGTAGATTAAATAGGTTAATGTAAAATAGTTTAACCTGAGAAATGAGGCGAAAGGACTACAATAAACCAGTTACGTTGTTATTATTATTATTATGTCTTTCTTGGAAATTAAGAATATAACTGTATATATGGTACTAAGATTACTAACATCTGTTCTTTTGTTCATAGAGTTAGCATCATTATTGATATGTACCATCTCTAGGAAATGTCTTTTTGTCAAATTGGATTCGATGTCAAGAATCTCAGTGTTGGCATAATCAATATTATGTTTACATTCATGCACATGAAGTGACAAAGCAGACGCATTAGGTTTCAATCTACAATCACTGCGATGAGATGTTATGCGTGATTTAAGTGTTCTAGCAGTTTGCCCTACATAAACTTTTTCACAATCCATGCAAGGAATTTTATAAATAATATTCGATTGTTGTTCTTTGACAACAGGATCTTTAACTTTTGAGAACAATGATTTGATAGTAAGTGAATTCTTGGTAGTAATTTTGACATTATCATTTTTGACTACTTTTATTAAATTAGATGTTAAATTGTTAATAAGTGGTAATGATCCAAAAATCACACTACTATTAGTTTCTAAGTTGTTAAGGTCAACGTTATTGTTGTTAATAACATTACTATTAACAGTATTGTTGGTGTTAAACAGAAGATGCATAATGAAATGTGGTGGATAAGAATTTTTTAATAAAATGTCTTTAAGTTTGTTGAGATTGCGTAGTTTAAGACTCGGGTGCGAAATAAGTTCAATTCTTTTCCTTAAGCCCAAAATCACATTGATTTTTGTTTTTATGCTATGATGTGAATGGTAGTGTATATACCTTCCAGAAGACATAGGTTTCTGGTACCAATCAAGAATGAAAGTATTCGTATCAGTTCTGATGACCAGAGTGTCAAGGAAAGGAACACTACGTTCCGTTTCACATTCAATAGTGAATTGGATTCTTGGATTGTAGTTGTTAAAAATCTCGACGATTTCGTCAACCCTGTCAGACGGTACTGCACAAATGATGTCATCAACATATTTTTTTAAAAAGGGTACATTGAAATTTAATTTTGGAATACAGATGTCCAGTAATTGGTCCATCGTATATTGAGCCAAAATGGGACTTAAGGAACTGCCCATTGGCGTGCCGTAAATCTGTTTGTAAAATTGATCTTTGTATACACAGAAACTTGTATCAAAAATAAATTTTATCAGATTACATAGGTTATCAAGAGTTAAAGAACAATGTTCATTAATAACATTCCATTTTTCTCTTATACTTTCTAACACCAACTCAACTGGAATATTGCTAAATAGTGACACAACATCCAAGCTAATTATAACATAATTAGCAGGTAGTTGAAAATTTTGAAATTCAACAGCAAAGTCAAAGGAGTCCTTAACAAAGTACGAATTACTGTAGTCATATGAATTTTTAAGTATTTCAGCAACAAACTGAGCTAGTTTGCTGTTAGGAGCATTAACAGATGAAATGATCGGTCTTAAACTTAAAACAGGCTTGTGAATTTTCGGCAAGCCATAATAACGCGGAGCTACAGCATTGTAAATTGTTAAGGTTTTTGCTTTTTCAGCTGAAATAGAACCTTGATTTTTTAATTGCGAAACTAATTTATTAGATTTTTGAGTCTGGGCATTATTTCTGAACATTACTGTACATATACAGAATTTATTCATTTCATACAGAAATTATAATCAAGCAGTTTAGAATATACCGATGAGAAAAAATAATTTTATGAGCATTTGTACATATGGGCTTTAGTACACATGGGCTTTTGTCCGTGTGAGCAATTGTCCGCATGAGCATTTATACCCATGAGCATTTGTACACGTGGGCTTCTGTCCGCGTGGGCAATTGTCCGCATGAGCATTTGTACCCGTGAGTGTCTGTGCCGTGAGCATTTGTACACATGGGCTTTTGTCCGCGTGCACAATTGTCCGCATGGGTATTTGTCAAATGAGTATTTGTCTTTGGGCATTTGTCCTATGGGTTTTTGTCAATTGCGCATGTGGCCGGCCACCGATTAAGGTATCTAAAATTCCACAATATTATGGGTTTTTTGGTCCCTGAACACGATGCAATGTTCAAAAATAATTTAACGTTTTTGACAGCCATTAGACACCTGTGAGTCATTCACCATTTTGGGATTTTTTAATTGTCTGTCGTTTCTGAAATAGCGATTCTTATAGCTATTAATATAACAAGAATATTATGTGATTTATAATATCGATTGAAGAAGTTGCTAAGCGACGAGATGAAACCGATGAAACATCTGAGATTCACGTTATGTACAAAACTTTATTGTATGTATCATCGACGACGGCGATATAAAACGAAATCAACAATAATTTTACCTGTCAATTTATTGACAATTTGCATATTATGGAAGATTTTATGTTATCATGATCTAACGTATTAAGTTCATACAACTAATGAATTATAAATATCTAACGTAAAAAATATATAGTAGATAGCCATTATCTATGTAATTTGATTTAAAACTGATTTTTGTAAACCATAAGTGATTTAGAATCACCATTTTCGAAATATTCCAAAAACTCATGAATTTATAAAAACACCGGGGGAAAATTGTGCAAAATTATTTTGGATTACTATTATTTACTTAATTATTATTTTAAAAGAAATCCCCAAAAATCAAACTTGAAACCATCATAGAAAAATGTCTGGGGACTCTAGTGCCGGAAAATCTTTTATTAAAAACAGTAAACAAAAACCCTGGTCCATTCTGGTTTCAAAAGCTTGATTAACGATTAATAGTCCAGTCAGGAGAGTCAAAAATTTACTGAAACCCAAGACTAATACATAACCAAATGAAATTTGGCATGTGAGTAGTTAAGAACATACAGAAACAAACAAAAAAATTCGCTCCACCTCGGTATGCTCCGCTTCCCACAAAAATTTTCAGTTGAAACTCAAAATTTTCTTGTAACGCATATTTCTCGAAAACTATCGAAAATTTTGGAAAACAGTTTTGACAGGATGAAAGCTGAGGAAATTTGCTATCAAAATGGTATTTGAAAATTTTTCATAAGTAGCACCGTGTAGGCACCAGCCGTTTAATATTCGAATGACTTGAGAATTTTCTGTATAGTAGGCGCTACATTGCGAATGACGTAATAAATTCGCCGCTACAGAATGAATGTGGTATAACTTGGTTAAAGAACATCATTTTGTAAAGATAAAAATTGCATTTTATTCGTCGAGGCTTCCACTTTCAATTGCACTAATAACATTTGAATTTCCGACCCCGTTTATACCGAGAAACTTGCTTTTTAAAGAATCATAACTCAGTATTAAAGAATTCTCAATATTTTCAATAGCTATGAATGAAATTGTAAACTCGTAGAGGATTATATTCACCAAATCATCCCCAATCACATGCAACTATTTGGAGGGTTGTGTGTTGTACGTCCGAAAAGAAAACTGGTTTTCGCTACCTTCTTTATTTATAGGTTATGATCTTTTTTTAGGAAAACATCTGTTACATGTACGTAGTAGTACAATTGATGAAACAAATTACAGAATCTTGTTGATTAGGATTTGTACTTAACGATAAGCTCATTACAAATCAATTTACGGGGCCAAAAAGTGGTCTATTTTCAAAAATGCTCGTGCCCGCGATAAATAAAGAAATCTATGAGATAGCGAAAACCAGTTTTTTTTTCGGACGTACAACACACAACCCTCCAAATAGTTGCATGTGATTGGGGATGATTTGGTGAAGATAATCCTCTACGAGTTTACAATTTCATTCATAGATATTGAAAATATTGAGAATTCTTTGCACGTCTTCTAATACTAAGTTATGATTCTTTAAAAAGCAAGTTTCTCGGTATAAACGGGGTCGGAAATTCAAATGTTATTAGTGCAATTGAAAGTGGAAGCCTCGACGAATAAAATGCAATTTTTATCTTTACAAAATAATGTTCTTTAACCAAGTTATACCACATTCATTCTGTAGCGGCGAATTTATTACGTCATTCGCAATGTAGCGCCTACTATACAGAAAATTCTCAAGTCATTCGAATATTAAACGGCTGGTGCCTACACGGTGCTACTTATGAAAAATTTTCAAAGACCATTTTGATAGCAAATTTCCTCAGCTTTCATCCTGTCAACACTGTTTTCCAAAATTTTCGATAGTTTTCGAGAAAAATGCGTTACAAGAAAATTTTGAGTTTCAACTGAAAATTTTTGTGGGAAGCGGAGCATACCGAGGTGGAGCGATTTTTTTTTTTGTTTCTGTATGTTCTTAACTACTCACATGCCAAATTTCATTTGGTTATGTATTAGTCTTCAGTCAAAACCTCTCCTGACTGGACTATAAGGTAAAACTTTGAAATAGAGTTAAAAGCCGAATGTTCAAGAAAAATGTAAAGTGTGGGTACTCATTTAAAGCTATTACTATGTTTAAGATATTATTATGTTTACTTTAAAAAAATTGCTTTCTTTCTACAAACCTGCACGCAGCAGCTAAAGCTCACCTAGCAGGAGAGGAAAACTTAATATGGTCATTCCAGACCTAAACTGAAGAGAATAAAACAATTTTCAGCTTTCCTCTAATTACTTCAGAATTCGCCAATTTTGTACTTGTGAAAAACCCCACCATTCGAAAAATTCGCGATATAGTCATACATTAAAATTTTCTTAAACCCAACGACAGCGCTTTATACTTGCTTTCAAAAATATTCCTTAAATACAATAGTCTTTTAAATGATAGAGTGAGGAGGATAACATTGTTTCAAACTGGACTGGGGTTTCTCATACACCGCATGTCAGATTAAGTTTCATTTTTTGTATTATCGAATTTTTACTGCATCGAGTAATTTACTATATTTAATTATTTATTGCTAGAATATCTTATTACAATTTATAATAATATTAAAGCGCCAAATTTACAAAAGAATTATGAATTATAACTATAAGTAAATAATGAAAAAGATATCATTGAGCACAATCACAGACAGCAATTTGTAGATTATTTTTTCATAGAAGAGAATCCAAAACCACCCGCATAAAGATAAGACCAAATCAACAAGGAAGTTGCTCCATTTTCATAATAAAACGACGCAATACGTTTGTGTAGGCTTTGAAGTATTTTTATGACTTGAACAATTAATTATACTGTAAAAATGGTGTCATTTTTAACAACCAATATCTTTTCAACAGTTTTAACAATATTGATTAGGCTTTTTTGTTAGAGTGTCTAAGGATTCACAATTCATACTTTTATTTTAAGTATATCGGTTATATTATTTAAATTATACAAATTATTTTTAAAGACAACTAGACACACTTTATTTAATAAATTCCTTTGTATGAATGATAGCGGGGTAGAAAAAAAAATGTTTTGAACAGAGTATCTGTTTTATTAAATATTATTACCATCAAAAGATGTCGCCAATGCTTTTTTCTTTGCGAGGACGGGTATTTACATCGCTCTAGCTGCGTAACTACACTGTGGCCGGGGGTTGAATTGTTTTGTTTGTGTCTTAAGTCATAAAGGGATTCCGGTATCATTTATTTACAATAGGCGTTAGGGCTAGTTTCTTAATACGTTCATAGCATAGTCAAGTAGTGCGTATTAAGTATAGGTTTATTTAATATTATTTAATTAATATTCTTTATGCTATGTTCACACGAGGAAAGTTTTCACTAAAAAGTTTCTTGAAAGTAAAACAATTGCTAGGAGCTTTATAAGAAAAAAACTGTCAAAACCGTTCATACGGGGAATGTAATTATTTTTATTAAATATATTTAAGATCACTGGCTCTAATATATTTTAAAGAAAGAATTCGTTTTCCCCACCGGTTTCCCCATATGACCGGTATTGACAGTTTTTTTTATGACTGCTTCTAGCACTTTTAGTAAAAACTTTCCTCGTGTGAACTGGGCATTATGTATGTTTGTTAATAAAAAAAATTCTTAAAGATATTTTAGAGACTTTTTTATACTCTACGAAAAGTACAGTGAATGGTTTTAGTTAATAAAATTAATTTAAAGTAAAAAAAACTTATTTTTTGATTGTCGTTTTAAACATCTTTAAAACAGTTTTAAACACATGATTTAAAACACAGTTTCAAACATACATTAAAACATTAGGCCGTGTTTAAAACATGTTTAAAACATCTTCTTTAAAACAAATTGTTTTAAACATATAGTCCAGTCAACGAAGGATCATTTTGGGCAAATGACGGTTCAAAATCCGAAAGTTTTGAAACTTTGTAGCATTGTTCGGGAAGGTCTAGTAATGAACATATCAAAAGTCCTGACCCGTAGGTGGTGAGCGGGGGCGTGGGGACCACAAACTGGCTGCCAAAATCTGGTTTTTCTATAATATCTCGTTATCGCTGCATTGTAGAGTACAAGTACTTATTACAAAGTTGTAGAGAATAAAATTTGCTACAATTTTGATATAAAACAATTTTTCCCCAGATCAATGGTTCGCAAGTTATGATAAAGACAAGCGGAGCGTTTTGTTTGCTCTTTGCAAAAATGTTGAATTTTTCCTATTGCAACTGTAACTTTCAAACAGATGAACATATCGACTTCCGGTTTTAAATATTCAATTTAGCAGACATTTTTCTATCCAAATTAAAATTTTCAGATTTTGGAAACCCTTGTATAGCAACATTTTTAACAAAGAATGTAAATAATTTTTAATTTTTTTTATTTAATTTATGTGATTTTCTTACTATAATTTCTGAATTAATTGAGATAATGACCTCCGGTTTTCGGAATTGAATTTCTTAGACAATTTCCTATAATATAAATTACATTAAAATTTTTTATAGGCCTTGGTTAAGCTAAAATTTTAAGTTTTTTTCGAAGAGAAAATGGTAAAATTTTGGCATTTTAAAAATTTCTTGTGTTTAATCAGCTGTGGGTTATAAACGAATTGAGATTGAGATTTCATATTATTGATGAATAAAATCTGAGTAGGACTGAACAATATTACAAGACTATTATTGACTGGACTATAATATAGAGCTGATTAAACACAAGAAATTTTAAAAATATCAAAATTTTACCATTTTCTCTTCGGCAAAAACTTTAAATTTTAGCTTAACCAAGGCCTATAAAAAATTTAATATAATGTATATTATAGGAAATTGTCTAAGAAATTCAATTCCGAAAACCGGAGGTCATTATCTCAATTCGTTTATAATATAGAGCTGATTAAACACAAGAAATATTTAAAATGCCAAAATTTTACCATTTTCTCTTCGAAAAAAACTTAAAATTTTTGCTTCACCAAGGCCTATAAAAAATTTTAACATAATGTATATTATAGGAAATTGTCTAAGAAATTCAATTCCGGAACCCGGAAGTCGATATCTCAATTCGTTTATAATATAGAGCTGATTAAACACAAGAAATTTTTAAAATGCCAAAATTTTACCATTTTCTCTTCGAAAAAAACTTAAAATTTTAGCTTAACCAAGGCCTATAAATTTTTTAAATATAATGTGTATTATAGGAAATTGTCTAAGAAATTCAATGCCGGAAACCGGAGGTCATTATCTCAATTAGTTCAGAAATTATAGTAAGAAAATCACAAAAATTAAAGAAAATAAATTAAAAATTATTTACATTCTTTGTTAAAAATGTTGCTATACAAGGGTCCCCAAAATCTGAAAATTTTAATTTGGATCGAAAAATGTCTGCTAAATTGAATATTTAAAACCGGAAGTCGATATGTTCATCTGTTTGAAAGTTACAGTTGCAATAGGAAAAATTCAACATTTTTGCAAAGAGCAAACAAAACGCTCCGCTTGTCTTTATCATAACTTGCAGGTCCGTGAAGTTGGCATATACATTAAAAGATATTGGATAAACGAATAGTTATATTATATTTGCTCATTTTTTGCTAAAAATTGCTAATAGTTTTACATTTTTTGCTCTGCCCGTTTTAAAGTTATTTCCCATTTAACCTATATACGCTAACTTCACGTGGCGTATACATGGGGAAAAATTTCAAATTTGTTAACACTATCTTTTTTTGCTCATTTTTTGCTATTTATTGCCGTATTGATGAAATTTTTTGCTGTTGTCCTTCATTAGTTATAAACAAAAAACCTTTGTATACGCTAACTTCACGTTGCGTATACATAACGTAAAATTATTATTTTTTCTATACTATAATAATTTGCTCATTTTTTGCTATTTATTGCTGTATTGATGAAATTTTTTGCTGGTGTCCTTCGTTTGTTATAAACAAAAATCCATTGTATACGCTAACTTCACGTTGCGTTTACATAGTGTAAAATTAAAACTTTTTTAACGCTATAATATTTTGCTCATTTTTTGCTATTTATTGCTATATTAATGACATTTTTTGCTGTTCTCATTTATTTGTTATAAATTAAATTAGCTGTTGTATATGCTTTTTCTCGGTTCTCATATGCATAAATTAAAAATACACAGATAGTATAAAATTAAAACTATCTTAATGCTATATTTTGCTCATTTGATTTGCTATTGCTATATTCATGAAAAGTTTGGATGTTCTCATTTATTTGTTATAAATTAAAGATATGTATTCTCATTATTTATTAGTTAAGTACCTATAATTATAATTTTAAATATAATTCTTTATTATTTTATAACATTTTGCTCATTTTTGCTATTCTCATTAATTTGTTATAAAATCAAATATCCATTGTACGCGTTTTCTCCGTACTGTAAGTAGCTATGCAAAATGCACGCAGCCATAGTGTAAAATTAATACATTACTAATATTAAGCTCATTTTTACTTCCCCGATCTATGTAATAGAAGGAAGTATTGTAATCGTGATTTTTTGACAGTTCGAGATTTTGGGGAATCTTCACGATTAGACCCTACTGAAGCCAAAAATAGTTATTTGTTTCATTAGTACAATAAATGCATGGTTTTGGGACGAGTAAGACGGTTGCCGACCGACGCGCAGCGGAGTTCGGCGATCTTACGAGTCCCAAAATAGCATTTTTTGTATGAATGAAACATAATATTTTTTCGCTAGTCGCTTAAATAGATGTAATTTTACAATTTCATTTAAATTGACATATACTCATATTACGCAACAATTAAAATTAAAATTTATAACCATGACAACAACAATGTTTTTTTGTATTTGGAAGAATAGATTACTTTTCGGTACAATTGCTATGGTGATCATAAACAATCCCCAAATGGCCTCCTTTTTTTACAAAAATTTGAATAATTTATTTTAAAAATCTGACGTGGACACCACATGACTTCCTTGTACGCCTATTAAACTGTTCACACTCTTCTTAATAACTAAAATGTAGAATAATATAAAAAATCTGACGTGGCCACCACAAGACCTCCCGCCATACCTACTCAAAACAGTCAGGGAAGTACTTTACCTGACTGTGTTGCAACTGTTTTGGTAATAACCTACTTCCCATACTAAAATGCGCCACTAAAGTAATTACTTTCTTGCCGGTTTCAGGTAAAATAGTATACATAATACGTCACGAAAGTGCCTTTACTTGACTCAGCCAATTAAAATACTCGGCCTTACGGCCTCGTACTTCAAACGGCTTCGTCAAGTAAAGCATCACTTTCCTGACTTATTATGTAATATACTATTTTTGGGTTCAGTAGGGTCTAAAACGTGAAGATTCACCAAAATCTCGAACTGTCAAAAAATCACGATTACAATACTTCCCTCTATTACATAGGTCGGGGAAGTAAAAAGGAGCTTAACGTTAAACATCACTCCTAGTGGTGGGAGTTCAAGCGTACATTGGAGCAGATATACTTTAGCTATTTTAAACCTGTAAATTATGTACGACATTGGATTTTAGTATTACTATTATAAAAATCTGCTGTTTCCACCACAGTACTTCCCCGACTATATAAGTTTTAATAACTTATTTCGTAACGCCTTTAATTTTATGCTTTATTCAGCAAAATTTAAATAAATGTATATTTTTTCCCAAACTATTTAAGTATAATTTGAATAATGTATTTAAAAAAATTGACGATCGGTTAAATGTTATTTTTATCTTTCAACTAGAATTATTTTCCCTAGAGCTTTAATTTGATACCACATATGATAGCATTTCAATAAAAATAAAATAAGTTATGTTTATAAAGTTGGTACCTACCACTGGTTGCATAAAAAAATTTGAATAATTTTTTTAGAAACAATTGACAATCGCATAAATGTAATTTTTTACATTTTTACTAAACTTATGTTCCTAAGCTCTTTAAATTGACACAAAGCTCGATATAATTTGAATAATTTATAATAAAAAACAATTGACGATCGTTTAATGTTATTTTTGTTTTTCTACTAGAATTCTTTTCCCGAGAGATTTAATTTGATAATACACACGATAGTATGTATTTTGATAAAAATAAAAAAAAAGTTATGTTTATAAAGTTGGTACTACTGGTTGAATAAAGCTCATTAACGAACTTGAAGTCAGATTTTGGCTCAAGATCTTAAATATAAAATTTCAGTCCAAAATTCCAACGCGTTTTTAAGTTATGCAACATCCAGACAGACCCACAGACAGACAGACCGACTTTTTTTAAAATTATGTTTTTTGGGTTCAGTAGGGTCTAAAACGTGAAGATTCACCAAAATCTCGAACTGTCAAAAAATCACGATTACAATACTTCCCTCTATTACATAGGTCGGGGAAGTAAAAATGATAATATTAGCTTTATATAGAAGATATAACTTTTAACAATATCTCTAAAATTATGAAACTATGAACAAATTAAATATTTTTTTTACAACTTTTATTAATTACTTAAAAACCAAAGCAACGATTTTCTTTATATTTTCATATCTCATGTAGACGTATCTTGTCTGTTTGCATAAAAATATGAATTCATAAGACCACTATACTTTCAAGTTAATATAGGTAAAATATAATTTTTCATCGTAATTTAGATTTCAAAAATTAAAGTATTTTACCTATAACTTGAAAGTATAGTGGTCTTATGAATTCATATTTTTGTGCAAACAGGCAAGATACATCTATATAAGATATGAAAATATAAAGAAAATCGTTGCTTTGGTTTTTAAGTAGGTAATTAATAAAAATTGTAAAAAAAATACTTAATTTGTTCATAGTTTCATAATTTTAGATATATGGTCAAAAGTTATATCTTTTATATAATAGTAACACAAAAATCCAATTTCGTACATAATTTACAGGTTTAAAATAGGTAAAGTATAACTGCTCCAATGTATGCTTGAACTCACGCCAATAGGAGTGATGTTTAACGTTAATATTAGTAATGTATTAATTTTACACTATGGCTGCGTGCATTTTGCATAGCTACTTACAGTACGGAGAAAACGCGTACAATGGATATTTTATTTTATAACAAAGTAATGAGAATAGCAAAAATGAGCAAAATGTTATAAAATAATAAAGAATTATATTTAAAATTATAATTATAAGTACTTAACTAATAAATAATGAGAATACATATCTTTAGAGAACGCGGTAGAAAACCGTTACTTGCACTAGCTATTTTAATTTATAACAAATAAATGAGAACATCCAAACTTTTCATGAATATAGCAATAGCAAATCAAATGAGCAAAATATAGCATTAAGATAGTTTTAATTTTATACTATCTGTGTATTTTTAATTTATGCATATGAGAACCGAGAAAAAGCATATACAACAGCTAATTTAATTTATAACAAATAAATGAGAACAGCAAAAAATGTCATTAATATAGCAATAAATAGCAAAAAATGAGCAAAATATTATAGCGTTAAAAAAGTTTTAATTTTACACTATGTATACGCAACGTGAAGTTAGCGTATACAATGGATTTTTGTTTATAACAAACGAAGGACACCAGCAAAAAATTTCATCAATACAGCAATAAATAGCAAAAAATGAGCAAATTATTATAGTATAGAAAAAATAATAATTTTACGCTATGTATACGCAACGTGAAGTTAGCGTATACAAAGGTTTTTTGTTTATAACTAATGAAGGACAACAGCAAAAAATTTCATCAATACGGCAATAAATAGCAAAAAATGAGCAAAAAAAGATAGTGTTAACAAATTTGAAATTTTTCCCCATGTATACGCCACGTGAAGTTAGCGTATATAGGTTAAATGGGAAATAACTTTAAAACGGGCAGAGCAAAAAATGTAAAACTATTAGCAATTTTTAGCAAAAAATGAGCAAATATAATATAACTATTCGTTTATCCAATATCTTTTAATGTATATGCCAACTTCACGGACCTGCAAGTTATGATAAAGACAAGCGGAGCGTTTTGTTTGCTCTTTGCAAAAATGTTGAATTTTTCCTATTGCAACTGTAACTTTCAAACAGATGAACATATCGACTTCCGGTTTTAAATATTCAATTTAGCAGACATTTTTCGATCCAAATTAAAATTTTCAGATTTTGGGGACCCTTGTATAGCAACATTTTTAACAAAGAATGTAAATAATTTTTAATTTATTTTCTTTAATTTTTGTGATTTTCTTACTATAATTTCTGAACTAATTGAGATAATGACCTCCGGTTTCCGGCATTGAATTTCTTAGACAATTTCCTATAATACACATTATATTTAAAAAATTTATAGGCCTTGGTTAAGCTAAAATTTTAAGTTTTTTTCGAAGAGAAAATGGTAAAATGTATACGCCACGTGAAGTTAGCGTATATAGGTTAAATGGGAAATAACTTTAAAACGGGCAGAGCAAAAAATGTAAAACTATTAGCAATTTTTAGCAAAAAATGAGCAAATATAATATAACTATTCGTTTATCCAATATCTTTTAATGTATACGCCAACTTCACGGGCCTATAACTTGCGAACCATTGATCTGGGGAAAAATTGTTTTATATCAAAATTGTAGCAAATTTTATTCTCTACAACTTTATAATAAGTACTTGTACTCTACAATGCAGCGATAACGAGATATTATAGAAAAACCAGATTTTGGCAGCCATTTTGTGGTCCCTACGCCCCCGCTCACCACCTACGGGTCAGGACTTTTGATATGTTCATTACTAGACCTTCCCGAACAATGCTACCAAGTTTCAAAACTTTCGGATTTTGAACCGTCACTTTTCCTATTTTGACTGGACTAATGAATAATAGTATACATTTTTGACAAATATTTTACTTTTACTGATTAATCAGTAGAGTGCGGATTATAAGCAGAAAAATATTAAAATATGCATACAATATGCATTGAAATATGCCCAAAATATGCTCAATATATATATACAAAATTAAACAAATATGCTACATAATTTTGTTCATTTTTACTAATAACACAGGCCTGCAAATTGACACTTTTTGATTTTTTTCACCGTAATGGGTGAATCGTATGTATTTTGGTGCGCTGAGTCCAAATATGCCCTCAGCTTTTCTCCAGCACGTAGGGATTTTTCGCAAAATGAAAATGAAAGTTATGCAAAACCCGCATTACATATAGGTAAAAATGCATTTTGAAATGAAAAAAAAAATACATATATATATATATATATATATATATATATATATATATATTACTAGTGGTTTATTTACATTTTTAAATACAATTTGATAAAAATAAGATTTTTCTTAAATAGGCAAAGTACACTTTTTTAATCAACTCCGTAATACTTCGAGTTTGTTTTTTTAATACAAGTTCGCCAAAAATGTAACAGAAACTATCAGGATTATTAACACAAGCTCTTGAAGACATTTTGAAAGGCACTTTAAGAATATTTAAATTGAAATGAACAAATCGAAGGACAACGAGGGGTATATATAGGACAATGGGAAAATCCAGATTTTACCATCTTAGTCACTAAGCAAGACACCTTTCTACTGGGTTTCCATGATTCATACGCTGACTAATACTGTTAAATATACTAAATTTTTTCTTTAAAATAATGGGTGATTCTTATGTATTTTGGTGTGCTGAGTTCAGAAATGGCCTCAGTTTTTTTCCAGCACCTAAGCATTTTCCGCAAAATGCATTTTTCTGCGGGATTGCCTACCTTAAGGAGTATATTTATGAATATGCCGAAAAATAGTTATTTACGATACAAATGCGGGAAGATTATTGTCCCACATGAGCGGCTTCATTAACGCGAATGCTGGGACGGGTCTTCCCGCAAGAGTGTTGTACAATGTTTTTTGTAACGAATAAAACGAAACATAATTCATTAAAATAATCATGTATTTGCGAACATACAATAATTAAATACAGCAGTGTTCAACAACAATCACAGGTTGCTAAGTAACTTTGACAACTGTTTTGTTTGTAAACATCTCAAAAATATTTGTGTAGTTTATCCGATTTTCAAGAATGTCTAATTCAGATTCTGATTCTTATTGTACTCCTCCCGATGTTCGGGAAGGTGCAAATATTGCAAGATATAAGGTTATACCCGAAAAATCGAAAGAACGATACGAATCGGTATATAAAAAATTTAGACTGTGGTGTGAGTCAAAAAAAATCCGTACCTTCTCCGAAAATTGTTTTCTTGCTTATTTTCATACTCTTTCTATGACAAGAAAGAAATCATTATGGTCAAACTATTCGATGTTGAAGGCTTGTTTAAAATTTCATGACCAAATTGATATATCCAAGTTCCATAATTTAATTGCATTTTTAAAACAAGAGACTAAAAACAACACACCAAAAAAATCTCGAGTATTAGATGAAGATCACATAAATAAATTTATTGATGAAGCTCCGGATTCATCGTTCCTGTTAATGAAGGTAAATTTAGTGGTAAATTCAATTAATTATTTATTAACTTATATTACCTTTTAATTTAGACTGTTGTAATAATGGGCATTTCTGGTGCGTGCCGACGTGAAGAACTGTGTAATATGTCCATAAACGATGTCGAATTTAAACAAGGTGTAATTATAGTTACTATACCTGTCACAAAAACTAATGTAAGCCGACAATTTGTGATTGTAAAGGAATTGTGGATTACAGTGCTGCAAAAATATCTAAATCTGAGGCCAAAAACGAACATTACACGTTTTTTTTAACTTACCATAATGGTAAATGTATAAATTCACCAGTTGGCATTAATACATTTGGTAAAATACCATCTAAAGTTGCTGCCTATTTTAAGTTAGACAATCCTAGTGAATTTACTGGACACTGTTTCCGAAGAACTTCAGCCACTTTACTTGCCAACCATGGTGGCGATTTATTAGCTGTTAAACAGCAAGGAGGATGGAAATCTTCAAAGGTGGCTTAAGGTTACATAGAAAACTCGTTACAGAGTAGGATAAATTTGGCGCAAACATTAACACAAACAGGAACGTCATCTGCAAACAAACAAACAAACAGTAACATATGCGACATCCGAAACTTTAAATGTTTCTACAAGACTTACTCAACCAAATGAAGTTGTTCCAGGAGTTTCAATTTCTACTGGCAATCAGTGTACAATAAATGTTATTGTAAATCACAATTATTCTTCAGAGCCTAACTATGAGCAGTCTGAATCTTCCTGGGAAACTGTAGTTGCTAGCTGTTTGTTTTATTTGTAAATAAAATAAATTGTATAATAATAAATATTATGTTGTGTACTACTTACCAGATTTTTTAATAAATAATGATTGTGCACAATGCTACAATGGTATGTGGCAATGTGGCACGTTGTGTTCTACAGTCCCAATTAAAATTTGAGGTTATGTATGACATTTTTGTAGATCGTAAACAGATGGCGCGCTGATCACACATTTTATATTTAAATATTGGCGGTTATTGATGATTTTTGTGTATTTAATATAGCGGGAAGTAACTTTTAAAAGAATAAATTAGATTATTTCCAAGATGATTTTACTTCACATTGTCCAGAAAGGCCAGTGTTTTTGCTAATTTTTCCCGTTTATGAACAATGGGAAATTGAAGTTCCCGTTTGTCAGTAACGTGTGGCAATTGTCATTTCCAATGTTATGAGTACAAAAAGTTGTTTTTCCTATTCGGTTTTATAGTTTTATATCAGAAACTATGAAATATGATAAAAATTAGTATATTTAACAGTATTAGTCAGCGTATGAATCATGGAAACCCAGTAGAAAGGTGTCTTGCTTAGTGACTAAGATGGTAAAATCTGGATTTTCCCATTGTCCTATATATACCCCTCGTTGTCCTTCGATTTGTTCATTTCAATTTAAATATTCTTAAAGTGCCTTTCAAAATGTCTTCAGGAGCTTGTGTTAATAATCCTGATAGTTTCTGTTACATTTTTGGCGAACTTGTATTAAAAAAACAAACTCGAAGTATTACGGAGTTGATTAAAAAAGTGTACTTTGCCTATTTAAGAAAAATCTTATTTTTATCAAATTGTATTTAAAAATGTAAATAAACCACTAGTAATATATATATATATATATATATGTATTTTTTTTTTCATTTCAAAATGCATTTTTACCTATATGTACTGCGGGTTTTGCATATATATATATATATATATATATATATATATATATATATATATATATATATATATATATATATATATATATATACACAGTTCTTCACGTCGGCACGCACCAGAAATGCCCATTATTACAACAGTCTAAATTAAAAGGTAATATAAGTTAATAAATAATTAATTGAATTTACCACTAAATTTACCTTCATTAACAGGAACGATGAATCCGGAGCTTCATCAATAAATTTATTTATGTGATCTTCATCTAATACTCGAGATTTTTTTGGTGTGTTGTTTTTAGTCTCTTGTTTTAAAAATGCAATTAAATTATGGAACTTGGATATATCAATTTGGTCATGAAATTTTAAACAAGCCTTCAAATGATTTTAAAATTTTAATAACCTCCTACCCAACCCCTTTTTCCTACACCACGTAGAATTATAAATATAATTCTGAACACTGAATGTGTTTAATATTATGGCGGTCGTTTCGACTCAGACCACGTACGCACCACTAGTTGAACAGCAGCTACAGTGGTCTAGCGGTCAGCGCTTCTGACTTCCACCGTACGGTCCCGGGTTCGATTCCCGGTCGCCGCAACTCTCGAGTCTAAGGCAGGGCAATGGCTTACAGCTTTACTGTTGAGTCCAAGTAAGCATGCCCGGGACGAAACGCAACCATCTCAAGGCTCATTGGCGTGCCGACTCACAAATACCAAAATATTATCAAATATGGGACAATAATCTTCCCGCATTTGTATCGTAAATAACTATTTTTCGGCATATTCATAAATATACTCCTTAAGGTAGGCAATCCCGCAGAAAAATGCATTTTGCGGAAAATGCTTAGGTGCTGGAAAAAACTGAGGGCATTTCTGAACTCAGCACACCAAAATACATAAAAATATAATATAAAAAATTTGGTCGCAGACCTGTGTAATTTATTTTTATAAATCAGAAAATTTTACATTTTATCTACAATGCACAAGATTATCATATAAATTAAAACAAAGTATAACTTCTGGAATACGACTTGGGTACCCTACCTTTAAAATAAATGTAAAAATTACTGTAAATAGGTAATTTGAGCGATTATAAATTTTATACATTTCTAGAAAAATTTAAAATGAAATTTGGAGTTAAAAGGTACAAAATATGCAGTTGTATGCATTTATCATAAATAGATATAAAAAAATTGAAAATATGTAAAAAATATTGAAACATTTATAATTCATCATTCAGGTATAACAAGACAATAATTACAATAGTTTTATTATCAGATGCATAAAAAGCTAATTTGAATTTGCAGTTTATAACACCCCATATTATGTCAGTTCTCGTGAAACAATTTTACCTGTCGCGGATGCTGGGTTAAGTTAAAATTTTAATATTTTTATGATGCAATCTAAAAGATGGAGTGAAATGGATTAATATGAACAATATTTCAAATACAGTTATTCAAAATAACATGTGAGACCACTGGGCGTTAATAGGCTAACTCACGGAAATTAATAGTTGCTAATGAGTATACCACAAATAAAAATTTTGTGTAATAACTGAAGCAGAATAAAGTACAGTTAGATGGTTATTAAAAATAGCGTTCAATCACCTGAAAACCATTTTTCTCATTTTGAAAATTTCCCCTCGCTAATTTCAATATTTCGATATCTGCTTGTTGAAGTTGCACGCACTTCACGTGCGTCATGTGTCGAGTTGGCCATGACACATCACGTGCTGCATGATCACGTGCCTATAATCACACATCAGAATACCGTACCAACCCCCACTATCCCCCGCGGACGCCAAAATTACACCCTTCAGCTTCAGTCAAGAAGTACTACACTATCGTCAATGAGTTTTGTTTTAACGGATTAAATATTTATAGAAATGGAATTATCACCTAGTAAATGAATTAGTCGGAATTTATAAATGTTTGTTTATTACTCAACTGTGGATTCTTTCGAGACTCGTTTCAGCAGCAATATATTACATATTATGGAAATGTATAGTTTCTGCTTTACTCATTACATATCGTATTAATTCTAGAACAACAAATGTGTGCTTAAGGTTTTTTTAAACAATGAATCTTGGTTTATATGTATAATTAGAATTAGAAAAACAATAAAAATTAAAATATAATGGAAACTCACTTTTTAATACTCAACTTGTATGATAGGTTTTGATTGTAATTAGAAATTGTTAGGCCTCATTTCCAACGACTTTTTTAGTGCTTAATGCATAATGCCATTTCCAGCTATTTTGTTTAAGGACTAATGCGACAGAGATGACATTTGTTGTCGAATTTTGTAATTTAATCATTACCGGCATTTTTGAGATATTAAGGAATGGAAGAACTGTTAATTTCGTAAGTAAAGTATTCATTTCCATATTTAGAAACAGACAGAAATTGACAACTCGAAATAAATAATAAATATGACACATGTCAATCATTAAGCTTGTGCATTACGCCTTATGTTTGGAGTTTGCAAAGTTTTGTTCTTATGCGTTGCTCTTAGTACTTACGCATTAAACAAAGTTCTTAAGCCTTAAAACAGTCGGTGGAAATGAGGCTTAATACGGTACAAACCTACATTCGTTTTTAGTCAATGTGTGGGTTATGTTTTTTTATATTTTTTTCCACAATCGGTACCTATTTATTAATAGTAGGCTGAAAAGTAGTACGCTTTTTGGACTTCACTGTATTACTTGAAAATGAACAATTGCAGACTAATGCCTCTTTGAAGACCGTTGCTAAATAATACTTTCAGACCACTGCTTATAAAAATCTGTTCCAGTAATCATAAATATCATTAAGATTTGATTATAGTCCAGCTAGTTTACAAGTTATGACAGAGGAAAGCGGTATGCTTTTTACAAATAAAATCAAGACATTAGTTTTATTCGTGATACACAAAAAACGGCTGTAACATTCCAACGGATGAAAGTATCGACGTTCGGTTTCAAGCATTCGATTCCACAGTTTTTTTTATATCTACAATATAATTTTTCTAATTTTCATGGCCCTAGTTTAGCCGCAATCTTAACATAGAAATTTTGAATTGAATTTTGAAAAGTAATTTTTTTAAAATTTTGTGTTCGACCAACATTAATTTCTGAAAGAATAATGAAATTGACTTCCGTTTTGCAGCATTGAATCCCTAGGACTTATTTCTATAATATACATTGTGTCAAAAACTTTCACAGGCCTTGGTTGAGCCGAAATTTAAAGTTTTTCTCCGACAGAATACAGTAAAAATCTTGTTTAATCTTTTGTTTATTGTGTATAATCAACTATAATTTCTAAACGAATAAAGGTATTGACTCGCTTTAAAAAAAAAAATTCTTGAAACAATTTTCTATAAAATGCTGTCAACAATGTATCTTATAGAAAAAAAGGAATTCAATGCTGCAAACCGGAAGTCAATGTCACTATTCTTTCAGAAATTATAGCTGATTGAACACAAAAAAATACTTAAAAAACAACATTTCTAGGTAAGCATTGCGGCTAAACTAGGGTCTGGAAAATTATAATTTTTTTATTGTAGATAGATAAAAATATGTGGAATTGAATGCCGGACGGCGATATTTTTATCCGTTGGAAAGTTACAGCCGTTTTTTGTGTATCACGAATAAAACTGAATGTCTTGATTTTATCTCTAAAAAGCGCACCGCTTTCCTCTGTCATAACTTGTAAAAAATTGACCTGAGAAAAATTTCTAAAATGCATAAGTTGTAGGAAATTTGATTCTCTACAACTGTATTCAAGTACCTACTTTTGATGAAAATCTAGTCCTCCGAGAAAAAATTGTCAAAAACTGAAAAAATGTCGAAAATTTTGTTGTTTTTTTGTTTTTTAACAAACATCCGGAGGTTTGTCGAGGTCGAAAACTTGGTTTTATCATAAGACCTTCATCATATACAACGTACCAAAAAATTATAACTACCCCATTTTACTTAAGATAACTAACTTTTTAGGTGACAAATTTTCTGGACTATTAGATTTATACTAATATTTAAATTTTCAATCAAAATTCTTTCTAAATGTCAAATTTGTATATTGTTATATTGTTTTCCTATATTCAAAATTTTAGCTTTAATAGATAATAATGATATAGATAACAAATTACAAATTGATAAAAATCAATTTATCGTAGGAAAAATGTGTACTATACCTGTTCTGTTCTGGCTGAAAGTTTTTTTGGCAAACTTTGGTAGACAATGAAAAATTAGTAGAATTAAGTATTTAATTTATGAAAATGATATCCCTACTATTAATTTCTCCATGCCCACCAGAAATTTACCAACAATAAGGCCCAACCGCTCCTGTTATGTTATGTGCACGCTCTTTTTCAAAAGAAATAATTGTTTATGATTTTAGTCGTAAATAAAATAGAATAGTATATTCTATTCGAGTTCATGACAATTACTACTTATTCGAATAATTACGACATTTGCTTGCAGTTCATTTAGTAATCTTTAATTCTTCACGAGTACCTACTATAAAACTTTAATTGAATATTTTTCTATTTTACTTTGTAAGTATTGTTATTTTTATATAATCGAATATTACGTTGTTCATGTTTTCATTTCTAAACGAATCAAGTCGTCCACTTCCGGCTAATGAAGACAAAGCTTCCGCTCTTCTTCTTCATAATGTAGAGTGTCGTTTTCGTTTGTTTCGTCTTTGGTTGCCGTCAAATTTGAAGATTTAATTTATTTCCAGCAGAACACAGAACGCGGCATAATTGTCTCTCTCAGAGCAGCACTGAGTACTGTTCCAGTGAAGCGAGAGATCACAAGATTTATTTGTAAAAATGAAAAACGTTTAAAATTACACCACTAACGAGTGAGAAATTTATTTTTGAGCTTAGCGCTAATGACGGCCGTCATTTCAACGCGGAATTTCCCTAAAGACACCGGAAATAACATTATTTTTGTGTGACAGAATTTGGGTTGATAAAATCCTGGATCTTCCAATTTTTATAACAGCATTAAATACCTACCTAGTCGATAACTAAATGTTTTGTTAAAAACAAATAAATCAATTATTTCAATATTAATGACCAAATGCTTTACCATTGCAGTCGATTTAAGCCGAATCGCAGTCGTTTTGCTAATATTTAATGGAACATACAGTTTAAAAATAAAATTGTTTATTGATGTTGCCCCGTTTTCAAGATTCAAAATAATATAAAATAAAGCTTGAACGGTTCGAACCAAACTTTTTAAATTAATATTTTAGGTCCAATTTAAAATAAACTGTAAAACATTATTAAATTAAATTTCACAAAACACAAACATTGATTTATGTATCAATATACGAATATTAAGAGGTACGTTTAGCTCCTAAAATCCAGCACAAAACGTACCTACTAATGTAGCGAGTGTTTTGTGGTCAGTACAAGATGGTAAAATTAAATTTCAACAAGGATTATATACTTATATATATACTTATATATTATATACTTTGCTGTGTCCACGACAGTACTTCCTGGCTATAAGTTTTAATAATTTTCTTTCATAATAGCTTTAATTTTATGCTTTATTCAGCAAAATTTAAATAAATTTATATTTTCCCCCAAACTATTTAAGTTGATACCAACTTCGGCATAATTTAAATAACATGTGAAAAATATGATATTGCCAGCACAAGACTTCCCGCCATACCATACCCACTCTTTTTAGTTTTTACTATAGGTACTATAAGTAACTCACAAATACACTGCTCAAAAAAAATCTAGCCACTTGGCCAAACCAAGAAAATACCTTTTTAAAATATAGGGCATTTCTTTTAGGGACGTGTTAACCAAAATCTGGAAAATCCCTCTAGAGATATATTCCTCCTCTACGTTCTACAAAAATCCCGAAGAGATTCGCTCCTCCCGACCCCCTGAAAAATCGCTTTATGTGATGTCATGTCTGAGCAATGAAAAATCTCAAAGTTTGAAGGCTTGTAGTTCCAAAAATCTTAAGGGGGTTGTTCGACTCGATTGTCACAAAGCCCTATCAATTTCCTTTTCAGAGCTGAAAATTTCGTCCTTATTGGTGAAGAATTGAGTGAGTTATCGCGTATGTGCGTTCATTCGTGCGTACCAAATTTTATATCTAAGGTTTAAATAAGATTTTCAACGGAGCAATTGTATTTTGGTATCAATTCATAAACCGGAAGTAGTACTTTTTAAAAATATTTCGATAAATAATTAATTTAGGAATTTTAAAAAAATTTTAAATGAAAGATGATTAAGATTATTATCTACTATAACAATACAGCCTGTATATACTCGTAGTATAGTAACAATTTCATTATTAATTGTTTCTAGCTCTATTATCTGTATGTACAAAATTTTAATATAATAGCGCCTCGCCCTATGAATTCACGCTAAGCAACTTACAGTACTCATGTTAAACAAACTTAGGCTGTTACACTCGGTTTTGGAGTCTATAGGCTCACTTAGCCTACGTATCTTTTATAAAATCGCAAATCCTAAATCTACTGAATTTGAACTTATGCTTAACAAACTCATGATGCTATAGTTTATAGCATTATAAAGATACTTAATGGTACTCTTTGAATTTTACGTAACATATACATGTTATATTCTATGAGTACATTTTGCATGTATCTTATACAGGTTGGTGGAGGTAAAATGCGAACATAGGGAAAATAACATGACAATCGAACTTTCATGGCAGGTATCTTGATATATTTTGTAGTAGTGTCACAAAGCGAAATAATGTGATTTTGTGTGGCAAAAAGAGTAATCAATAACAGAAATAATAATAAAATCTAAAAGTGCATGTAAACTTTCTCGTTCTGGTTGTACACATACATTATTATGCAAAGAAAATATTTTAATGAAAATAATAAAATAAAAAATTTCAATAATATGATAGCTACTTTGACATTGACAGTACTTATTCCACGTATATCAAGATGCCTAGCATGATAACTCCATTGTCATATATTTCCCTATGTTCGCATTTCACCTCCACCAACCTGTATGTATTTTGTACGTAACATAGCTACATAACTTCGAAATATCTATGAGCTTTTTTGCTATGCATCATAATACATTTGTGTTTGCTGGGTAATGTCTAGTTTAGTTACTTTGTTGTTGACTATTTCTACGAATTAATTATATTGTTTTTAAACTGAACAGAAAGTAGACGGGCTCCTTAAGGACTAAGAGTTTTGTCGAATGAAACAGTATAGTTTAAACTGAATAATTTCTTCTCCATTGAACCCAACATTGACGCATCGCTCGCATGTGGCTAATCAGCGTCCTGCGTCCTGCTCCGCAAGCTTTCCATCGCCGTGAAAGCTCAAGTTGGAAGCTCTAACTCTCAAGCTCAAGCACAAGCTCACTTGGTTTAATTCTATTCGATTTGGGAGTGGGACATAGTCGTACGTATTAAATTGGATTCCGTGGTGTTATTGCTACGGATTATTGAAAAGCTGGAGTGCGGCACCGCTAAGGAAATATATTGCAGATCTTTGTAGTTTTATGGACACTAGAAGAGAAATGCGAACCGCTTTTCTCGCTTCCCGGGCGAATGTTTAACGCGGAAAAATTGTTGCTCTTTGTGCACAGAGACGACAAACCATAGGCGGGCGACACACTAGTCTATGGCCAATGTGGCATATTGTAATAATAACATTATTCAAAATTAGTATTTGATTTTGTTATTTGCATAATAATTACTATATTTGTCTTTTACCCCAATTTAAAGTGTGGCATCTTCACATATGTATACGAGGTGTGTTCAAGAAGTATCGAAACTTAATTATTTTTACGTAAACAAATAAATGACAGGATATGCCCTTTTCAGGGATATGTAGGGGACCTATATGTACCTACTTGTACATTCATGAATTTTTTCTCGCTTGCAGACAGCAACAGAGTCGCTGGTAATTAGCCTATTTTAAATTTTTACAAACGATTTGAGTAGCGGAATTGTATAAAATCTAGCCAATAGCTTGGCGACGGCTAAATGACAATTGTTTCCAAAATTCAATATGCTTTCGGAAACGATACTGTGAGCATTACATGAATAAACAAGTGGTACAACCGATTAGAAAATTATGGCACGTCAATAGACAGCAAACCACGTCTAGGTAAGCCCTAAATAAGCCAATATGACGATGGCATTGGCCAAGTGCAAACTTTAATCATGCAGAGCCGTCGTATCCACTGTCTGAAAAGATGCGAATGAGGTACTCGTATTTATAAGCATTGGAATCCATTCCATTTTGGCCGACGAGAGTGTTTGCGAAATTCGTTCCAAATGCACCCGTCAATTATTGTAGTCAACTGAATTAGTAAGTATTAGCAGTCAGCGACCGATTGTCTTCTTTTTCCCACGCGATATAAATGCATTCTCGGTAGAAATTTTTAGGAGAGCAGAGTTGTCAGTTGAATCAGAATGTGACTCAATCGCGCAAAGACAGGCGTGCTTCAGAAAGTGCTTTTTCCGAAGAAATTATTTAAAATAATTAATAACCATTCAGTCAGTCGTCAGACCATCGTATCAATGGGACGGCGGTAACTGTATTATTATTATTATTATGGTCTGATAGTGATAACTGACTCAATTGTAATAATTAGTTATTTTAAATAATTTCTTCGGAAATTATTTCAATAACGCATGCGGAACTAAACGGACCATTGTATTCAATGTATGTGTTCCACGGCATAAAAATTATTGTTTAAAATTTTGTTGTATTTTTCAAAATTATTTCTTCAATTTTTATTCCATGATAATGCCTAAATTTCCAATTTCAATTTCTTGGATTTCAATTTCTTGAAGCATTGCGGACGCCTATGTAACAAACAACGGCAGGAAGAACGTCGTACTTGCCTATTTATACTTGGAATTATACTGAGAAAAGTGATTCGTCATTTCCAGAGAAGAATTGCTTCCGTTTTACCCAACCAAATTTGTTTCAGACATTCAAACAAAACACTTTACTTCAAATTTTTATTGCATAGAAAATGAGCACAAATACATCGGTCATTCAGAGACTTCTCAATCACCGGTAGTAGATATACTCTAATCTAGTGTAGGTATTACTTATAGAAAAATGATAATTTATTGTTAAAATATTTTATCCTGCAATTATTCAATCATATTAGAAAAAAATATAATTAAGCTGTACAATTTTAAATTTAAAAAAATCTGCTGTGTCCACCACAGTACTTCCCCGATTATAAGTTTTAATAACTTACTTTCGTAACGCCGTTAATTTTATGCTTTATTCTGCAAAATTTAAATAAATTTATCATTTTTCCCCAAACTATTTAAGTTGATACCAACTTCGGCATAATTTAAATACCATAAAAAATCTGATACTTATTCACTAAAAACTCACACTCGAAAATTTTAACCCGTCACAATACCTTATAGCCTTATAGAATATAATGCGGGAAGTAAGAACAACTGACCATTGTTTAAATGTTGTTATTGATTCTTCGACTAATATTTTTTTCTAGAAAACTTTAATTTGATAATACACTTAAACAAATTTGAATAATTTTTTGAGAAACAATAATTGATTATCGCATAAATGTCATTTTTTACATTTTTACTAAACTTATCTCCCCGAGAGCTTTAAATTGACACCAAACTCGGTATAATATGAATAATGTATGATAAAAAAATTGACGATCAGTTAAAGCTTTAATTTGATACCACACACGATAGTATTTTAATAAAAATAAAATAAGATATGTTTATAAAGTTGGTACCACTGGTTGAATAAAAAAATTTGAGTAATTTTTTGAGAAACAATTGAAAATCGCATTAATGTCATTTTTTACATTTTAACAAAACTTATCTCCCTGAGCGATTTAAATTGACACCAAACTCGGTATAATTTGAATAATGTATTTAAAAAAACAATTGACGATCATTTAAATGTTATTTTTGTTTTTCTACTAGAATTATTTTCCCAAGACCTTTAATTTGATACCACACACGATAGTATTTTGATAAAAATAAAAAAGTTTTGTTTATGAAGTTGGTACCACTGGTTGAATAAAGCTCATTAACGAACTTGAAGTCAGATTTTGGCTCAAGATCTTAAATATAAAATTTCAGTCCAAAATTCCAACGCGTTTTTAAGTTATCCAACATCCAGACAGACCGACAGACCGACAGACTAACAGACCGACTTTTTTAAAATTATGTTTTTTGGGTTCAGTATGGTCTGAAACGTGAAGATTCACCAAAATCTCGAACTGTCAAAAAATCACGATTACAATACTTCCCTCTATTACATAGATCGGGGAAGTAATAAGGTTTTTTTCAACATTTAGTACAAAAGCATTGGTAGGTAAATGAAACAATTATTTACAAAAAATCTTTCAGAAGTTTATATAGGGAGAAGTAGTTCAGATTTTGTGGATTTCATTCTTCTTGAATTAAATATGCCATTTTGTAAACGGAATAATAGTTTTATGTTGGTATCCTGCAATTATTTTATGTGTTATATGGCATAATCCAACCTCTGTGCTTGGTAATCTTTACTCTTTCTTCAAGATACTACTTACTTACTTACCTACTTACTTAATCCTAAAGCCTATCTACCTTTCAGTGTAAGGCTGGATCTCTCTCTTAGTATGCTTTTGATATGCTATGTTCGTGACGGAGCCGTAGTTACGCCGTACGTATATCAGGAGTCGAGATTGTGCTCTATTCATCCATTCATCTTGGTGCAGTCAGAATCTCAATCCGTGCGGCGGTCTGTGGTTTGCAACCACAGCGGCAGCGGAGATATTCTTTGTGCAACCAGGACTATATTTAAGGTGTACAAGTGTATAGCCGTTGTGCTACATATTTACCACTCAATTTTTACCACTCCAACTTTTACCTCTGCATTTGTACCACTATACTTTTTACCGCTATTTCGTTTTACCACTAATACATTTTTACCACTCCGTTACAACTTTACAACTTTTACCACCATACTTTTTTACCGCTATTCCGTTTTACCATTAATAGTTTGTGGGGCTATAGTACGGTTTTGTTAGTGTAGTAAATACCAAAACCGACTTTGTGGGGCTCTAATACAGTTTTGTTTGCTTTGTTATTGTAGCAAATACCAAAACCGAGTTTGTGGGGCTCTAGTAAGGTTTTGTTAGCTTTGTTAGTGTAGTAAACACCAAAACCGAGTTTGTGGGGCTCTAGTACGGTTTTGTTAGTTTTGTTAGTGTAGTAAAAACAAAAACCGAGTTTGTGGGGCTCTAGTACGGTTTTTTTAGCTTTGTTAGTGTAGTAAATACCAAAACCGAGTTTGTGGGGCTTTAGTACGGTTTTGTTAGCTTTGTTAAAAAAGAGACGGTGGTAAAAATGGATTGGTAAAAACACACGTTAGTAAATATGTTGGTTGTAAAAGGAATTAGAGGTAAAAATAGGGACGGCGGTAAAAATGGATTGGTAAAAGAATACGTTGGTGGTAAAAAAGAATTAGTGGTAAAAAGGGACGGTGGTAAAAATGGATTGGTAAAAGTATAATGTTGGTAAAAAATGGATTGGTAAAAGAATTACGGTGTTAAAAAATGGACGGTGGTAAATAGGGATTGGTAAATATGGGGGCAAATCGTGTATAGCTTATTGTAACACCCGAGTGTGATTGAATGCCAGACCGAGGGATTTTTTTAATTTTACGACAAATCACATATTGTCGCCCGACGGAGACTCGAACCATCGATCTCACGTTGACTGACGACGTCACAGCATGTTAGCCGGTAGTAGCCAGATAACGCACTGGACCACGCTGTCGGGTCTAATTTATACTAATGTAGGTAATTAAAAATTCATCCACAAGGGTACAATACATTTCTTAATCAAGTATTTTCAATAAAAACATAATATACGAACACTAACTATAACAATATCGCATACTGAAGGCAAACAGTAAACAGCAAACATCGAATCAAATAATTTATTATTACATTTGGATTAAACATGTTCGCAATTGTAAAGTCTCTAATTAAATAAAAAATAAATAATGAATGTGCGTATATTATTCTTGTTCTTAAATGGATAACTGGGAATAAAAATATCAGATCTTAGTGTGAAGTATATTATTTTCTTATTTAACACACGACACGATGTGAATATGATTAAGCTTTCGTGTTAGTGAAGAATGAAAATAAATTCTTTTTTTGTGGACCAGCCCTCGAAATTGAAATTATTTATAGACAAGTGTAAACTAATAATTATTATAATAAGAAATATCTTGTGTTATCAAGAGCATAGTTTCTTACATACAACTGAAAATAACGCAAAATATCAATTAATCAACTGTATAATAACAGCTCTTTGTTTTTACTCGCTGACATTTAAAAAAAATGAATTTATTAAGAGGCCTTTATAACGCTATAACATGTGTTGCAGAAAATACAAACATGAGGGTTAAAATTTTATTTTCGATACGTGCTGTCGCCTCGGGCTTTGTCATTCAGAAAGAGAATACAAAAAGTACTTATCGCAAAATTTACAGATCATACACCATTAGAAGGTTACACCATTCACTTGTTACTGTAACAGCCATAATTTCTTACTTGATTGTTGAAAATAAATTAAACATGTAGAATGATTTAATATTTTGTATTTAATCAATAAATTCATACGAAATATAGCTGGGACCACTGTACTTTAATGCACTATAATTTAACAATTGAATTTATCTCTTAATAAATTAACATAGTTTTATTTATTGTCGTTACATCTGTAAAAGTATCAGTGGCGTACGCAGAATTCTGTTATGAGAGGGGGTTCAGTGAGATCTGAAAATTTGAAAATTGTTTGTATTATTGGTATGACAAACGCAAACTTTTTGAATAAAACTATGTTTAAAGAAACATATAGTAGGTAATGTAAGAAAACATGAAAATTTAAGAAAAATTCCATAGCTGATGAAAATTCTACTTTATCGAATATTTTGAATAGATAATGTAACCGGAAGGAAAATTTGATTAGATACCTAAAATAAAATAAGAATATTGTTACATTTTATCTTAAAATTCGGTTTTACAGATTTCTGCTTCCTCTGGGAAAAAAGTAGGGTAATGAAAAACATATCACAAACGAACTCCGAAATCGTATTTTGATAATAATTTAATTTTAAACGGTTATTTTTTATATTTTCCTATAGCAAAAATAGAATTTTATACCTACACGACGATAAAATTACGAGTATATTATCGACTTGAGAAAAATAATTCACTCGCTCCTTCATCGCTTGTGAATTAACACTTTTCTTTCGTCGATAAAATATATAATGTTATCGTCTTGTATAGGTATAAATAAATAAATAAAATTTTTCATTGTGCTAGCTTTTGACTCGCTTTCGACGCACCTACCGGTTACAGTTCATCGCAACACTCATTTTCTTAACAAAAAATTTATTTAAAAAAAATTGTTTTTGAAACAGTTTTATAAAACGGTTATGTAAGACAAAAAAATATACTAGAACAGTAGATGCATTAAGAATTTGTGTTGTGAGTAGTGACATTAATTAGCAATGTTGTAACTTATCCAGATAATTTTGTCTAGATAAATCATCTAGATAATATGATTTTTTTCTTATTTATCTATTATCTTGATAAAATAGACTGCGCGAACGTACAACGCTCCCAGCTCGCAACGCTGCCGTCCAGCCTGCTGGTACCGCTTATGCTTATAACATCTAGATAATAATTATTTGTTTATTATCTATTATATAGATAATTTCTTCGATGGTTACCTATTATCTTATCTAGATAAATGAAAAGTAAGTTGTCCTTATCTAGATAAAAAATATTGTTATGTATTACAACACTGCTACCTAGTAAACAGCATTATGAAAGTACGGTCAGCAACGGCAATTTGATGCAATTACATTTTGATGCATACATAGAGTAGGTACAGCATACCTATACCTAGCACATTAATTGAATTAATTATTTTTGCATGGTTTTTTAGTTGTAGAAATATTTAAGGCCCGAATGTAGCTGTCTGCGAGAAAAGAATAGATTTATACAGACTTAGAGTGTCGAACAAAGGCAACAATAGGGAACGCGCTCTCGTAGGGGGATTAAAATTGGTACTACATTTGAACGTATCATCACAAACAAGGGTTCATTTGAAAGATAAAAGTTCAATCTAGATCCGTCTATAGTTCGTTTTTTTAAAGAAATCTGTAACTAAAAGACTGATTTATACTGGGAAGAACTTTCAATCTAGTTACAAAATTTAGTGCTAAATTCAAATATAATGATTTCAAATAATAATAATCATGTAAGTGCATTTGAATAGAATATTGGTAATTACCTTATTTATAAATATTATAAAATCTCTAAATGAAGACTAGGAAATCAAAATTAATTAAAAAATGACAAACGAAATTCAAGTGACAGATGACAGATGTAAACGTATGCAAGGGAGTTTCATTAAAATGATATTTATCAACTTACTTTATGAACAATTTTCATTATAGTAGCTTTTAAACATATTATTACGTCCTAATATAATTAAAAATTGTATGTAGCATGCATTATCAAATAACTTGACAGTACGGTTTGAGAGAGAGATAAATAGAAACAGTTGAGATGGATGGACTAAATTTCGTCTGTGTAAACTTGCCCGCGATTTGAACCAATCAGAGATCAAGTCCTATCTTCTCCACACATAATTCTTTAAAAAAAATAACTATAGTGTTGAAATTTGCAATTTTTGTTGATATACTGAGTAACAGTTATGTGAAGTAAAGCAATTATGACAAGTTTATGGCATTGTAAAATTGAAACAAAAAATAAAACTAAAATTTCAACACTAAGCGGATTTGGAGTTCATCTTTATCTTTAAATGAAAAAAAAAATTAAATCGATCCGACCAAAATTAGTTTTAATTTTAATCCCTATTCAAAAGCATGTTTTTGCTTCGCGCAACTTTACTACATTAGGCTCTTAATATCAGTCTGAAATATTATTTAAGCTCTTAATTTAATACACATGTCTGTTCCATTAATTAGGTACGACATTTTTAAAAAGGTGTATCACAGATATTATTTATTAGGACAGATGTATATTTTATTGAGTTATTAATAAAGCATACATTTTATTTCACACCCTTATCAACCCTTCCCATGAAGCCCGTTCACAACCCGGTAAGTCTAAAAAATAAACTTATTGACAAACGATTGGCGGCAACTGGCAGTTTTCTATAAATTATCCCCGGTGCGGTACCCTTTGGTCAGTATTTCTAGCGCCTTGTGTGACAAACAGCTTTGTGAAACACCACGTGCTTTTCAACTTTTCCTACACAAGCCCTCCGCACCCCCGCTCATGTGCCCAGTGACCCTTGTACGAGCCAGTGGCGTGCGAGAAATGGAGCACTCAACCGTCAACCGATGAAGTTAAAAATCAAACAGGAATTTGAAATAGTTGGGTCGAGTTGAGATTAAAATTTAGACTTTAGTGTTTCTAGTATTCATTTATTATAAATTATTTTATAATAGGTTTGTAACGAACTGTCACTTGCGCCAGGATCGGTCACCAGAGAAAATAAATATAGAATTATGATTATTATAAGTTTTTATATAGGATGGATTGAAGTTAATGTGATAAATTTGAGGATAAGTAGTATAACATGTTTTATACTTTATTAAATTTTTATAAAAGCATTGTCTTAAAGTCAATAATAAACTAACCGTTTACTCGCAACGAAAACACTTTGACAGTACTTTTCAATTTCAAAATGACATTACATTGCTAGGATGCGGTAAAGTACGAATATCGGGCTGGTTTCAGGCATCCGTAGTAGTAGGGAAAAGAGTGAAATAAAAAATAAAGTAAAATCAAGAGTATTCTACGAATTCGGAATGAACGAGACGCTCAATAAAATAAATTATCGGTACCAACGAGAAACCAGACAGCTTGGGCTTTTTTTGTAAAATAAGAAATTATTAGTTTGTGGAACCAAATCACATTTTCAAAATTTTTGAAAAGCATACTGATACCAACAAAAAATAAATTTACTATTAAAATAGTCAATAATAATAATACCAACTAGAACTATAATTCATATGAAACATTTTATTCAGGAAAATTTGGCAGAGAAATAATCACTTAAACACTTAAACTTAAATAGTGCCGGCAACTAATAATATTCTTAACGAGCAAAACTGCAATCATAAAATCGACTCCTTCATTTTGATATAGAGTAAAACTTGCGCGTTGGCCAATTTGTCACATTGATATAACCCCGGGGTCTGCCACAGCACTCTTGCTCTACTTCTCATAAATTGGTAAGAATTATTTTAAAAGTTGTGGGCAGTTTTTCTCGGAGTTAGACTGGTAAATGTGAAGAATTAATTTAATCGCAAGCTGCGCAACGTCGCCGCTATGATTGGTGGCGCAAGTGTCGACCCAGTGAAAGGAAACAGGTACAGAAAGAGCAGACGGGGATGGTGAAAACTTTTTGCGGTTTCAAACTCACTCAGAAAATTTCGCACAGTAGAGCGACACCAATAATATTAAATAAAATATCGGAAGAAACAATACCAATATTAGAAATACTTGATAATGATACTTAGTAATTAATAAAATAAATATTTAAAAATCCATCTTTTCATTTGGTAACAAATAAAATAAAATTACCAAGGATTTACAGCTAATTTAAAATTTTATAATAATTTACTTCTAAAATTTTCTGCCTTTCATGAAAAGGTACCAATAGCCGTGGCCATGTCAGTAAAAAACGTATACTATTTTGTTATTCATAAGTTTGTGTTATTGTGTTCTTCTTTGTTTTATGGTTTTTAAATTTTATAAATTACTCAACTGGTTCTTTTGACAAACAAAACATTCTTTATTACAACTTTGAGTTAATAAAGAACTAGTACAGTATAGCATATTCAAATAACATAATAGTCTATGTTAATAGATTATACAATTATACACATAAGTTTTAAAAAATGAATATTTGGAAGGTGTCATTGTTTAAAACTTATTTTATAAAAAGAATTTTTTATTTCAAATATTATTCTACTCAATATAAATTTACATAGAAACACATAGAAATTACTCGTATAATATTTTTTTCTGGGTAATAATTTACATTAAATAATATAAATCTCTTTGTTCGTCTGTGGAATAGATTAAATTTTTAATAATTATTATTTATTTCTGAAAACAAACATAGGTAGGTTGGTATACGCTTAATCTATAATACTAAAACAAATTATTGTTTTTATAATTATCAAGAATGATAATCGTTGTTTTTGAAAAATAAATTCGGAGTCGCAACTAATAACAATTTTATTGTTAGTAATAGTCGAATAAAATAAGTATAAGTATTTCATTGGAATACGTTTACGTATATAATATTTTGGTTGCGTAGTTCATATGATTATAATAATAGTAGTTATAAAGTACATCAGAAGATGAAACTCTAACTCCAATATAGAAATTCCCTGCGGCTAACAATGGCATCATAAGAACACATCGGAACCTTCAGTTCAGCTTCAAAGATATCTAACCACAAAGTTCGTATTCGAAGTGTTGTCGTTCGCTTCCATTCTACTGTGGTAGATCATACACCCCCCATACATAAAACGCTCTAAGTTCTAGGGGGGGCAATTATACCTCCAGGCAAAGTTCAGATCAACTTGGCGAGAAGGAATTAATTTCTTAATTGCAAAAACAAAAGCGGATTGGCGGATGCTGTCGATAAGAAGAGGGGGTAAACATTAAAGAGGAGGGGGCCTTCCGGAATACAAAGCCAAGATCTGCCACAGACATCTCGATAAAAGATATCATGTTTGATTTCAAAATCGAACGATTAAAAATTATGTTTTCTTCTTTTTGTCACTTTGACTTTGGGCGTCCTGCGGTTTATTCGAGGGACTAGAGAGGAAGGGGAAGAGCTAGCCAATGTACACAAAATCTTGTTGGAGTTAAGGGAAGTTCAGTAACACTTCTACACTTTGGAAACTGAAGCCCTAAAGTTGTACAGGCCGATATCAATAGCGTGAGTTTAAAGCAGATACTTTAAGTTGACTTTAAAGGCACCGGTAACACATATTCAGCTTATTAAAGTGACAGTACAGTAACAAAAATAAATGATTATAAAATAGAAAATTCATAATTTTACGAATGGAACGTTGTTAATAATTGAAACAGAAATCAATGTTTTGTCATTTTTAAATGTAATGTAATAATTATCATATTATTTTAGTATAGTAATTCTGTTCTGTTCTGAATGGAATACACAGCGATTTTTTCAGCTTATCCTGGTTTATTTTCATTCTATTAAGTAGGTTTTAAAAAAAAATGCCCAGCTTCTGGTATCTGGCAAGAGCTGGACCGACTTGCTTATTTAAGGTAGGAAAGCTATCAATAATCGATATATCAATAGTTTGTTCTTTTGTCTCAGTTTAAAGGCATAGTGCAATGCAGAGTCAGCCGACTCTACAAAACAAATCATGAATGAGTTTCATTACGTCCAGTTGACTCTCTAGTCTCTTTTTGAGTTGCTTTTCCTTATTATACTATTGCAATTATTTTTATTCCGTTCATACTTGCGCCTTTTTCGCTATCTGTAGTGTCTACTTTAATTGCTATTTATGTGTTTTATGTAGGTAGTTTCGTTATTCGGAATTCGTAATGTTGCATTTGTTAGTTTGACCGTTTGGATTGCCTAATCATCTCTGAAAAGAATGATTAGGGCAGATTTATGTTGCTTCGTGTTTTTCAGTTCTTCTTGAGATACTGGTCAAGCCTTCTTTAGCTTTACTCGTGGATAGTGTTAAATAGTAGGATAACTTACGGACAGAGACAATAATCTAGTTGTTTCGCTTGATGGAAAAGTGGTGGTATAACGTCAATTTATTTTGTGTGTATATATATATATATATATATATATATATATATATATATATATATATATATATATATATATATATATATATATATATATATATATATGTGTTAGCTGCGCTAGGTGATCCGTTTCCTGTCTGCAAAAAACATTGCGCCGGTAGAAACCCATTCCCAGCTATGCGAAATCTATGGAGACAAGTGTATGAGCCTACAACACGTGCGCAAATGGTGCAGAGAGTTCAAGAACGGGCGTACTGACGTCCATGATGAGGAGCGTTCCGGACGTATCTGCGTGAGTTGACGGCAGATTTTTTGACTCGGGCATTCAAAAGCTCGTACACCGCATGCAAAAATGCATTGACCGCAGTGGCGACTATGTATAGGTAAAAGTCTTAACTTTCCAAAAATGCGTACATTTTTGGAATTAAACATGTTTTACACTGTGAAAAATCACTGGGAACCTTACTTTACGGACAACCCTCGTATATCACAGCGAATTCTAGTGCGAGTCATAATTAATGACCCTCTGGAAGGATGCTGTTTTAGACACAGAAACGTTCTCTCATTATATACATACCGGGAGTTTTTACCTCTCGCCTCATATTCTATAAGAGAGGTATTGTAATGGGTCAAAATTTTCGAGTATGAGTTTTTGGTGGATAAGCACGTTTCAGGGTCTCTAGAATACGAATTTAATATTTTCCCGATGATGTCTGTGTGTGTGTATGTGTGTGTGTGTGTGTGTTTGTATGAATGTATGGACTGACGATTTTTCGTCCACGATAACTGAAAAAGTATCAAACCTTTAATAACCAAATTTCATATTTAAGGTTTTAATAGGGATCTTAACACCGGATAAGATTTTGGTAGAAATCCGTAAACCGGAAGTAGTACTTTTTGGAACTTGATATAGTTTTTCTTAAATAAATTGGTACATTATTTATTTATGACAATTTTTGCAAATAAAAATAAAAGATAATATAATTATCTATGGGTACAGTTAATTTTAAATACAATTTGCTGAATCTGGTAGTATTTAGCAATAAAATAAAGTGCAACTAAGTACCAGTATCTTGTTGTCCATGATATGAAATTTGTTTTTACTCAAAATTTGAATTATAATGACAGTGACAGTACAGTTGACATCTTTTGCTTGCATCTTGGTTTACATTATCGTTTACATATTACATGAACATGATAACATGAAACTATTAAAATGTAAGTAAAACTATTTATTAGATTAGTAGAATAAGCAGAATTAGGCGAGAGGTCGTGTACTGGCCACAGCAGATTTTTTTTATCAGTTATCGTGGACGAAAAATCGTCAGTCCATACATTCATACAAACACACACACACACACACACACACATACACACACACAGACATCATCGGGAAAATATTAAATTCGTATTCTAGAGACCCTGAAACGTGCTTATCCACCAAAAACTCATACTCGAAAATTTTGACCCATTACAATACCTCTCTTATAGAATATGAGGCGAGAGGTAAAAACGCTCTAATGCATTGCTGTCATTCTGTAACTATGGTAATGACATGCCTTATGTTTACTTATAAAAAAAACTCTCTGTATATAATGGTGTATATAGGTATATATATATATATATATATATATATATATATATATATATATATATATATATATATATATATATATATATATATATATATGTATATATATATATATATATATATATGAACCAGGTTTCGACATAAAAATCAGTATCGCCTCTAGCGGTTAATAAGAGAATTCATTTAAGCTCTACCTCAGATTCATACATAATATTTAAATAAATAGATACGATTTAAGGGTGAAAGGGTGAAGTGAAACCCTTGTTTTCACTACTGAGCTTGTCGATATTATCTTAATTCCACGGTATTCACTCTGTCATGATTATGTCTCTTTTACGGAGCTCGTAGTAAACACGTCTGTATACTCTGTGACAGTTAATACGAGACTCGTACTATGTTAGTATAGTAGTTAAGAGAGAAACCGATGGTTACATGCGCTCGAATTACATTGTTGAATAATCTTGACAAGAACTGAAATTTCATATATTTGCACAACGTCGTTAGTTCTATTAAATTTTATCTTTTTAATGTACATTTTATTATCAATTAGCTATTCAATATGAATAGGAAAATCACATTCTTAATATATTTTACAAAATTCCTTTTTTTGACGTATACTTAATGTTATTTACCGTTTTAATTTTAAATGAAAGATAAAACACAACTTTATTGAGCTACTATTGTATATTTTTAAAAAATTTGCTATGAGCGATAAGGAGCAACAATCAATTTGAATAAAAAATGTCTTCGTAATTAAATGCAATTTTTTACAGTATAATTGAATAAAATTTGAAAAAATAAGAAAGAAGCTCATTAGAGCCATGTTTACTCTACTATTTAAAAAATCATGAATTTTGTTACTTGAAGTGTGCGACGATAAAAAGGAATTTTGTAAAATCTAAGATTGTATTTTGCTGCCTTCAAATAGTTAAGTAATAAAGTAAGGTGCATTTAAACGATAAAAATCAAATGGAATGTAATGGTGAAGTGCAAAAATATTTTAATTCTTGTTAGGATTTTTAAAAATGTAATTCGAAGGTTTTTGGTCACCGGTTTCCCCCTTAAGTAATATTAGTTTCCGAATTTTACCAACTATTTATTTATGTTCTTAGGGTGATCTTGTCGCACAATATTCTTATTTCCACTCACATAATGCCGTTTTGATTACTATAATCCGTGTTGCCAATCCGGTGTAAGTTCTTTGTTACAGATACTTATTTGCCGGTGCCCGATAGCATTTTGGTTTAGGTTTTAGGTTGCATTTTGGTTTTAGGTTGTCAACAGTGGCAGTGGCGGATTTATAATTTGGTCGTCCATAGGCTATGAATTTGAGAACAATAAAAAAATCTAATCTAACATTCCGCCATATCTAGAAAACTGACTTACAAATATAAATGTAGGTACACGTAAAACCCGGTGCCTATTTAACGCATACAAATAAAAATCTAAAATATTCAAACACAGATATTTAAATCACGTAAATCAAAAAATTCATGCACAGGAATTTTAGATTCGGTATAAATGCAAGATTCAAACACAGGAAACACCAAACGCAGAAAGATTTTAAAATAAAAAGGTGCAAACACAAAATAAATGAACAAATCAGAACCATTCTTGACTCTCACATACTCGGAGAATGAATCTTTTGATGCAGGTTTTTCATCCTACTTATTAATTTTCTAGATTTGTATCTTCTAGTGTTATTTTCCTGTTTGAATAGTCTAGATATTTACTCTTCTGTGTTTTATTTTTTACGCAGAAATAAAAATCATGGATTACGAGGTGTTAACCTTTTTTATTTTTAAATTTTACTACAGTTCTTTAATGCTACCACGCTACCAGACAGACAATTTTTTTTGTAACGTAAGTTTCAATTAACTTTTCTTTTTATTCTCAATTCAAATAAATACTATATTTATCCAAATCTATAGTAATTTTTGACAATTAATCTTTTCACTCTTAAAAAATATCACTTCCGGTGAAAATATTTGTACCAAAATCTAATGAGCTATAAATGTAAAACACCAAATATCAATATTTTTTGATTATTTGTATTTGAGTGCTCATCCATTAAAACTCATAACTCGATTTTTAGCATGATTCCAATACATCCCTTACAGATAAGCGGGAGGTAAAAAGAATGCGCTGCAGACGAAATGTTTTTCGCCAAGATCTAAAATCCTATAAATTGAAAATTACAGTAACCAGCTACACAAATTTTATCCCTTTGCATGTAAAGATATAAAAAATAACATTTTTGTCTTTCAAAATTTGGCAGACTTAGCCTACTGGTAAATTCGCAACTGCTTGTCAAGTGAATTGTGTCACAACTTGGAATGGTGACGAGATAGGTACCGATATAATACTTAGTGACTTGACTACGAATATATTCAATATTCTTAGCAGCTCTGTTTAAAATTATTTTCTTAACTTTTTTAAGTTTGTGTTCCATTATAAGCTTTATGATTTTCTCTTAAATTAAATACAAAGAAAAGTACACAATCTCATAATAAAATAGTCGAAGAGTCACTATTGAGCTTATTCTATTAAAATGATTAAAACGAAACTTGACAAAGTGTTTTGATCGCTTCTTGATGCTAAAAGTGGTGTTCTATATTCTTGGTGCAATTGTAACTTGTACAACAGCTTCAGAGCTTCATCTAGGGAAATTATGCATGATGGTCGGAGGTTGGAGGTCGGGAGCTTAACTTGTAAAATAAATCCATTCTTAGTTTGTGTTTTGTTTTATGTGACCCGTGGGAGCTGCCTGATTAATCTCTGTCGCTGCACCACGTGCTCACAAAGACACACAAGAGGTCACATCGTAAACTTACAGCTTTATACGCCAGAGGAGCAAAACTGAAACGGTCAGATTATTTCATAAAACAAAGAATAAGCTGATATACATATACAGGGTGTCTGTTTTTAAATGAACCAGCATTTATCTCGCTTATTTGTTGATTTAGCGTTTTTTGTCAAATACATGATTTATACAGTATCATGTGTAGTAAATGATAGCGGATGCGAATCCTTGGTATCACTTCCGGTTTTTGAGGAAGTCATAGCAACTTTCAAATTTCAAATGGAACATTGTATTTTTTATTACGAATTTGAAAAGTACATTAAATTTGCTTTACGGTGGTATAAAAAGTTATATGTTGTATTATTAAAATATTAAATTACGGGCACTTAAATTATGCACCTATGAACGCTGAAATAAGTAAGCCTTGCCGCGAAACAAAAACAATAGTTGAAAGCAGTTAACTGTCAACATTTTGAACATCTTTTATTAAATTAAAGTTAGGTACTCTCGAGGTACTCTAATAAATGAATTGTTTCTTAATTATTCATAATATGCGTTTTCTTTATTATAATTAGATTTAAGAGATATTTTATTGTAATTTAAATTGATTGTTGACAGGTAAAACTGTTTTCAACTATTGTTTTTGTTTCGCGGCAAGGCTTACTTATGTCAGCGTTCATAGGTGCATAATTTAAGTGCCCGTAATTTAATATTTTAATAATACAACATATAACTTTTTTATACCACCGTAGAGCAAATTTAATGTACTTTTCAAATTCGTAATAAAAAATACAATGTTCCATTTGAAATTTGAAAGTTGCTATGACTTACTCAAAAACCGGAAGTGATACCAAGGATTCACATCCGCTATCATTTACTACACATGATACTGTATAAATCATGTATTTGACAAAAAACGCTAACTCAACAAATAAGCGAGATAAATGCTGGTTCATTTAAAAACAGACACCCTGTATATGGTTTAGTACGTTATCTTATAATCTTTATATTTAATACTTTACTTGATCCGGCCGAAAAATAAACCGAATATCCGATATCTGGTGTTCACTCAATTCACTACCCGTTGCATCACTAATAAAATACAAAAATTTCCCATTACTCATTACATGTCTTTTGACTTTGAACAGATTATTATAAATCAATACCGATCTAGCACGATATCTACCAATCGTGTTTCATTACTCACTTTGCTAGCTAACTATACTTACTTCCTACTATTACTTTGTTTCCAACATTACCCATCCAATGTGTGTATTTTGATACTTAATTGTTGTATAAGTTAGTGACCTGAGATTTGTTTTCTAAAATGGGTACAAGTAAGATATTTAATGAATATCGCCGCATATCAAAAATTCACTGATACTGAATCAAATGTACCCACCAAACCCACCTCTACCGCTCCTAAGAATTGTTCTAAATAGTTTAATGCATTGCTTAATAGTTTTTATGGTATAGAAATTCCTATAAAATAAAAATAAAATTTCAAATGTTATAGCCTTGGTAAAATAAAAATTAGCCTTATGACCTGTCTAATATTTAGTTCTGACTACGACACTGCCAGGACGATATGCTATTTTTATTAGTCAAAAATAGAGTTTTATGTTACATCTCTCAGAATCTTTAAAAATTATGCAAATAGGTACCTACTAAATAAAAGATCGCGGTTCTATTATTGTGTAGTTGACTTTCTTCTGAACATTGTATTGAAATTTCAAGTTTACATTCCAAACTACAATAACTATTTTTTTCAGATACTATAGTTGAACAGATAAATAAATGGCTTCTTTAGATTATTATAATCCGTTTTACACATACCTACGCGTAATTAGTGTATTATAGTTGTAGAGGTGCTTGCATTTAATTATTGAAAGTAGTATGTATAACTCGATAAAAAATATAAATAATAATAGTCTGGTTTATAAATAATGCATATGTAATTGTTAACCAATATATTTCCACATTTAATGACTATTAATGACTATTTATACAGTATTTTATACGTACCTATATGGGTAAAATATAATTTTCAGGTCCTTCACCCTTCGGTTATCAATACACAGTCGCTGTGCTACTCTTTTAATTCATTCTGGTATATTTTTTACTTCACCTTAATAGAGCGGATATTAAATGTCAGTCAGTGCCGTGGTTTCGATGGTTTTCCGCAGCTTTAAATAGGCACATGGCACATCACCGCAAAAATTGAGTGGAAATGTCAAAATCAAATCACGTTAAAATGTGCGATATACTATACACGAAACGGTTATTATTTTTTCAACACTAAAACATGATAATATAATAATAATAAATAACGCTAAGTCTGTGTGTTTTCACGACATTACAATGTTTGAGACGTTGCACTATTACTATTACAAAGTCCCGCAAGAACTTCGTGTGTTGTCTGGCTTTTAAGGCCCCGTGAGGTGTGATTCATCCAGAATACAAAGAACATCACATAAAGGTGAAACATGAAAATGTAATTATTTCATACACATAAGTACGATTATGTACACACTACATACACATAAAATAGTAACTAGCAAGCAGTGAGTAGATTTTTGGTAGGAGACAAAGATAATGGGAAAAATGACAAATGGCTATAAAAAAAAACTGACACTTTAGTTTATTATTTAATTATACTTGTTGATTAAAATGGTTTCTGAAAAAATCTTAATGCGGAAACATGTAACTTTATTGGTAGAAGTTTTCAGCTAAAATATAAATTACTTAAGTTTATTACAGTAGAATGAAATAATTGATCACAACAATTAACATTGAGTATAGTAAATAATCTAGATTACAACAATAATTTACAATCAATCAATACTTTGATAATTAATGGGAAATTTTAATCAGTAAATCAGTTATTTTCCTTTTTTATTGATTTACTTTGTTTCATTATATTTATTTTAATTGACTCCTGTCATTAGGGGAGATTCAGTCAGGTCTGTTATTATTATAATTTGTTATTACATGAAAAGAGTTTTCAAAAACTTATTATTATTTTTACCTATCCTAACTTAACTTTACATCTGTGCCATTTTCTTGAAGTGATTCTCTTTTAAACAAAAATTATTCGGGTTTATACAAAAGTATTTAGCAACTTTACGTTTTGACTACCTACTAGTTTCCACGATTGCCCTTGCTAACCTCGAGTTTTAATTAGTGAAAAATAGTTTTGACTGATTTCGGGTATAAATGGAAATATAGAATAGATATTTTTATTCTGTTTTATTTAAATATATTATTCATCGTGTTATTTAAGAAAATCATCGTACTTCAAGAAAATGCCTACTTCTACAAAAATCTAATGCAGTTAAGGTCCGTATTTAAATCTTAGTATATACAAAATTTGGTTATCAAATATTTGTTATACTTTTTGAGTTATCGTGAACGAAAAAATCGTTACGTTAGACAAGAAAGTGACTAATAGGGGTTTTTCCGTTAACAAAGGTAACAAATTAAAGTTACGTTTTTATATTGTCTCAATTTTTTAGTTATTGTAATTTTTTTTAAATTTCCATTAAAAAGATCTTTTTTGTACTCGAGGAAAAAATTAGGGGAACATTTTTTTGTTGACGAAAAATGTCCAATTTTCAAATCATGATAACTCGGTTGCATTTGTCCCAAAATCAATAATACTTTGAGTTTTAAAAAGAGCAAAGTCTCCTCATAACTTTGGATCAAATCATCGTAGAAATTTGTTCTTTTTTGAACTTTAAGGGAAATTTTGTGAACTTTAATGTCCTTGCCTTGAATATGGTCTACAATTTTTTTGGCAATCCGTGCAAGTTGTTAAAGTTGAACATTTTTTTCAGTCAAAAACTTTTTTTTCTATGGTGGTTTACGGGACATGAGATGTATCGAATGTGGCTTTTTTAAAACTTAAAGTATTATTGATTTTGGTTCAAATGCAACCGAGTTATCATGGTTTGAAAATTGGACATTTTTCGTCAACAAAAAAATGTTCCCCTAATTTTTTCCTCGAGTGTACAATACAATTAATTTTATATTAAAAGCTTTGTTTTTGTATGTAAAACAAAAAAAGCAAATAAACGGGCTAAATGGTACCTACCTAACATTTTTTATGCTTATACAGGGTTCGCCAGTCAAATGGAAATATTTGATGTGGGGCTTAGAGCTCGTAGTGAGGTGGTGGGGAAGAAAATAACCGACTTAACATTATCAGCGTGATCTACCATTTAGTTTATAATAGATAGTTGGACGGGTAAAAAGCATGGCATAATTTTTTAAGGTAAGGTAATTTTTTATCCTTCCATTAAACGTATCCTGTCAAGAAGCATTATCGATTATTATAAAGTAAAAATTCTATCTACAAAGAGCTAATTTGATTTTAATGCCAATCGGAATCAGTACTTTTGAAAAAGTAGCCTAACTAAAACCAAATTCACATATTACAGTGTCAAAGATTATGTGCTGGTCACATCAGATTTTTTAACACGAACTCACGAATTACAGTAGACAAGCATTAGCTTATTATACAAAAATAATTATGTAGATGCTATATAAGTACTTGTGTTTCCCACTTACTTGGCAAACATTTTCAAATTCTTTATTCAATGTATGGCAAACATTCAGTGAACTTGTAGCACCGACTTTGCAGGCAGTACTTATTACTTTTCCAAACCGATAAATAAACAATGTTCCGCAGCTTTAGTTACATTGATATATTTATATAATATCGTAAACCGTGTACCTTAGTCTGTTACAGCTTCATTTTTTACCTGTAACAATTTCTGTAATAATCCTCTCCATTTTTCGTATATCAATGGTTTTTGTTTGCCGAGTTTGAGTGAAGGTCATGGACCCCAGCGCCAATGTCCGGTGTGGAGAAAAAGTTCAAAAACCTCGAGCACTTGGTTCCTGGCTGTCGTGACGAGCAGAGAGAGTTTTTGGTGCTGATGCGTTTGACTGCCTATTTGTTTCATCTAGTAACATCGTGGGTTTGGATTACGTTTTTTGGCATTTATAATTCATTTGATTTCCTGTTGTATCTTCGGCACTGAATCCTGTAAGTATTTTTCTGTTTTTTATTTAACTCATTGAACAACGTCATTTCGCGAGGATCACATCTTGTTTGCCAATGTGATCTAGTTGCAGTGTTACAATTAAATTCACCGTTTATTATAATTTCGTCCTCAAATACTGTGTGTATTTGACGACGCAATTCTTTTTACCTGTACTTACAGTTTTCCATGCTCGAATTGTAGTTTTGAGGCTGTCAAAGCATTTGCACCTACAGTTCTTTCCATTCCGCCACCTTTCTGTTGTCACAGGCCTACGCAGAAGCTCAGGCAGCTTGCTGCTATCATTTTTTTGAAAATTTCTCATTTGACTAGTAGTTCTGTATTAAATATTTCTGTACGAGTTGTGTTGTCCATTTATCTGTGGTTGACACCAAAGCTCTGGGTTGAGTCTTTGGATTCAAACACAGATAAATTTTGTTGCATCAGCCCTCAGCTATTTATTTTTTTCTGAATGATTTGAGCACACTACCGTCCCTATCAGGAATCCTGTTGTGTTGATGAATGCTGTGTGAGTGATTTCTAGTACCAAGCTAATTTTTTTGTTTTCGGTCGCAATAGTTCCCGCTCTGCGATTTTTTTGATAATGTCATAAACCAGTTGTTAGTAGATTAAGTTGACTGTTTAATTTTAAGTTGGGCTCAGTTCACGAACATTTTTGGGTTGTTTTAATTGCGTTCGGAACTGAAATCCTTGGTTTTGACATTATTTTGCGCCGATTATTCAGTTTCGCTGATTTAATTAGCTTCTTTTGTTTTGTGTTATCACCGCATGCAACATATTAATGTTAGTTACGGTCTTGTTAGCGTTTTTATGTTTTTCCAGATCCTTGCTTTGCGTAAGATTTCTGTAAATTTACCTTCAGTATTTGCTAGCTCAACATTTGTAAAATTATTGTATTATTATTATTATTTTTTGGTTGCGATACTGCTTTTAGAGATTGGTACTGCCTTATTTTCTACTGTTTTAGATTGCACCAGGGCTAGGGCCTTAGGCAATCGGTGGCTGTGCGTGGGTGGTGAGTCCTGCTACTCGACAGCATCCGGACAGACGTCACTCACGGGTGCAGCTCTCCATTTCCGCCGCTACAGCCTTCCAAAGCCGACAATATAACTGCTAATACATACTACACCGAACTGGCCTGTCGTGCCACCGATCACGACCGAGCCGCAGCAGCAGCCATAGTCGAAGTAGCGAAGCTCAACCGCCAGAGTAGTCAGTCGACTCATGCTCACAAGCACCCCGATTTGCAAGAAGACCTAGCTAGCTGTTACCGCTGTGTTGTATTGCTTGTAAACCCTGGCTTACAGACCGACGAACCACTGCAGGACCTGCTCTAAAGCAAGGTTTGTGAATGTTATTAATTTCAAAATTTATATATTTCATTTGTTAAAAGCATTATTTACTGATTTGTTATTACGTCAAAATTTATTTACTAGAATATATATCCTGAGCTGTATATTTGTTCGTGACTTGTTTTCTTTATTTTCTGCTCGGGTGGCGCCTATCTTATTGAATAAAGAATCCTTCTCGAGCCCTAACCCACAAACTTGCTCCCAATCACCAACGCTAGCCGAGGCTTTATCTGCCTTTATTTCATCTCATCTTACCCCCCGGTTTTGGAATCGGAAGGTAAGTGAAGATAAGAAGAGGTAAGAAACTGGCTCCGCAACGTGTGGCCCGAGTAACAAGCACCTTGTTCCTAGAATATTCAAAATTCCATCCTTAAGCGCACCAAGTGTTTGTTAAAGTGATTCTTTATCTTTTTATGTTTCTTGGTAACTTCACTAATTTTGTATGTGATGTGAATACGCTAACAAAAAAACTAACTATCATCAACATATTATTTATTTGTACTAATTTTGTTCTGAATTATTTTGAGGGAACATGGATCCTAAAATTGTTGATTACTTACTACCGGATGAGATCAATTATGAATTGCGAGTACGAGGAATTAATGAGAATGACGACCCACGCAAAGTTTTGAGAGGATGGTTGATGTTGGAAGGAGAGAGCACGAGCTATTCCAGTATGACTGTTACCAATCCTGCTGCCGATCATGGAGAGTGTCTTCAGAAACTGAAACATTTAGCAGGTGAGCTCAAATCATTTAAAAATTTATCCTCCGAAAAGTATCAGTCTATGTCAGCTCGTATGGGGTATTTGAAATGCAGAATTGGCCGTTTAAATAAATATTATCCGTGCTCAAACTTATTTACGACTTTGGCTGCTTTGCGTGCAGATTTGGAATCTTTTCAATCGGTAGATTTTGTTCAAAATTCATTAATCTCTTTTGACGACCCTATATTTCTGCCGAAGTCTTTTCATGAACCTCAAGAACCACAAATTTTTCGTCCGGTTCCATGTGAATCAACATCGTCACCACTCATTCCAGAACTTAGACATCAACAATTAATTAAACCACCGATCGATTTATCACCTTTTATTCCACAATACCTACCGAGACCTCAGCAATCACACGAATCGTATGTACACCTTTGGAAAATTAAATTTGACGGTACTGGTAGCGTAAATGAATTTATAGAGCAAATTAAGGAAACTGCGAAATCCAGAGCTATCTCTTTAGAGCAAGTTCATCGACAAGCAACAGAATTATTCTCCGGTTCTGCCTTACTTTGGTATCGTTCAGTAAGAGACAGCATTCATTCGTGGGAAGATTTAGTTTCACGATTGCGTGCGGCATTTTTAGCAATCGATTACGAATATGAATTATGGGAAGAAATTAAAGCAAGAACACAAGGTGCCGATGAAGGAATAGAGATGTATGTTGCGGTAATGAACAATTTATTCAATCGGTTAGCTACTGCTCCTGCTGACGACATAAAATTACTTACGATCATTCGCAACTTACAACCACGCTTTCAACGTGAAATTGCCGTCACACAATCTCAACATCTACACCAGCTGATTTATATCTGCAAGATCATCGAAAGTACGGAATATCGCGTTTCTAAATTTAAAAATCCTCCGTCCCGTCATCCTAAACTCTTAGAACCAGAATTAGCTTATAACCCACCATCCTACAGCCGATCTCGACCTCCTGCTGTTAACCGAGTGCATGAAATCACCAAGTCAGCTCCAATACTTTGTTGGAATTGCGATCTAACAGGACATATTTCTAAAAATTGCCCTCGACCTCTCGTCAAGCACTGCTTTTCCTGTGGAATTAAAAATGTTACCAGATTTACCTGTCCTGTCTGCACCAAATCAAAAAACTAATTTACCGACGCCGCTTCAGCCGACGGTGTCCACGGTTCAATATAAAGGTTGATTTACCTGCCTGGATTTCTTGGTTATCAAATGTTGAAAATTTTTATAAATCATCCGAAGTTGCTCCTGTTTTGAAACATCCTGGTCAAGATACCCGCCCTTACGTAAATATAGGATTGCTTAACAACAACGTCACAGCTTTATTGGATTCTGGCGCCAACATTTCTGTTATTGGAAATTTGGGTTTACGATTGTTGACGCGTCATGATTTGAAGATATTACCTGCTGATGATGTCCACGTAAGTACTGCGGATGGCTCCGTTCAGACCATTCTCGGTTATGTCATTATTCCTGTTACCGTTGGAGCGATTACTAAAATGTTAAAATTTTTATTAGTACCGTCTATCAAACAATCCGTTATACTCGGTATCGATTTTTGTAATTTGTTTGAGATCAGCTTAAATTTTTCCGCCAACAGTTGGATTTCACACTCTACTACTTCGCAACAAATTTCATCGATTCAGACAGCCGAAAATTTAACTTCTGCACAACAAGCTGCTGCCCAGCGTGTCATTGATGCCTACGCTAAACTTGGAGCTAAAGGACTTGGTTGTACGCACTTATTGAAGTATAAAATCGATACTGGAGACGCCACACCGATTAAGTCACGTTATCATCCTATGTCACCGGTCATGTTGGCTCATCTTCATGCCGAATTGGACAAGATGCTAGAGCTTGGAGTTGTGAGACGTTCTACTAGCCCGTGGTCGTCCCCTGTTCTGTTGGTAAAGAAAAAGTCTGGTGAATATCGTTTTTGCTTTGACGGACGCAAGCTGAATGCTGTTACGAAAAAGGACGCATATCCTCTGCCGTATATACAAGATACTTTGGATCATCTACGTGATAATCGGTATTTGTCGTCGATAGATTTAAAAAATGCTTTTTGGCAAATTCCGCTTGACGAATCTTCATGCGAGAAGACTGCTTTCACTATTCCAGGTCGTGGTTTGTTTGAGTTTGTACGTTTAGCTTTTGGTTTAACAAACGCACCTGCAGCTCTTCAAAGACTGATGTCAGATGTCATCGGCGATGATCTTTATCCATTTGCGTCTATCTATTTAGACGATATGATTGTGAGCACTAGCACATTCGAAGAACATGTAACTATATTATATGAGATTTTATCCCGATTGGAGAGAGCCGGTTTAACAATTAATTTTGATAAATGTGAATTTTTCCGGCCCAGCTTGAACTACTTAGGATATGTCGTCGATCAGAATGGTTTACGAACTAATCCTGATAAGATTGAATCTATAACAAAATATCCGTTACCTCAGAACGTCACAGAACTTAAACGATTCATGGGTTTAGCGTCGTGGTATCGTCGCTTCGTGCCACAATTTTCAACCATCGCAGCACCTATCAACGCGCTGTCCAAAGGTAAGCGGAAGCTAAATAAGCTAGATTGGAATGAGGAGGCTCGCGATGCATTTAAGAACTTAAAAGCAGCTCTGACATCAGCGCCAGTCTTGACGAGTCCTGATTTCTCCCTCCCGTTCACTATCCAGACTGACGCTTCCAACTATGGTTTAGGCGCCATACTTTCTCAAGCTACTGCCGACGGAGAGCACGTTATTTCGTACATCAGTCGCACCCTGAACAAAGCCGAGAGAAATTATTCAGCAACGGAGAAGGAATGTTTGGCCGTCGTCTTCGCTATACAGAAATTCCGTCCCTACGTAGAAGGTTCTAAATTTACTGTCATCACCGATCATTCTTCGTTACTGTGGTTGATGAATATGACCGATCCTTCTGGACGACTCGCTCGTTGGGCGGTCAAATTACAACAATTCGACTTCAAATTATTGCATCGTCCTGGAAAACTTAACGTTGTGCCAGATGCATTATCCCGAGCTCCTGTCGAGATTGCCAGTTTGGTTGCTGCTGCGAACCTACGAGATAAATGGTACATAAAACTTAAAGAGTCCGTAGAGAATAATCCTGCTGATTATCCTGATTGGAGAATTGACGGCGATGTTTTGTATAAATTAATTCCTAATAATATCAGCGTAAGTAATTTGTCAGCCTGGAAAATTGTCGTACCGTCCGATCATCGAAATAAATTACTTCAACAATTTCATGATTCACCAACTTCAGCTCATTTTGGGATATTTAAAACTTACCGCAAGTTAGCTGAACAATACTATTGGCCGAAGATGAAGTCCAGTGTAGTACGATACGTTTCACGATGTCAGGTTTGCCAGGCGCAGAAGGTTCCTGCTCTGCAGCCGCCAGGACTAATGGGTACACATAAACACATTAAATATCCGTGGCAAGCGATTGCGATTGATTTGATGGGCCCTCTGCCTCGTTCGTCTTCAAACCATGTATACATACTAGTGATTTCGGATTGGTTCACGAAATTCCCTCTCGTTTTTGCCTTGAGGCAAGCTACTGTTGCCGGCATCTGCAAAATTTTGGAAAATGATGTATTTCTTGTTTACGGCGTGCCGCAGATAGTCATATGCGATAATGGGACACAATTTACTAGTAATGTGTTTAAAGCTTTATTGAAGAAGTACGAAGTACCCAAGCAATGGTTTAACGCGAGATACCACCCGCAAATTAATTTTGTAGAACGTACTAACCGTATTGTCAAAACTGCGATTCGATCTTACGTGGACAAACAGCAACGCCACTGGGACAAAAATCTGTCAGCGATTGCGCAAGCTATACGAACATCAGTACATGAAGTTACGGGATTTACTCCTGCATACTTAAATTTTGGTAGGCATGTACCTTTGTCCGGATTATTTTATGGAAAATCCCCCGACGAAATCAGCAGCGATAAGCACTCTGAGTATGCTCACCACTTGCTCGATCTTCAAGACCATTTTAAAACCGTCGAAAAGAAAATCGTCGCTTCACATTATCGTTCTGCTCGGCACTACAACTTACGACGGCGTCAGCTCGAATTTTTTGTAGGAAACAAAGTTTGGAAAAAAAATTACGTTTTGTCTAACGCCGCACAGCATTTTTCCGCTGCTCTTGCGCCCAAATACGTGCAATGCACGGTAAAGAAGAAAATATCGAAATTAATTTATCAATTGGTTGATGCCGACGGACACGATCTCGGGAGATGGCATATAAAGGATTTAAAGCCCGATGGAGCTGAAGATCAATCTGTAACTGCAGATACGACAAATTAAATGGGATGACGTCTTCCGTTTTCTTTTTCAATGTTTATTGGGGTAGTGTTACAGCTTCATTTTTTACCTGTAACAATTTCTGTAATAATCCTCTCCATTTTTCGTATATCAATGGTTTTTGTTTGCCGAGTTTGAGTGAAGGTCATGGACCCCAGCGCCAATGTCCGGTGTGGAGAAAAAGTTCAAAAACCTCGAGCACTTGGTTCCTGGCTGTCGTGACGAGCAGAGAGAGTTTTTGGTGCTGATGCGTTTGACTGCCTATTTGTTTCATCTAGTAACATCGTGGGTTTGGATTACGTTTTTTGGCATTTATAATTCATTTGATTTCCTGTTGTATCTTCGGCACTGAATCCTGTAAGTATTTTTCTGTTTTTTATTTAACTCATTGAACAACGTCATTTCGCGAGGATCACATCTTGTTTGCCAATGTGATCTAGTTGCAGTGTTACAATTAAATTCACCGTTTATTATAATTTCGTCCTCAAATACTGTGTGTATTTGACGACGCAATTCTTTTTACCTGTACTTACAGTTTTCCATGCTCGAATTGTAGTTTTGAGGCTGTCAAAGCATTTGCACCTACAGTTCTTTCCATTCCGCCACCTTTCTGTTGTCACAGGCCTACGCAGAAGCTCAGGCAGCTTGCTGCTATCATTTTTTTGAAAATTTCTCATTTGACTAGTAGTTCTGTATTAAATATTTCTGTACGAGTTGTGTTGTCCATTTATCTGTGGTTGACACCAAAGCTCTGGGTTGAGTCTTTGGATTCAAACACAGATAAATTTTGTTGCATCAGCCCTCAGCTATTTATTTTTTTCTGAATGATTTGAGCACACTACCGTCCCTATCAGGAATCCTGTTGTGTTGATGAATGCTGTGTGAGTGATTTCTAGTACCAAGCTAATTTTTTTGTTTGTCATCCTCATTGCGTGTAACCCGCCCCCTTGAATCGAACACTCAATATACGTTGACATCACGCTCTCTACGCGTTCCACGCGCTCCTCAACACTTGATGTGTCATGTCCACAATTATCACTCTCCGAGCGGCTAATTGATATGCCAGGCTTGGCTATCTATCAATCAGCTGCACAGAGGTATAGAAGCGGCATGTCTCTCTAGCCATACCTAGTCATCAATGTGCCATTGTGGCACTCTGAACAATATTGTCATATTGAAATCGTTTTATTGATTGACATAACGCGAGGAAAAATCTAGTTTCATTAATAATTATTAAATACGTGAACATACTTTGTATTTTTTTTAGGTATCTGAAATTAACTGTAAAGTATACTATATAATCCTGCAAATCAAATAATAGGTATTTATCTAAAGTTATTCATAAAGTTTCAATTTCAAATATGATATGATTTTTTGCAATATGGCTACGAAAAAGATCGTGTTATCGATATTTTTGTTAAAAATCGGATTGATCGAAATAATCGATTAATCGGAAAAATAGATATTTTGAAAAGATCGATTTTTAAAAAGATCTATGATTAAAAAATTGATGTTTCTAAAAGACCGATCTTCTTTCAAGGCGCTACACTTGTGCCAAAAATATAGTGAATAAATGACCTTGCTATATTACAAACTTAGCTCTTGTTAATACACCTGCATTGTTCATATTTTTATATATATATATATATATATATATATATATATATATATATATATATATATATAGAATAATAATTATGAATTCTGATTCTATTACAGCAATATTGTAGTGTAGAGCCTTAAATGATCGGTTTTTTTAAATCCAAACGTATTTCAAAATCGATGCACATAAACAACGTTGCGAATTGTTTACTAAATAATAATTATTTTTGGATTCAAGGTCAAACACCTTAATAATGAAAGTTACATTTTTTCAATGATAAGAAGTTGAATGGTTTAGTTCGTTTTTTGATGTGCAAAAATTTATTAGATACTAGAAATAAGAATGATCATAATATATAATATACCTATCTATAGATTGGCTAAGCTCCGAGTAGAATGCTTTACAATAATTATTCAACAACAATATTTTAAATTTTCCGCTAGTCCCATTTTCATTTATGTGGGTTTTTATCTCGGTTTTTATAGAAATACAATCAATTCAAGACAAAACACATTGAATAAATTTTAAATTTGTCTAAATAAATATACCTACCTACGGTGCTTTAAGCTAATTAAAGTTTATTGATTTTTAAAAATGTTGAATTTTGTTTCCTCGTGAGGCGAGGACCCGGACCCCTTCGGCCCTCCTCTGGGTGCGTCATTGAATAGGTGCAACTTAATATTATATTGCGCGTTGCGACAAAAACAATAACAATAAACTAAAAGTGGCATAAGTACAAATAATTTTAGAATGTACAAAAGTATTGTAATGAATGATACCAAAGACTGAATGCTTTCGTCATCGAAGGTCGATGACCTAGCAGATTTTGGCATCTGATTGCCGGAAACTGGATACCAGATTTAATTGGAAACCGAATTTCAGATGCAAGAAACCGCGAATATCTGATATCCCATAATCGGCCAGCAGTATTCAGATTCTGGTAACCGGATTTTAAATTTCAGAAACCGGATACCGAATTTCAGAATTCAGAAACCGGATACCTACCGGGTTTATACTTCCGGTTCTCAGATTTAGAATTTCAAATGTCGGATTGAGAATTCCGCAAACCGGATTAGAAATTTCGAAATACAAAATTTGGATTCAGAATATACAAGGTGTTTCTATACCTTTGCACGAAACTTTAATAGATTATATAATTTGATATAGGTACTGATTGTAGATAAAAATAGATTTTTTCAAAAATCGTAAAAATAAGGGTAGTGAAAATTTTAGTGTCTCCTTGTTTGAAAGTACATTTAACTGTGTATTTATAAATTTACATACCAATAAGTGACTATTATGTAGATAGTCTTATAGTAGGTATTTATTATTTTATTTTATAAATAACATAATAAATAAACAGTTAACCGGACGTTCAAAAACATGGACCTAATATTTCACTACAGGTACCTACTTATTTTTGCGAATTTTGAAAAAATCTCTTTTATCTACAATCATCAGTAGGTTCCTATATCAAATTATATAATCTATTAAAGTTTCGTGCAGAGGTATAGAAACATCCTGTATACGGTTTATTAACTGGATATTATTGTATTACAGTATACATATAAGAGATGGGAATATAGGTAATTTAGATTTAGGTTCTTTATATGTGAATTTGATCCAATTTATTTTAAAACACACTATTTAAGAGGCTGCAGCCGAAAAAGCAACATTTTCTAGCTAGTCTAGAAGCTATATTATACAACATTTAATGTTGAAATTTTGTATAATAAATATTTAAGATCAGATTTAGTGCGCTATAGGACGTTTTTATAATTTTTTGTGAACATATTTGATTAATATCAAATTCAAATAAGAACATTTCTTGATATAGGCAAATTTTCAACTAGTCTTGTAGCTGTATTTTTGCAGTAAATTTGTTCAAATTTTGTACACTATATATTAAACCATGTATAAAGTGCGCTATAGAACCAAATTTCAAATAATGCTTAAGATAATTAAGTAAATAATATTTAAATTTCACTATTTTTCAGTACAAGTTTTGGAGGGTTTATTATACTTTAAATCATAAATAATTGGAATTTATTCCTTTCAATCGATAATTCACACTTTTATGAACAGATTTTATATTATAAAGTGCTAATTTTTATAACAACATTAACAATATTTTACTTTTAAAAACTACTAGAAATCGTGAAATTCAGTTCACACTTTCCTCGTAAGATAGCGTGCCTAGTTCACTGTTAGAGCGAGCAGTGGCTTATATTTTCATTGGTTCACTCTGTATATGGTGAAGGGGGTCTGAGGAAGGGGGTCTGCGGAAGTCTGGTACTATTCAAATGAGGAGTAAGTTGTGGTTTTACAGAATTAATAAATAGTAGTGTGTTTTGTAGAAGTTTTAAAAATTTTAATATTTTAGTTTCTAATGTTGTGTTGATTTAGTTTATTTAAATTATTAACCTTGTCTCGCTAATCATGGGTAGTACAAATAATGAGCAAGTAAAATTTACGAAAATAAGAAAAAGTATAAAAAATAAATTAAAAACAATGCGTACAGCTCAGGGTCGGACTGGCCAGGTCGCCAAGTCGGCAATTTCCGACAGGGTCATTATTAGGGACGAAAGTGAGATATTTCCGATCGGTCAATTCTCTTCCTCTCTAAGAAGAAAAAGCACTTTTCCTCCCGCTTTATGCGATAATCCATTTGATTTTTCCTTCCTAGGAAGGAAAAGTACTTTTCCTCCCGCTTTTTATGGAATTATTTATTATTATTATTTTTCCAATGTTATCATTATCCGGTTCATCCCTTTCTTTAATTTGTAATTACTGCTTTTCTTTGGAAGAAGTTCAAATGTGAACAAACGAGTCTCGTATATCTTACCGTTTCCGTGTAAGAAAACTAGGCCCCATTTGTGGGCCCCTAAAATTTTCGACACTTTGTGCATTTAAGTTACTAACTATAAGAGTTCAAATGTGGACAGACGAATTTCATATGTCTTACCGTTTCCGCGTAAGAAAAATTGGACCCATTTGTGGGTCTCCAAAACTTTTGACACTTTGTGCACTTAACTTACTAAATACAAGGAGTTCAAATATGAAAAGACCAATATCGTATGTCCGTTTCCGCGTTAGAAAAATAGGTCCCATTATTTGTTTATTGATTGAGACATAGGCACGTACACAAGGAGGTATACAAAGGGTGTAACTTCAAATTATAAGACATTTGACCTTGAATGAAACAAATTTCGCCTGTGGCGCATACTAATTAGTTCATTTCCATTCAACCTTTATTGTAATACGACATATTACTCATTCTGTATATTCTCAAAATTATTGATATTTTTGGAAGTGAGTTTTGGGACCAAATTACAATTTTTCCTTGCGGGACTAAAAAAATGATGCCAGTCCGACCCTAGTGCAGCTAAATTAAAATTACTTGAAAATACTTCAGATTTGGTCAGTTTTATGTCATTTTCATTATTTTAATTATTTATGTTTGTAAAAATATAATAATATTAACAATTTAGGCTAATTTAAGACTGCCGTGTAAAATTAATCAAAACTAAAATATTTATTCCGTCACTCTGACAGTTGACAGATTTGAAATAGGGTACTTTACTATAGTAGCAAATTACTAATCCGCAGTCAATTATATTGAAAGGAGACCTCAAAAATGAGTTATTATTGCCATGAAAAAAGTTTTCAAAAAGTTTATAGTTCTTTAAATATTTGAGATTTTACGTATCGATACATCTACGTCACAGTAATGCGTTTTCACATGTATTCTTACTTACAGTAATAAAGAAACTACCAAATTGTGTTTTATATTTTGTAACATTTTAACATCCGATTTTACATGGAGAACATTTTAATTCCAGCCCCATTGTTTGAGAAAATTGCAGCTATACATCTACGTCACACAAACTTTAAAAATAAATTATAGCTTTATTAAGAACAATAAAGGCTAATCAGTACTCACAATCGCTTTCAAATATCATGAAAAAACTTTTTAAAAAAATGGTAAACTACCCTATTGTTATAATTTATTTATTGAATCTTAAGAAGAAAACTAATCGAAAAAGAAATTAATAATCATTTTATTTTTCTTCCTATAGTAGGTACACTATGTTCCAAATGTTCTGCCCCAGCCTTAGAAAATCCCCCAGTGATCCGCAACCATTGTAGCACCATTCGTCAAAATATTCGAAATACGGCCTACTTAGGTTGTAGAAAAAGACAGCATGCGAAAGATAGAAGCAGTTCTCGGTGAATCATTGCGGATTACGCCAGGTAGAGGAAAAGTGTAGAACAATAATTGCTTTGAGCTCTGTTTCGGTTTAGAAATACAATTTCCATAGTTTTGTTTTCTTCACTTCGTTACATTTCTAAACAAAAATTGCGTTATTATGAAATGAAAAAATTCTTTTAAATAAACAATTTTATTAAAATTTGTATCTTAAAAATGCCACAATACCTTAAAACTAAAAAATTAACTTATTGCCAAATTTTATATTAAATACATAAGATAATTATTGGTAGGCAAAAGGTAAAATTTAAAAATGAAGGCGATCCTATCCTAAACTGACCGAATAAATTGAAAGTAAAAAAATCTAATTGCAGCATAACATGGATAACATTTTGACGAATGATTTTTGTACGGGGTTGCTAAGTAAGTATATTGAATTAATAAAATTAAATTAAAAAATAGAAATAAAAATACAAAAATATGCAGAATTACCTATAATTGTTAATTATTTTTATGATTAGTAATTTCATTTTCAATATTTTAATTTAGTTTACATTAAATACATAATAACAATAAGTACGATAAAAAGTTACATAGAAAAAAATCCAAGTAATATCATTTTTAGCAATAATTCCCGGGCAAAATTACAAGATTATAAAAAATGATCACCACACGATTTTTTTATTTCATAACCCGATACACAGTAAATCTTTGAATGCCGGCGTATTCACATCAAAGTTTACTTGTATCTAACTTCGTAATATCTACATGTGTAGCAAAGTTAATGGAAAATATCTTATTAGATGCCATCCACATATGATACAATTTTTTTTTTTTAATATGAACTATTAAAATTCCTATTAACAATGTCGAAATTTTTAGTTAATTTAGAATATTGATGGCGGCGCGCCGTAAAAAATATTGGCGTCGGCGTGAAATATATACCGGCGGCGTGGCGTGGCGGCCCACGGGTCTAACACACATGTTTACCATAATGCCACAATTGAAATTATTTGAATTTATTGTTTTGTGTTTTAAGTAAATTAAAATTTTTACTTGTATAAAAATTTTAAAATTGTTACTCTCATTGTCTTTATTTATAAATTATTTGTTTGGGCTTTGTTCTGTATATTTATATTTATTTATACGACGTTTCGGAAAACGTCGCAAATCGATCATAACATTAGTTGCTTTTATATACCTATTTAAACAAAGACTAATACAAATAATTATATTGTTTATGTAGATATTTTGGAAAACAATGATAGTAAAGTAGTAATTTTCACGGATACATTTTTAACACATAGATGTTTATACGTAAGTGCAATAATTTAGGCAGGAACGGGAAACATGATAGTAACGAATCTTGATAATAATTGTAACTTTTAGGACAATAATTCATAGTTTCTTTAAAAAAAACTTTTAATTTATGCCTAATGCATACAATCTTGCAACACGCATTTCAATAAAACAGTTTGATATGTTTCATTCTCATTTAATTTACTGAAACATTATTACTGTCATTTCATAATAATGCAATTTATGTTTAGAAATGTAATGCAGTGATGAAAACAACTAAGGAAAATATGTTTCTAAACTAAAGCTCAAAGCAAACGTTCTACACTTTTCCTTTACCTGACTTAGTAATGATTCACCGAGAACTGCTTCTATCTTTCGCATGCTGTCTTTTTCTACAACCTAAGAAGGCCGTATTTCGAATATTTTGACGAATGGTGCTACAATGGTTGCGGATCACTGGGGGATTTTCTAAGGCTGGGGCAGAACATTTGGAACATAGTGTACACTATGTTCCAAATGTTCTGCCCCAGCCTTAGAAAATCCCCCAGTGATCCGCAACCATTGTAGCACCATTCGTCAAAATATTCGAAATACGGCTTTCTTAGGTTGTAGAAAAAGACAGCATGCGAAAGATAGAAGCAGTTCTCGGTGAATCATTGCGGATTACGCCAGGTAGAGGAAAAGTGTAGAACAATAATTGCTTTGAGCTCTGTTTCGGTTTAGAAATACAATTTCCATAGTTTTGTTTTCTTCACTTCATTACATTTCTAAACAAAAATTGCGTTATTATGAAATGAAAAAATTCTTTTCAATAAACAATTTTATAAAAATTTGTATCTTAAAAATGCCACAATACCTTAAAACTAAAAAATTAACTTATTGCCAAATTTTATATTAAATACATAAGATAATTATTGGTACTGACAAAAGATAAAATTTAAAAATGAAGGCGATCCTATCCTTAGACTGACCGAATAAATTGAAAGTAAAAAAATATAATTGCTGCATAACATGGATAACATTTTGACGAATGATTTTTGTACGGGGTTGCTAAGTAAGTATATTGAATTAATAAAATTAAATTAAAAAATGGAAATAAAAATACAAAAATATGCAGAATTACCTATAATTGTTAATTATTTTTATGATTAGTAATTTCATTTTCAATATTTTAATTTAGTTTACATTAAATACATAATAACAATAAGTACGATAAAAAGTTACATAGAAAAAAATCCAAGTAATATCATTTTTAGCAATAATTCCCGCGCAAAATTACAAGATTATAAAAAATGATCACCACACGATTTTTTATTTCATAACCCGATACACAGTAAATCGTTAAATGTTTAATCAGTACCTACATTAATTAACACACAATTTGACTTGTGCAGCGTTGAGGTTAATAGTGGCGGCGGCGAATTGTTAAAAATAAACGCTTAATTTTTAAGTGGCTTTTCTTTAGGCAGCGCGGCGGTGTACGCCGGCGTATTCACATCAAAATTTACTTGTATCTAACTTCGTAATATCTACATGTGTAGCAAAGTTAATGGAAAATATCTTATTAGATGCCATCCACATATGTATGATACAATTTTTTTTTTTAATATGAACTATTAAAATTCCTATTAACAATGTCGAAATTTTTAGTTAATTTAGAATATTGATGGCGGCGCGCCGTAAAAAATATTGCCGTCGGCGTGAAATATATACCGGCGGCGGCGGCGTGGCGTGGCGGCCCACGGGTCTAACACACATGTTTACCATATGCCACAATTGAAATTATTTGAATTTATTGTTTTGTGTTTTAAGAGCCTATTGCATGGCAATAATACGCATTGAAAAACGAGTAATTTTTGTGAGTATCTCAATCTAATACTGTTATACGTATGATGTTGAATTTTTGTATGTAGACTAAGGAAGCATACTAAAAGTGTGGAATCTTCAAAATCTTTAATTAATGTACCTAATTAGTTTGGCTTTAATAATTACGCGAAATTCGGCGAAAATTGTACAAGTTTAGATATAATTTATGGCCATTCTGTTGATAAAATTATAGTTTTATTGTTTTTCCGCCTTTTTTACATCTATGTTCTACTCATTTTGACTTTAAACTCAATGATAACTTTTATAGTTTATTCATGAGATCCTCACGAAATTCTAGTGTTTTATACAAAATTTAAAATTGTTACTCTCACTGTCTTTATTTATAAATTATTTGTTTGGGGTTTGTTCTGTATATTTATATTTATACCTATTTAAACAAAGACTAATATAAATAATTACATTGTTTATGTAGATATTTTAGAAAACAATGATTGTAAAGTAGTAATTTTCACGGATACATTTTTAACACATAGATGTTTATACGTAAGTGCAATAATTTAGGCAGGAACGGGAAACATGATAGTAACGAAGCTTGATAATAATTGTAACTTTTAGGACAATAATTCATAGTTTCTTTTAAAAAAACTTTTAATTTATGCCTAATGCATACAATCTTGCAACACGCATTTCAATAAAACAGTTTGATATGTTTTATTCTCATTTAATTTACTGAAACATTATTACTGTCATTTCATAAATAATGCAATTTATGTAATGTAGTGATGAATACAACTAAGGAAAATATGTTTCTAAAGTAAAGCTCAAAGCAAACGTTCTATACACTTTTCCTTTACCTGACTTAGTACTGATTCACCGAGAACTGCTTCTATCTTTCGCATGCTGTCTTTTTCTACAACCTAAGAAGGCCGTATTTCGAATATTTTGACGAATGGTGCTACAATGGTTGCGGATCACTGGGGGATTTTCTAAGGCTGGGGCAAAACATTTGGAACATAGTGTACCTACGTATATTTTATCATAATTAAATGAAATACTTAGTTTTTATCTAATTTTTTTCTCTTGCACTCTGTAAACAACTCATATAATGAAACATTTAATTTAAATTTATCTCGTGACAGCAATGTTCAATATCAATATCAATAAAAAAAAGCTCTACTATAAATTTAATTTTGTTTAACCTCTTAGTTAAAAAAATAATACCCTTAAAATCGTTCTACAAAACCTTACATACTTATTTCCTAAAAAAGAAAATTTTAAATATGCTTCTCTGCTTCATTCTGCTATCCAAATCTCAAACTTTTACGAATACTGTATTGAGACCCGTCGACTCCGTTGCATGCGATAGTGGAAGGGGAAGTGTTTGAGCCCGCCCGCTCGCTTGTCTACTCCCTACCAGCCACCGCACGCTTCGGCCAAATTTCCCCTCGGTTTTTAGGCTGCCGGTAAAAATAGGTAAAATCATGTTGGGCTCAACTGCAAGCATTTTCTTCAAAACGGATTTTGTTCTATAACTTATAAAAATAGTACAGTACCTACTCACATAGAAAAGAAGATAAGAACGCTAAATTCCTATCTCGAATTATGTAGCACCTACAAATTATATCGATATCCAGATATTCGAGCTTTTTTTCACATATACAGGGTGTTTCATAACGGCTAGGCGAGAATTGTTTGTTTTTTATTAAATGGAACATCCTATATATTTTATATATGTATTTTGAATTGTATTTTATTCCCCTATACGAAAATATAAATTTTGTTTTAGTTTTCAGCGAAATTGAAAAGTTATTCCAGTTTTTCTCTAAAATGGTCGAATACACGCATTGCTTTATAAAGCCGTACTGATGTTATTTGAATAGTAAAAATTAAGATTTTTTTTCTGTACGACTGTAACTATACTTTGTGTTCTGATATATTTTTTTTAATGGAATGTAAAGCGAAATCAAATTTACTCAATTTCAAATGACTCGTCATTTTCAAACAGAACGTTCTATATTTGATTATTCTGTTGTGTGTCTTTTTGTATTATCTTCATGTTATTAAGGGTATCCTATGCCTAAAACAATAATTTCGGAGTTTTTCGCCATTTACGACGGGCATTTCGATAACTCACTCTGTATATTCTGTATTTTGACAGCCCCATTATTGGGCACCAACTAGCTGTTACTAAAACAGTTTGCACTTGCAACGGGTTGGAAACAGTCATATTGAATATTATCAACCATTAGGATTTAATTTGGGTTATTTAAAAATTAATTACTCGGCAACTAAATTCCTAATAATCCGGTACGAACGAAAACACAGATAAACTGTTCATTTTGTGATTAAGGAATAGAACTTTTCACAGTGAATAATTAATCCCTGACTCACAAATTTCACAGTTTTTATCCATACTCATCAGACTATGACAACATAATAAAAAAATAAACTATCGTGTTCAAGCGTTTTTTTATCCTTATGCATACCAAAAGTTTTGAATTTACATAAATTTTAAATTTGAATGCTTAATATATCTCTGTCAGGAAAAAAAAATTGGTATTTCTGGTAGGTACTTTACCTTTACCATGTCAGGTCTTCAATTCACCTTCAGTGTTTAGAATACTAATAATAATAACAGTTTTCTAACTTTTTATTGTAAAATTTTCACATCATTTTCATGTAAATATCACATATTAAAACCTCATAAATTATGATAAATATTTAATGAATGAAATTACATAGAGTAAAGTAGTAGTTAATAAACACGCTTCTAACGTAGTTATTAACCTAACGACGTTAACATGAAGCAATTGTCAGTCATTAATATTTTTGAACGTTAAATGAAAATGTACAAATTATCGACTTGCTTGTATAAATATACAACCATACATTGAAAGGTTAATTTTATTTCTCAGGACCGTAACTAGGTATTGTAGCACCAATTGCAAATTATACCTGTTTATTTCAATTTTAATATCCATACACAACATTCACGCCTTTTTCTAAATGGGGTATGACAGCCTAACAAAGAAAGAGATATGTATTTTATCGTGTATTCGAATTGCGAAATCAACTCTCATCAACAGTATACTCATGGATATTAGTGCAGAGTATTAGAGTATATTGCAGAGACGATTTTTGTGCAGATAAAATAGAATATGTGTTCATGATTGGATTTCAACCTGAGTCCTCAGATCCGTCCTATAACTGAAAGACATTAAAATTCTGCCTCTCTCTGTGCAACAAACAGTATAACTAATTGTTGTATAATCAAGATTGATTGTTATATCCAAGGTTTATTATAGTAATCAATGACTTAATTGCACTGAAGTGAACAAAGAATGAACAAGAACAACTACCTTCATATTTTACATATCTTATACCTATGTATTTTAATACTTTTTATAAAACGACTGTTTTTATTGATTAATATTCCCAGAACACAAAATTTCCCTATTTGTCTCTGTTGTTGTGATTTGTTTGATGGTATTTGACTCGGTGTTTAGTAGGCGCTAACAGCAGTTTGATACTTGGGTATATTGGATATTATGTCACCTTGAGACGGTTTTTTGAAGCGTTCTTATGTTCCCTATCCTGGCGACGAATGCCGCACGCTGTGTTCCATGTTCCAAGCACGAAAGCTTGCGGAACAACTGGGGCAAAATAATGAACAATCGATAACTGAGGAAAGGTCAAATATTTCGCTCAGCCAAAACGTTTTAATTTCTTATAAACTATACTTTTAACATTCATGTAAGCAAAAAATATTAACAAATTAAATAGATAACCCGGCATCTGACACATGGGGTGTGAGAAACCCCAGCGTTCGAAAAATACAGCGCTTTAGTAGCTTTCATGAGTTTATCTGCACATTTCTTTAAATACAACAGACTTTTAAATGATAGTGGGAGGATATCATTGTTTCAAACTGGACTAGGGTTTCTCATTCCCCACGTGTCGGATTAAGTTTTTGTGTTATCAAATTTTTAATGTTATTTAATATTTATTTATTTTCAATTATTTATTGCTACAATGGGGGTTTCCACGATTATTATTATTTTTTATGTTAATCTATATATTGAAATATTAGACCCGTATTTTTTTGCTAAAAGTTGCCGCGAAAAACGATGCCATGAGTAACGGTGTGTCGTCACCGGCTCTGAGAACATACGTTCACCGCGCTGACAAGAACCGAATACGATACGTAGATCTTACCGTATTTCAACACAGGTCCGTCGTCCATGTTATCCTACATAATGATATCAATGGGAGCTTACAGGCCAAACTATTCTAGATGGCAGCTGTGTTCCAGTCCCAAAAAATGTGATATATGAACGCACACACATTGTGTCATATCACGCGTGTATTTGAAATGTCAAATAATATAAACAAATATTGTAAACAGTGCGGTGTATGGTAGTAAATATAAATTAATAATGGAATGTAATTATAATTCATGGCATATTATAAATTTAAAAATACAAAATACAAACATCTGATATCTGATATTTAAAACGTCAAATATATGGAGGTGGTAAAAATTTTAGTTCTTGGGTCTGGAACACTAGCGCCACTTTAAGCCCCCATTCTTGCCTACACAGTACCTTTCCGTTGTAGAACTTGTTTATGAAAATATCAGACTTCGAACTTACCTGAGTTCTTTAAAAAAAAATTTGTGCATCGACTGTCTCTTATTCAAGTAAAGTTTAAATAAGAGACAGATTTGCTACCTTTCATATATATTGCACTACAATGTTGCCAACCCATTAAGAGACAGCTCTTATAATTCCCAAAACGGTCTTTAAAATTTTAAGAATTTATCCTGTAACAAAAAAAGTACGGGACTAACAAAAATGAAATAATAAAGTTAATAAAATAGTTGCGAGAAGAAGTAATTTATTGCACGTTACATACAACATAAAAAAACTAAAAAAGTAAACCAAAAACATAAAAAATAACTTCTAAAAAAATAAACTTATAAATTAACAGGTACCTACTCGCACAGAGGAAGATGTTTGGCAAAATAGAGAGTTAAACTTTTCCCTGTTTCATTTGCTGATATAAATATTTATCGATCATGATACTGTCTTTTTTTAAGTGTCATTTTCGTACATAGAAATAGGTCCGCAAAAAATTAACTCGTTGTCCACATATTGAACATTTTCACTTTCGTATAACTTATAATGCTGAAAATTGATATCCAATTTATTTAAAAGCCGTACGCTTGGAAACCCCCATTTACTTATTACTTATTTATAATAATATTATTGCGCAAAATTTCCGAATCAACAACAGCATATTTGTAGAAAATTTTTTAATAGGAGAGAATCCTGCTGAGCCACCCGCATAAAGATAAGACCAAATCAACAAGGAATGCTCCGTGCTCAAAATAAAAAGACGCAATACGTTTGTGAAAGTTGTTAAATATTTTTGTGGCTTTAACATTTAATTATACCGTAAAAATGGTGTCATTTTTAATAACCAATAGCTTTTCAACAGTTTTAACAATATTGATTAGGCTTTTAGAATGTCTATGGATTTATAATTCATAGTTTCATTTTAAGTACCTATCGGTTATATTATTATTTTTAAAGACAAACAGAAAAATAATGATCGTTATTTTGTGAAAAAACATACTTTATTTAATAAATTCTTTTGTATAAATATAATAGTATGCATTTTTTACAAATATTTTACTTTTACTGATTAATCAGACGAATAACAAATCAATAATTACAATAGTTTTATTATTACAGTTTACAAAATCAGTTCTCGTGACAAAATTTCACCTGTCGGATGCCGGGTTAAATACAGAACCATATGCCTAGTCTGATTTTAGGCGCTATTTTATGAAAGACGATAAAATTAGCTGTTTATTCTTGGTTCATTCTGAAAAATAAATGCATTGAATTGAATTGTTAACAATTACCTAGTAAATTATGTATGTATGTTAATAAGTAGTAGGTAATGGCAATGACCTACAGCCAATATGTCTCTGTTGGCCATTCTAAAATTGCATTTTTGTGCAATGGTCGAAAAGTTCATACGATCGTAAACAAAATATAGTTCAACTTTTATGTATGTTTTTCGGCATTATTTAATTACAGTTGCGAAATTTATTATCCTATTGTGTTCACATTTTGGTTACACTTATTGTGTTCGGTCCAATATGACCCGAGTGTCTATTATGTGTGTTTTATTATTGTTAAATTGATGTGGCCGTAATTTGAATGCTAAATAATAATAAGAAATAAAATAGGTAACATTTATTTTGTCCAAAAGTTTGTTTATAACGGCATTAATAGATAAACAATTGTTATGTAATAACATAATACCTAGTAAAAATATTGTTCAATTAATGTCTGCGAAATAATGTGAACGGTCCCCGATATTTTTATTTTATCTGTTACAGACGCAAAACAGTCACTTGATAAAAATCGAAGGTAGGTAATTCATTATATGAATGTATGTTTTCCCCGATGCTGACATCCAAGCATGAATTAAATTTCAAATTTTTGATGTGATTTTGAATAATATATCTAAATAAGTACTTAATATTGACAGTTTTGTTTAAATGAAGCCAGCTATTTTATAATGTATTTTTGTAATTTAAAATTTCGGGCCTTGAATAAATAAATAATCTTTTGCATATAAACATAGCTAGATACTTACGTCGTTGTTATAAACCTAAATATACCGTACCTACTAGTGAATTTGAGAAATCTTTCGGTAATTTTTTCCCGATTAATACAACGTTTCTGAGCTCGTTTCTGGTGCACCTCCAGAGGAAACAAAATAATCCTGCTGATCAATGATCACGTGACCTAACAATGGCAGCGTCAGGAACACAGAGTTCAGCCTCCTACGTCCTGCTCCTGTTTTCCTGCTTCCATTCCTGCAGGAACTGAATAAAAAGACCGAGTAATCTATCATCTACAAATGCTGCAAAAAGCGCACACAAAAACCTATACGTAGAACTTACCAGATCACCTAATGTTCATGTTCACCCAGAATCATTATATGCGGATGTGTTTTTGTTGACATTGAAATGTTTGTTTAGTTTGGAATTTATTACGAATTACAAATTTTGACGTTCGCATATGAAACAAACAAAAATGTTTTTTGTAAAATAATCTAAAATTCTGTACTGTTAGTAACTGCAAAAGCGAAACAAAAAGACGACTACGCAATAATAGAGAGCTGATTATTTAATTATCATTATTTTCTCATAACATTATAAGTTAAATAATTAAATTTCTTTGTTCCTCTGTGCTGTGCAACAAATAACTCAAAAAATAGTTGTATCCATGACTATTGCATTCATTACAATTGTTTACAGTGTATAATGTGCCCCATTACTCACAAGTGAGTTTTTATATAAGTAATTATTAATCAACTGACTCTTGTAGTTGGTAGGAACATAAATTTCAAGAATGGGCTACTTGCATATGACTTTTTTTTATATAATATTTTAAAAGAAGAGATGAGAACTTGGGACACGGATTTTATATTTTGACAAAAATTTTGCTAAGAAGCCCAAAAATTAATAAAAATTGAATATTAGTATATGTGACGTAGAGCAAGCTGGAACCAATGACTGGCCGTAAGCCATAGCAACGACTCAACAAGTGAAGGGCGCTTTTGCGTGAAGCTAAAAAGGCCAACCACAGGTTACATTCTTAACATGCTTCCCTCTTCCTGTTCAAGATAATAACGTGACAATTCTCAATTTACTAAAAAATATTTAATAATTTTTAAACAAAATTTATATTTTAACATTGTTTCCGACCTAACATTAGGTAGATTGTAATAGAAATTAGCACATTCAAGATTTTTGACATCTGTCAGTACAAATCACTCGAATGATCACAACACTCGCATTCGGCTCGTGCACTGTATTTTATTCATTCTCTTGAGTAATTATGATCATCAACCTTTGGAAACTTGTATTGTTGTATTGCAGGCGCTTGGCCTATATATATATATATATATATATATATATATATATATATATATATATATATATATATATATATATATATATATATATATATATATCCTTATTACAATCAATAGATGATGCTATTGACAATTGGCAGACACGAATGGTAACAAAATGATTAGTCCAGTCATTAAACACATAAAAATAGGTGCTTTCGTGCAAAAGGTTGTGGAGTTTTGAAACTTGGTAGGATTGTAAACTAGGTGGCCCTATAAGTATGATCCAAGTTTGCGACCTCGAGCGACCGCTGCTCCCGACGCCATCTTGGAAAAATGGCGCCCAAAATCAGTTTTTGGTATATAACTTCGTTCCTGTAGGTTTTAGAGAAAAAGTTTCTTTACAAAAGTTGTAGAGGAGGAAACAATTTATTGCGCTATCTGACTACTGACCGACTGTGGTTCTGACAACTTAGGTTCGAAGTCCGAATCCACAACGCAGAATGCAGTGATGTATGTACAGTGTACACACTCCAGTTTAACTCCACAAAAATCTTCCTTGGGATGTACCATGTTATGCTCTATTAAAAAATAATTAGCAGCCGTGAGTTGAGCGCACACACGGTAAAATATACAGTGTTTTTGTACATCAAGCAAATATTTAAGGGTACCTACATCTATATTACAATATTACCTACATGGGTAGACAGTTTTTTTTTCAAATTATGAATTTAAATCTACTACAATATACACACTACACAGGTAGCCAAACTGTAAATACAAAAGATGTTCAGAATAAAAAAGGACATCCAACGATCCCATATTTATTGATATATTATATATTTCTGTCACGAGATAAACGTAAATTAAATTTCCCATATTTGAGCTGTTTACAGAGTGCTATGAGAAATAAAACGAATTAATCAGAAAAAAATACCTACTTTTATTAATTATGATAAAATGTACCTTAGGAAAAAGAGAAGGAAAATTAAATAATTATAAATTTCTTTTTTGATTAGCGTATCCTTTTTATGGCCTAATAAATCAATAATTAGAACAACAATTCCAAATCTATCAACAGTCAGAGTGATGGAATAAATACTTTTGTTTTGTTTGGCACTCTGAAACTAGCCTAAATTGTTAATTTTTATTTTGTGAACGAAATCGATTTGACCAATAAATTTAAGCTTATGCAATGCAGTTTTTTTTATTTTGAACATCTTTTGTATTTACCCTTTTGCTCTAAAATCAATAGGTACAAATTTTAACATTGTATTACCAATAGGTTAGAAATCAAGTTTATGTATACCCGGTATATGGATGGGATGACTTACGATACCTACTTAAAGTTGACACAAAGGCAGAGAGCTAGGTATGTAATGTTAAAAGATATTTACTTATTTGTTGGAACACCTAATAGAGTTAAAATTATATTCAAAAACGAATTCAAAATTTCGCTTCTTACTCTATTGAATGTATAAAACGCACGGTGGCAAATTTATAGTCCTCGCGGTATGTTTCTGTGGTTGGCTAATTAAAAAGAACGAAAGAAAATACTAATAAATCACAACGTACAATAATTGTCGTGGCAAATTTACTTTACGTGGAACCGCATTCAACGGAATGAGACATTAAAAGCACATTTGCAGGGCCACTGTTCTATATATGTAATAAAAATTAAGTGCTTTATTCATTAACTATTATACGGTGAAGTTACTGTTGAGCGTTGTTGTATGCTACTTTATTCCATGTTGTCTTGTTTTCTGCTGCACTCGTTTTGTATTTTATTGTGTATTATATTAAATGTAATTTGCATTTTAAATTTTTGCAGTGTTCGTTTTAGCCTTACAAGAGAGTTGATAATTAGTGCATTTTATTTTGTTATGATTACAATGTGAATGTGAAAATATCGATTGTGTAAAACAAACCTAAGTTGGCCTAATTGTCGAACGCTATTCACGCTATTTGTGCGCGTGAGGAGCGTGACGTGCTGATAAATTAACGTCGGATCACGGAACTAAAATACAAACCACAAGACTTGGAAGAACGCATGTACTACTTCACATGTGCCATTCTCCATTAACAATATCAAACTTTAGACACTGCAGAAGAACTCTACTGGTATTTTACTTAGATTAACCTAGATTTAAAATAAGAATTATTAATTAAATTAAATAAGAATTATTAATTAAATTAAATAAGAATTATTTAATTAGTTAATTAGTGAATTATCTTTTCAGAATTTACAAATCAGATCGAGTAGTATTGTTTGCCTAGTCATCAAGTGTCAATTATTATTTTCGATTTGTAAAAAATATATAGGCATGTAAAACATTTTGGCACGTATGCACTACGCATGCACACTATATTCATATATAGTTTTACTTAAATTTTTATTTATTAATTGGAAATATTTATTCTGATTGATATACATAGAAAATACATTTTTAGGTTATACCTAAATGGTAAAGTCACATTTTTTACATTTACTTTTTACTTTGAAAATTTATAATAAATTAAGGTGGTTGACTATTAGTCGTTAAAATAGAGAAAAGTATGTTTAGTTTTCCATTAAAAGTGAAGTAAGAATTGTAATTCTCGAAATAACTTTGATATTTTTGAATAGTTTAAGGATGCACTTTCTTTGCTGTAATGCTTATTTTTTATTTTTTCTTCAATTCTGTGAATATTTCATATGTATATCCTATACCTATTAAAATTTTTAAAATAGCAATAAAGCAAAAAGAGGGCAATTCTTATTATTTAAACCAATTTTAGGGGGAAAACTGCATATTGTTTTTCGCTATTTTGACGACTGGTGTTGATCTATTTTAAATTTAATTTTCTGGGATATAAATTGCAAAAAGAAATTTATTTATTTATTCAGATATATAATTTAATTCTTTATTTTTAAAGTAATACAGACCGTTCAGCAATACCCACAATTTGACAATACAACCGCCTTAATAAATTGATATTAAACAAGCGTTACATAAAAAGAACACGCATGCTGACCTATATTTCTATTACTTCATAACATTGTGTTTAATACTATTTTCATTTGATGTTAAACAAAAATGTAACTATGTAATTTAGGATTCAGTAAATTCATGTAGAAATTTTGAGGACAACACAAGGACCTCTTGTAGTGAGATTTACATCACAGCTTTCGCATACTACAGAGTGTTGTTGAAATTTTAATCGTTATCGTTATAAAATGAAATTTTACTGCTGTTTCCCTCGTTGATTTCACTTGTCAGCATTATTTAAATTTCAAGCACTGTAAATAATATACGCCATCAAGCCAAGCTGACAGACTTTTTTTGTAAATTTGTAAATTTCACTCAAACGGAAATATTGTTCTGTACAGTATCTACATTTTTCATATTAGTATAATAATTATGAATAATTGACATACATAAAATTAACATTATAATTGAAATGCTGCAATTAAATATGTAAATTTGAGTTATGAATTAGTTGTCGCGATAATGTATTGTTTTTAAAAAATGATACCTAGAGTACCATGACCAGTGTAAGTAGAACAAGTATCCCCGAAGAGTGAGGTACTAACCTCATTGCTCCTGGATGAAACCTATTTTTATTGGTGTATTGGTGTGAGTAATGTATTTCCGTAACAATTTTTTGCCAAAGCGAGTGCACATTAATTTGTTATTAACAATTTAAATAAACAATTGCTTGTAACTCGAGAAGTAAACATTTTTTCGAAAAACTTTTCGGACAAAACTTGTTGCATTTTTATTCTGAACAACTTTGTAAGAAGGCATTTTTCACGAAAACTCGATATTTTTCAAGATATTTGCAAAAATCTTATTAGAATACCTTTTCAGCAATTTCTACGGGGATATCGGCACTTATTCCTCTTCGGTCACGGACAAAACCATTTTCTATTAGTGTATTTATGTTATTGGTACATTCCCGTAACAATTTTTTACCAAAGCGACTGCACAATAATTTGTTATTAACAATTTAAATAAACAATTGCTCGTAACTCGAGAACTAAATATTTTTTCGAAAAACTTTTCGGACAAAAGGCATTTTTCACGAAATTTTTCTTACAAATAAAACAACTTTTGTCCGAGGAGTTTTTCGAAAAAATGTTTAGTTCTCGAGTTACGATCAATTGTTTATTTAAATTGTTAATAACAAATTATTGTGCAGTCGCTTTGGTAAAAAATTGTTACGGGAATGTACCAATAACATAAATACACTAATAGAAAATGGTTTTGTCCGTGACCGAAGAGGAATAAGTGCCGATATCACCGTAGAAATTGCGGAAAAGGCATTCTAATAAGATTTTTGCAAATATCTTGAAAAATATCGAGTTTTCGTGAAAAATGCCTTGTTACAAAGTTGTTCAGAATAAAAAATGCAACAAGTTTTGGCCGAAAAGTTTTTCGAAAAAATGTTTACTTCTCGAGTTACAAGCAATTGTTTATTTAAATTGTTAATAACAAACTAACGTGCACTAGCTTTGGCAAAAAATTGTTACGGAAATACATTACTCACACCAATACACCAATAAAAATTGGTTTCATCTAGGAGCAATGAGGTTAGTACCCCGATGTTCTCAAATTAGGGGTGAACCGCTCACCTATAACGCCCTTAACTTATCTACACCTAAATCTATAAAGTGATAAACCTATTCCAGCGTAGTTGAGAAAAGTAATTAACTGGATACCTTTTACGTATAGGTAAACTGACTTACTAGTGTTTAATTTGAGCCAAGTTGCTGTAACTTCAACAATATAATGTAGATACTATTGAAACGTTCAGAATTAATTCATGTTTTTGCGTCATTTGGTTTGGATCAGTGGACCGGAGAGCTGTTGTGTAGAGAAAACGAAAAATAGTGTCGCGGTTGAATATTTTTACGTATAAAAATTTAAATAAATAACCAAATTTAAAAAAAAACAACAGATAATAGCTGGGGGGTGTTACACTCAAAAACCCCTGGCTACGCCTATGTATACTTTATCAATTACACCTGTCATAATTTTAAATACACATAACTTCGAGTACATACTTAAAGGTATGTTTTTCAAAAATTCAAAAAATTAAGGGTAGTTTACCCTTGTGCATTGTTGACAAAATGTAGTTAATTTTGCTGATTTTTATAAATAAATTATTAATAAATATGAATAAAATTAAGTTGCATATCTACGTATATTTGTAAAATATTGCTTTTTTGTTTTATTTTGTGCTTATATTGAGCATATTTTGGCCTTATATCAATGCGTATTTGCATGCATATTTCAATCATATTTGCCTGCATATAATCCGCACTCTAGTAATCAGCATATCAATCAACATAAATACCCTTAACGTACGATATGTACCTGAAGTTATGAAACAGCCTGTATAAAGCGATAACAGTTTTCATTAGACCTGAGTATTTTAATTTGAAATTGTTTAAATCCACACAGCACAGACACACATACATCTTTTCCAGGTATGTGGCGGACGGTTTAAATAATTTAAAATTTTGTGCAGAACTTTGTAGCTGACCTTTGAATGAATTGTATTTAAAGAGAGTAGACAATATCAATTACCTATAGTACAATTTTAATTAGAAATGCCACTGTTTTAGGGGCTCAATATATCCATCGGCCTGCAACCTATTAAAAACTAAATCCAAAACGACTAAACTCTATATGTGTTAAAAATTGTTCAGTGCTTACCCTAGGCACACAAATAACTATTTTATGTTGTCATAACTCACAAAAAACGTGCTGTTCTATTGTCAACGATTTACAAACAAATATTTGGAGCAAAATTGTCAACTTCAAATCGGCGATTTTATTGTTGAAATTTTTTTTGTTCAGCCAAATAATCCCTCAAATGCTGGTTTATATTTTTTAATACTTTGAAAATTTTTCAGGTATGCGCTGAACATTCATATTATTCATTATTTTGAAAGAATATTTTACAAATACGGTTCGTTATGAAATACTTGACTTGTAATGAAGTCGTTCACTGTAGGGAGAAAGATTTTTTTCATTTTTTAATTGGATCGGTGAAGAAGAAAGTGTGCGCTTTCATTTAACACAGATTGAAAAGTTCTACATAATACCGGAATCAAAAAGTGTTACTTTCATATATGATGAGCAATCATATATCAAAAAGAGACGTATTTACTTAAATAAGTAGTAATAAATTACTATACTAAAATAAGTAATTGCTTTGTTAATCACGAGTAGGTATTCTTAGTGATCTATTATACCAAACTTAGTTTACGATCTAGGATAGTAATTTTGGAGTAAATACTCAAAAAATATATTTGGTATACAAATCAAATTTATTAAATAACTTAATGTTTTAGAATATTTGAAAAAACAATAAAATATTATGTTTAGTTTGCTGGTATATGTAATTTTGAAAATTTGTGATGTTGAAATTTTGTTCTTCGTACGTAATAAATAATTTGAATGGTTAAATATCATAGGCATAGGCACAACTAAATATTTGGGGGGAGGGGGCTAAAAATAGTTTTAAAAAGAAGTCGTAGGTAGTATTTTTAATAATAATTAAGTACAGCTTTTATTATTTTATATGCTATATTTTATAGAAAATTGAACAACATTGAGTAACGTAACTGAAATTAATCAGTGGAAATTTCTCTGTCACATCAACATGTCAGTTTGATATTTAAATTAAAAATTATCAATAAGCAATGAGTTAGGTAAATAAAGCATTAATTACCTAATGTTAATTAAATTACTTAATATTTTAGATTACTATTTTAAAAAGAATTTAAAAATAGAGTGGCGGTGATTTTCTTACCGAATCAATTCCGGAAAGAATTAGTGCAAAATGTGAGATTATGTAAAAATTACCAAAATATTACACAAAAATAACAATAACATTAACTTTTCCTTAAATCTGGTAGTAAATGTGTTTTAAATTTTGTAGTTTAGGCAAATTATTTTGGAAGGGAGGGCTAATTTTCATTTGGGGGGAAAACTCTTTCTAGTTGCGCCTCGCCTATGTTAAAAAGCAAGCAATTATTGATTAATTTATAACTGGTAAACTGAGAACGAACATATGCCATCTTATAATGTAGATAATGACTATGTACCTACTGTTAAAGTGTGGCAGATAAAATTATTACTCGCTAAATAATATTGATTGATTTTAAATTCCTGAACCATATCAAAATACAAAAATATGATGTTGCGAACACATGAACTCCCGCCATACTCTACTTTTATTTTTCTTATATAAGTATATATGTAGTATACTTACTCACACATATACCATTCTAGAAAGGATTTCGGGATTTGTAGTTTTTATAATATTATTAAAGTTTATCATAACAATATAAATAATAAATGACATTTCATATATTCAATTAGTCAAAAAATTATTTGACATTAACACTCAAATATTTTATTTTTTGTTTTCATTGGCAAAGCAGATTAATCAAAATTGTAACAAATTTGTAGAATTTTTAACTCTTTGTAATTGGAAAATGGTGATAGAAACAACGTTTTAAATACAAATTGTAGATAGTAACATTGGTATACCTACATTGTTAAAAAATATCCTATTAATCTATAAATTTTGAGGCTATACAGAGTGTTCCACAACTTAGGGCTTAGGGCTGAAAATTAAAGGCTAATATACTGCTGTACGACGTGCTGATCGTGAAACAAAAAGAATTTTTTTAAATTGAGACAGAAAGTTACTCTGGTGTAAACCAACCCAAATGAAATTTTTTATTTTGACGCTAAACGCACGAGGAATCTCTGACTGAGCTGTGATAAGTATAAGTAACTTGAAAATCAAAAGTCAAAACTGTATTGCATAAAATGTCATTCATTAGGTATCAATACATGAATGGGATTTTTATACAAAGAGTATTCCAATTACAAACATTCAAAGCATCAAGTCAGCGCAGTTGAAACAAATTACTCGTATTTATTAACGGTACAGATACAGGTAGAATATAGAAATGTAAATGTATGTTAATTATTTAATATTGATTGTTGAAGTTATTCTTCCTCTTTGTATAAAAATACGAGTATTTACTATTATTCACAAAAACAAATTAAAATTTGACATTTTTTTACAAAAAATAATATCTATGCAAAAGAAATAAAAATGCAGAGTTGGTATAGATAAAAAATCGTTCCAATTAGCTCGGAGAATACCGCATTTTGTTTTAATTAATTATTCGACTGAATTGCACATTTTTTAACAAAATTGTTCGTTATGAAGTCATAACAAGTAGCTTGAAATTACTGGATATCAAGTCAAGTAGTGTAACGACAGAAAATCAAGTCAAGTCAAGTAATTCACAAAAACGTAAAGCTACTTGAGTTGGTGAATCAAGATACTTGTCTTGGTGGGATTTGTGTAAGAGAGTAACTTCCTCCTCTTTGTATCGGTACTTTGACCCATTGATTTATAGGATGAAATTTATACCAAATTTTAACTTTTTTTATCTTATTTGTCGTCCAGGTCACAGCTTGGTGGTTTTTTCTGGCCGACCAAATTTATGCGTTAAATAAAACAATATTATGCAACCCACATATAGGTATTCAAACAAATTATGTGTCATGTGGGTTGCCAAACAAGCGTTACAACTGACTCAACTTTTTCAGTCTATTATACAAACATTTTAATAATAATTTATGGAATTAGTAAGCGACTGTGAAATGATGATGAAGAAAATAAACAGGATAGCAGTCAACATAATTTTTTTATTAAATCAAGGCCAACGTTTCGCCACCCAGTATGGCTTCTTCAGGGCTTAGATTTATATAACTAGATAATGGTCAAAAATGGTTTAAGAATAATTACATCCAAAGATGTCATCAAAATATTAATAACACACATCAAGAATTCATCTTAAATATTATCATCGTTCATGTTCATACATGAGATGCATTATTATAATAATTTAAGTAGTAATATGGAACGCGTGATCTTACTTTCACGTTTAAATTTGGCCGACCAGAAAGCTGTGACCTGGACGACCAATGAAACAAAAAAGTTTAAGATTGCACCTTTAATTTGGCGTTTATATTTCATCCTTTATATCGATGGGTCAAAGTACCGATACAAAAAGGGGCAAAGTTACTCTCTTCCATTACACAAATCTCACCAGGAGCAGGGATGGACGACGAAGCTTTCTTGTATCTACGTACTAATAGTAAACTATTACTACAAAAATGAAATTTTCTTTAAATCGATGGGGGTCAGTGTAGATTCGCCGCCGCCCGAACTATAAAGTGTCTGTCGCACTCGAACATTCAACATTAAGTTATCATTTACCGATAGGTACTAATTATATTTAAAAGTATTATTCTTTCTCGATACCATTACCTTTTGATTGGCTTCCTCGCTCCCTCGAAGGGTAAATGAGGTGATGTATCACAGTTTGTTCCTCCCAGACACAGACCGTGGCGGAACATTTACCAATGCACGTGAGGGTAAGGGCACAGAGATGTTGATAAACGAGAGAGATTCGTCTCTTTCTAGATCTACACTCTCAGAGAGTAGAGCACTAGAAGTGCATATAATGCTATCAGGCCGAGCTGTTTTATTTGAATTTATTACAGAAGGGAATTGCATTGAGAAGAATGACGATGACGATGATGATGATACACAATAAGCAATTTTATAATGTTATGTCAAATATCATTTGTTGGCAAAATAAATGTATTTAATACGAGTATATCCCGACTGTAAATTATTTAATATAGTAGTAGGTATGTCCAGTTTCATAAGTGATTGTAAACAACGCGTTAAAACTATTTTAACAAATGACGCTTCGATTTCAGTAATACCTATTTTCATTGGAATAAAATTTAAGCAACGTAGGTATTACAATTTATGTAAACGTTTATAATGCAATGCATAATATATAAATTATTACCAAGGGTTTAATATGTCAACATTATTTTACTCATTACTAGAACAGCTATATTAATAGTTTAGTTTCTATTTTTGTCAATCAATATAGGTAAACGTAACATAATAAAATAATTGAGAGAGAAAGTTACTCGGGTGTAAACCAACCCAGGTGAAATTTTTTATTTTTACGCTAACGCACGAGGAATCTCTGACTGAGCTGTGATAAGTAGGGATGGGAAAATATCGATATATCGATAAATATCGATATGAACATCAGTCAATATTACTTTTCGTTTGGTATCGATTTATCGATAACTCGAAATTATCGATTTATCGATAACTCGAAATTATCGATATTTGTCGATAATTATCGACATATCAACAAATATTGAATTATTGATACATCGATACCAAAAAAAAGGTGATAGCAACTGCTGTTCATATCGATATATCGATATTTTTTGCATTCCTACTGATAGGAGCACGGACTGGGTAGTGGGTAGCTCAATTGGTTAGAGCAGTGGACCGGTAATCAATAAAGAAATAAATTTGCTTAATAAGAAATACAAAATGTATCAAGAAGAGTACGAGTATATTGTAATACAAGTGTGGGCTTCACTGAAAAACTAGTATGAAAGTTAGAGCACGAGCGACAGCGAGTTCTCCAATCATACGAGTTTTTCAATGACCTTTTCCGCAAATGTGTTACAGAGAGTAGAAGTACGGAGTCAGACTAAATAAATGATTGGGACTGGACGTCATTAACGAAACGAATATGTTTACATATATTAGTTATTTACGTACCCAGCGTTGTAAATTAACTTTTACAGGCGAGTTGGAAAATTTGGAGTGCGAGCGATGAAGGAGCGGGCCTCCTTAATCTAGTGAGGCCAGTAAATATTAATAATTGCAAGCACGCCGCGTAAAAAGTTTTATTTTCACCTTAACAGCGTTATTTATATGAATTTGCTTTATTATTTTTATCCAATGGCGTGTCATAATGACAACATTATTAGCCTAAATTTGAGGACCAAAATAGCATTCATTATAAACCAACGTCCATAATGAAATCAGTATGGTACCTAGTACCATAATGTAATATCAAACAACCATGGACGTCACGAGGCGCTAACTCCCCCTTCCCGTACCCTGAGATCAATTAAGTATTTGTCACTACGTTTTGTTATATTCTAGAATAATTTCAAAGGCCTTTATTATATTTTTATTGATACCCACCCCTTCCCCCAATAAAAATCCTGCCGTTACTCGTTATTAAAGAAGCGAGTAGAAAGTTTTAAAAATAGCATACCTGATTTTTTAGATAGAAATTTTTTTGTTCAATACAAATAATTTATTTTACTTTTTGACTAATTTACCCCATCAGATAAAATTTTGTACGCAATACGGATCGTAACCAATCATTATGGTACACGTCGTATTATCAAACTCGGCTTCGCCTCGTCTTAAAATCTTCACAAAGTTTCATAATAATTGACGTTACGATCCTAATAACAACTATTACAAAAAGTTACACTTTTCAAAAGAATATCGTTTTATAGAAAAATTAATTAGTTTGACAGCTGTCATTTAGTGACATTTACAATTAGAGATTAAAAATGGATTTATTATAAGTTATAGAAATAATACTTAATATAATTTAAATATTACTCGTATTATTTCTGTAATTTATAAAAAAATACATTTTTAATTTCGAATTGTAAATGTCACTAAATGACAGTTGTCAAACTAATAAATTTTTCTGTAAAACGATTTGTTTTTCAAAAGTGTCTTGATTTAAAAAAAATTAAAAATACATGTTGTTTATAAATCTTCAACCTCTTGAATTTTGTTAACCAGAAGGATTTGGATCCATGTTCAATGGCATTTTTTTTGTTAAAATTACCTCAGGAATAAGCTGTTAAAGTTTGTTACACTCCATCTGAAAGCTGAAATACCTGTATAGGCCGGGGCAGTAAAAAACTGTGATTTTTCACCATCGTAGAAAAATTATATTTTTGTTAATTGTTTGTAAACATTATGTAGGTATCTTCAGTAATTAATATAATTATCAGACTTTATATATCTCTAAGGAGTTTTAAATTTCAAAGAAAAGCTAACTTTATTTTTATAAACTGAGCTTTTTATTTCGCCGGATAAATTTATGTTTGTATTGAAAACTTGTTGCCTAGCAATTTGAAAAGAAAAATTGTTTAATAAAACCACAACCCCGTAGGTGGAGTGATTTTATTTTAAAACAATTTTTCGAGTCAAATTGCTGTCAGGTGACAGGGTTGAGATGTCAAACAGAAATTTCTTCGGAGGAAATAAAATGCTCGAGTGTAATTCAACGAGATAATTTAACGACTCCTTTTGGTTCTTCTTCCCAAAATATGCCCAAAATCTAATCATTTCACTGATAAATATTAGAAATATGAATCAAAGGACATTTTAGTGTTTTATTCATTGTTTGGTTGCTAAAAAAAGGTAAATAAGGTTTTATCACTTGCAAAAAGTTACCTTTTTAAATTTTTATTATTGTGTTATTATGTTATTATTTAAATTGTGTTTTGTTTATGGCTTACTTTATACAGGACTGGAATTATCGGTAAAATAACTACGTATTGTTGTTGCGTAGTGACGGAGAAACGAATGTCAAAATTTACATTATTTTTAATTATAAAGGGAAAGCATGGATATACGAGTAGCTACAATGTTTTTATCAAATTATATAAATAGTTTTTCCATGTGATCAGAATGTAATATCTTAAATTTAATCTGGCGTTTTGAAATTTGAGTTAAAATTATTAGATAAATAGTAACTCATGGACCATGATTGATATTATGTCAAGATTTTTTCACTTATTTTATTACTATATTATCTTCTTATCAGAGGTTAGTTTGTTTCTGCTATATTAAATTATTATTTCTATAACAAAAGTTGTTTAAAATTCAATGGAAGATACTACTATATAATTGGTTTAATTTGTGATGAGTACTCTAATTATCTAATAACTGGTTCGTTAAAAAAACGTGCTTAGAACAATCATTTAAATAACAGATCATAAGTCACAAGAACTGATTTTATTAACAAACAAAAATTATGTTGGTAACAAGTTTTTGTTAATTTGTAGTTTTGTCTTTATCTGTAACATTGGTAGGTACTATGCACTATGTCAGCATACCCAATTAAATTTTTATTCTCATGAAGTACAATTTCAAAATTAATGCTAGCGAATTGTCACTGTGCATGGTGCATATTTTAGTATTTCAATAGCACATTTATCAATCAATGGTTATAATTATTAATAAATGTAATTTGTGGTGCACAGCATATAAAACTTTAATTACAGCACTATTTATGGTATTGTCGAGCAATCGCAAATAAGCATAAAATATGAAAATATCTCACGTTGTGCAATCGTAAATTTTCAAAAGCTAAATCACATTGACTGGTCGACTATTGACATGACAAACAAACAGAAAAGACAAATAAAATCTTTATTATGAAATAGTTGTTAGATTTGACTATGAAAGCAAAATGTGAATGAGAAAGGACTGATGGTCTACCACATCGTTGTTTCGTAAACAACAGCAACCGCACTGGTTAACGCAAAATTCTGTTATATACCGAGCTTGAGAGCTTTTCAGTTGTGGTTGGGTACATTTTCCCAGTGTTGGGTTAACTTTGACCAACAGGATTTCAATTTCTAGCCACTATAATGTTTAAACATTTCACAATGCATGCATTGTTTTCTATATAAAATATACCTAGTTAATTAAGAGACACATACATGTAGCGTTTGTATCTTAATTAAATACAGTATTATGAAATGAATTTTTCTCGTAGATCGCGTTGAATTAATTAAAAAAGCTCTGGGTAGTTGGTACGCCCTCCGCTCTTTTGCTGAAGGCGCTCGCTTCGCGTACACTTAACCTAGAAACTGTATTAGTGACGCGAGGCGTCGGGACGCAAGGAAACCAACGTACGACGCAGCGGTTGCAAACTTTTTACAACATGAGATATTTTCAATTCATTATGTAATTATATTTAAATCAGTTAATTCAATTGGATTATTGAATGTGATTCCTAAGCACAAAGATTCACTTTAAGTTCGACACAAATTATTTGTGTGTTTCAAAAGCTGGGTGACGTGAGATTCTACTGTTCAATATTTAAATAATGTGAAAATTTCCAATACACCGGTATTACACTATACCGGGTGTAGAATTTTTTTTCTGACCTAGGTATAGGAAATACAATGTTAAAATTTTAATTTTGCTCTAAACTGTTCAGAATAAAAAACTGCATCCAACGAGCCCTTATTTATTGATATAAAATGTTCCTGTCACAAGATAAACGTAAATTAAATTTGATAAATTTGAGCTGTTTACAGAGTGCCATGAAAAATAAAATGAATTAGTCAGATCAAAAAAAATAAACAGCAATTAATTACGATAAAATGTACCTTAGGAAGAAAAGAAGGAAAATGAAATAATTATTAATTTATTTTTTTGATTAGTGAATCCTTCTTATGGTCCAATAAATCAATTAGAACAACTATTTCAAATCTGTCAACTGTCAGATTGACGGAATAAATATTTTTGTTTTGTTAAATTTTACATGGCAGTCTGAAACTAGCCTAAATTGTTAATTTTTTTTTTCAATTTGAACAAAAAATTTAAGCTTATTCGATACAGTTTTTTATTCTGAACATCTTTTGTATTTACACTTTTACTCTAAAATCAATAGGTAAAACTTAGAGCGAAATTAAAATTTTAACATTGTATTTCCTATAGGTCAGAAAAAAATTCTACACCCGGTATAATAGAATAGTAATAGAACTTATTGCAGTGTAGGATTTTGAACAAAATACTGTTACGCTAATATAATGCCAGTTATGTAGTGTAGATTAATGGTTATTAATGTTGCAATATAGTATAGTAGGTATATAGGAGTGCACTATATGAGTATTTTTATCATATCTTATAATAAGTTCATTTAGCTCTAAAAAAGTACCCTAGGAATAGTCCTACAAATATAATACAGCTTAGATGAGCATTTGGAAGGTCTTAGGTTTCATTATTGTTTCAATGCTAGGGTGGCCAGATTTATAAATTATATACTGACTGAAATTGAAATTAGAACAAGAATACAAGTAGTGCATTCCAGATTTTGTGAAGGAGGAGGGATTTTGAGCTCAAGGTCAAATACCTTCATATTAAAATTTACATTTTTTCAAGGATAAGCAACTGCATGCCCAATGTTTATTGATTTGAAAAAAAATATTTTGAAATCAGCCCTCCTACTGGATGTGCTACTGAAGAAAACAATGTATTTTAGCAACGGCTTTTATTTTTGTACAAAATAATTTTTTTATATCTTTACTTTCATCAACCACTCAGGTAAATTACCGCACCACCTCAGATCGCAAGCGACAATGCTATATTATTAGGGATTGTAAATCGGTACATCGGTTTTCAGATTTACCGGTAAATATCCAGTGCGGTATTATCCTAGCAGCCCGGGCTTCTGGCGCAACATTTTTAGGGGTGAAACGGCGAACCACATTCACATCAGTCAATTTTTATTATTATTTTTTAAATTATTTGAAAATAAAATTATTTGTTCTTGATAAACCTAACTGTAATTTTAAAGTTTTGTAACTTTTTAGTCATTTACGTATAGAGGGCCGAAATAAAAAGATTACGCCAGCGGACGAAGTTTGAGGCCCGACGCTTGCGAGGGCTCTTATTCGTCCAAGTGTGTACTCTTTCGGTCAGAGGTATGTATAACGTTTTATGCACAATTTCGTATTTAAAAATTCTTGTGAATTATTATTATTAGGTTTTAAAAACAAGCCAAAAATACTTATTACTAGAAAATTAAAAGATAACGCATGGTAACAAAAAACATTTCATGTGTCAATCAATTTATTTTGATTGGACGAATTACTTACTTTACCGCCCATGGGCCCGGTTTTTCTACTTTATCATCCAAAGGTGTAAAGTAAATGCTTCTGCCATGGTAACCAGGTTGTAAACAAACAATTTTGATACAATAGTGCGTAAAATATATTATAGAGCACTTTTATACACTCTATAGTTGAACTTTTCCGATACGCTATTCTCTAAATTGGAATTATTTTATTTATTGTTAATTTTTCTGAACTAGAAAACAGAAACCTTAGTGTTTTAAATTTAATATATACTCGGATACAACAAAATTTTAATGTGCTTTAGGATTTAGGTAGCTATATTTAGAAGTAAAAAACTCATAATCGAAAAGGGTGCAAAATGTTTCGTCCTTTGAGCACTTATATTGCTTACTACACCAAAAAAATTACCGATAATTCGATATTATTTACCGGTAATTCGACATTTCTTTAAGTAGCGCAGCGACTTTGATGGTTTTTGTTACGATTAGATGCCCTTAAATTTATTTCCCGAAGTATAAAAGAATAAAAACTTTATCTTCGGGAATAAATGCTTCCATTATACCATCATTGTATAATACTTTTATTTTTACCTGTCGTTCAAGACCGTGAAAAAATTCATTGTCAGGATTTTTTTGTCAATATGCGCGTGTTAGTATCCTTAAGCCTAATATTTAAAATACCGGTAAATTTCCGGTAAACCGGTATGCAACAACAATTTTACCGAATTACCGGTAATTGAAAAAAGTCGATAAATTTACAAACGAAATTTATAACTGCGGGGGTGTAGTCCATGGGCCAGCTAGCCAAATTCAAGATTTCGGTATAATTTGGGGGTACTAAGTTTTCTTTTATATGAGTATAAGGATCATTAAAAACCATGATTGCCATCCTCAAGTGGTAGCTAATAGAAATGGCGGCCAATACAAGATGGTCGGCGTTGCTTTTAAATAACGGCTATATCTATGGAAGTAATGGTTCGATTTCAATAAACTTTCGATCGCATCATTTTTAAAGTACATTAAATTTGCAACAATTTAAGCCCAACCGCAGCTCTGTACGTCAGTAGTGGGGGTACTAGAACGTGAGCCCCCAGTCGCGATAAGACTGGCGCCAGTTTTAAGATAAGACGTTGTTATTGTTTAATAAGATAACGGGGGTTAAAGCTCGTTTATCTATGGTTTATCAGTATAAGGTTTTAATTATAGTTTAGTGTAATTAAGTGTTTAGTCATCTGCAATGTTTTCAAAAATAGAAAAATATTTGTAAGATTAAAGGCCTAGGTCAGTATTTGTATTCAATTAAAAATATGTTATCTGCATTTACTTCAAAAATAAAAACAAGGTTGTTTTCAAAACAGAAAAATGTTTACGAGGTCAAAGCTCTCTTTAGGGGGTTAAGATACTCTGTAAATAGTGATAAAAGTGTTTAGTCATCTGCAATGTTTTCAAAAATAGAAAAGTTTAGAAATATTTGTATCACAGTTTTGGAATTTTCAAATATATGCATTAAGTTCAAAATAAAGAAGATAAGGTTGTTTTTCAGAAACACAATTGTATTGCAAGGTCAATGTTCTCATACTGGACATCTTTGGAAAATTTCAGTTAAGGTCATATGAGAAAATCTATGCTAGACGTTCTTAAAGCTCAAATTCGTATTGATTTGGATAACATTACGCTTTGCTCGCCGGTATATATATATATATATATATATATATATATATATATATATATATATATATATATATATATATATATATATATATATTGCGAATATAATATTATTTAGTATTCAGTATTCTGTTACTTGACTGATTTTGCTTTTGTTATAATACAAATTGTGTTTCTTCGCCATCAAGATGAATTTCTACGATTTTGAACAATACATTTTCCTGCATCCTAAGAGGTACGTTGGTTATTATTTTACTTTTGCATTATATTTTTAATTTGATTGTGTTTTTTGTATTGAAGTCGGTATACGCCTATGATGCCCACATCAGCATCAGCTCAAGAGGCGAAAAAGCCACGAGTAGAAGAAGAGGACTTCCTAGTCGAACTAGAAAAACTCCTGGTGGCTTCGCAAGACCAGCCCATGGCATCGCCGCCGGTGACAGCCCTGGAGCTGCTTCTAGAAGTACCCGAGGTAGAGCAGACGGGGAAAAGGAAGAGGATGTCATCGTCTACGATCGACGTTAATAACCCTAAGAAGATGAGGCAGGAGAACGAGGAGGATGCTATAGAGATTATCTCTATTTCTTCGGACGCTGAGTCAGAGCTAGAGTTTCCCGTAAAAAGGAAGAGGGAGTCTTCGCCTTCTGGCTCATCATCTTCGTCGTCGTCAACCGTAGATGGTCTCCAAGAGCCAGGGTTCGAGCTCGAGCAGGAGGTCGGCCAGGCGAAGAAGAGGAGGCGAGAGGTATTACAGGAGGACGTGGAGGAGGTTATCTCTGTGGGCTCTGCGGACAGCGAGGAATGCGGGCAGAGATGGCCTCAAGAAACCGAGGCACAGATCCCTCTTGGAGATGGAGGCGATTTTCATGAACAGGAGGATCTGATTGTAGACCAGAACCTAGAATCACTTCTAGATTCACAGGTTGCTTCGGCTTTCACGATGCCGAACAACAGCGATTCGCGCGACAACAGGAATCGCGCGACAACAGGAATCGGCTGTTGGACTGCACCATGTTCCCGCTGGATACCTCTCGTCAGAGATTCGTGGCCATAGGCGTGGATCCCCAAAGCATCAATTTCAAGGTAAGTATTAGGCTATACGATAATGTTAAGAATTGTAATTTTATTTCTATAGATAATTTTGAAACTTTTTGTACTTTTATCAATGAATTTGAATTTAAAAATAATAGTATAGAAAAAAATATTACTTATAATTTAAACCCTATTTACATTAAAATTTTAGATAATCAACAAATTATATGTATGCTAGGTAGAAATAAGGTAGTTTTAAGTAGTTTTAATATAAAAACAATTAAGGATAGCGTAGGAATAGAAATATTAAATTTAATAAAGTATTATAATCGTAGGTATAATAATATAAATAAGGATTATAGGAAAGTATTACAAAACGCATACAAATACAAAAAAGAAAATAATTTATCATTAGAAATAAGTATTTTTAATTATATTATATTAGTAAATAAGAATTTTAATAAGAAATTTTATATAGAGCTGTATACATATTATTATTATAAGTTAGGGAAAGATGTTCGTTTTGTATGTAATTTTATTGAAAAAAATAATAAGTTTATAGTTTAAAAGCATATATAACTATTTTTCAATATGACTCACATCACCCCCAGTTATCCTATTGAGTAATTCCATAACAGCTTATACAAACATACAGATAAACACACAAAAACAAGATGAAGACGAATATATATATAGCAGAAGAAAATAATTTGTTACCATTGTGTTTAGTGAGTTTTCGATACTAACACTTGTTGTTGTAATAAGCAAAACGAAAAATGGAACAAAAAAATTTAGAAACAATTCTTGAATTGTGTGAAAGTATTTTAAATTCCACACAAGAAGAAGAAGAAGAAGACTGTACTCAATCAAATTATGATAATTTTTTCCAAATTTGTAATAATTTGATTGAAGAGGCAGTGGGAAGTAATGAAGAAGTTCAAGTCGGTGGAAGTGTTAGACGTTACGAAGTGCTCGAAGATAGAGAATATTTTGTTCGAAGATTCGGAATCACAGGAAGACGTTTGAAATTCCAACTCCAAGATACACCTACGGATGAAAACCCCATTGAATGGTTCCACGAAAGCATGCAGCAGGTATACTAATGTAATGTTTTATTACAACGCAAACATTATTACTAAATGTATTTTTGATTTCTAAGGTAATAGACGAGGCGCTTGAAGGCATGGAACCAGGTGATTACGTGGGGTTTACGTTCAACACACCGAGGATGAGCGATCCAGCATGGGCCAGTTTTCGACGTGTCGATCAGGTCCATATTGAGGTTCTATGGGACATACTGGATTTAATTATGCAGAGTAATGCGGAAATTTTTTCCGATGGCCAATTCACGCTGGAGCTAACCCATGTATCGATGCCTCGAGGAACAGGCAAAATGCTGAAAGGCCATGGTATGACTTATGCTGAGTTATGTCGTAGAAAATACGGTATTGTTGAGATCAACAATACCGATAATCTTTGTCTTCCTCGTGCACTGGTAGTAGCGGATTCATTCGTCAAAAAAGATCCTCAATTCAAACAGGTATGTAAAGACGTAAATGGAATTCAACGTACGAGAACACAGGATTTGTTAATTAAATCGCGTGTTAAAATAAATGGAAATGGAGCAGGTATTCCTGAATTGACGGAATTTCAAAATTATTATAATCAATACAACATATGCGTGTATGAATATAATACTCGTGCGGATGTGATATTTGAAGGTGCAAAAGATCAGAATCTACCAAGATTAAATCTTTTGCATTATCGAAATCATTATTCTGTTATAAAGAGTTTAACTGCTGCCTTTTCATGTAAATATTTTTGTGAACAGTGTCATATTCCGTATAACAGTTTATTAGGACATACTTGTAAAAATAGTTGTATGTTTTGCAAAGTTTCTCCTGCATGTTCTTATACGGTGCAATTACTAACATGTGACGACTGTAACAGAAAATTTCGAGGACAAAACTGTTATGACAACCATAAAAATTTTGTATGTAAGATTTTAAAGTCGTGTAAAAAATGTCTTAAAACATTTAATATTACAAAGAATAAAAATCATGTATGCGGGGAAATTTATTGTAAATTTTGTGATGCTTACAAAAATAGGGGACATGAATGTTACATACAAACAGACAAAGGAAAAATCAAAGACAAAAATTTATTTATCTATTACGATTTTGAGACTCGACAAGAAAAAATTTTAGATGGACATAGACAACATGAAGTAAATTTATGCGTATGCCAGCAATCTTGTTCTGTTTGTTGCGATGTGGACGATGTAAATATTTTGTGCAATGCATGTGGTATTCGTCAACACGTATTTAGAGATGATCCGGTAACAAATTTTATTTCATATGTTTCTACCCCGCGAATTTCATTTAATACGGTAACATGCATTGCACATAATGCTAAATCTTTTGATGCACAATTTATTTTAAAATGTTTAGTTGAAGTTTTCAACTGTACACCAAAATTAATATTAAACGGAAATAAGATTCTATTAATTGAAGTTGGTAAAAATGTCAGATTTATCGATTCCATTAATTATATGCCTATGTCTTTGTCTGCATTACCCAAAACTATGGGATTATCATCTTCAATTAAAAAAGGTTTTTTTCCCCATCTATTCAATACTTTGGAAAATACAAATTATGTAGGACCTATACCTCATTCGAAATATTATGGTGTGAACACTATGAATACTTCTGTTCGACAAAATTTCTTGGAATGGCACTCAAATCAAATTAATAATAACATTGTTTTTGATATGAGTAAAGAAATAGTAGAATATTGCCTGTCCGATGTTGATATTTTGCGTCGTGCTTGTACAATTTTTCGAAAAACTTTTATAAACGATTGTAAAGTTTGTCCATTTTCGGAATCAGTTACAATTGCTTCAGCATGTAATAAGGTATTTCGACGTTTATTTTTGAAACCTAATACTATAGGTATTATACCATTGAAGGGTTATAGACTAAAAGATAATCAATCAAAAATTGCCTTACAATGGTTGATATCACAAGAAAACGAGCGAGGAATTCTTATTCAACATGCTGGACGTGGTTCAGAAGCAGTGTTAGGTAATAATTTAAAAGTTGATGGTTTTTATCAGCGCGATAAACTAGTATTTGAATTTTTTGGTTGTTTTTGGCATGGGTGTAGATCTTGTTATAAAACAAATCGTGATGAAGAAATCTTCAACACTTCAAAAGAAACAATGGAGTTTCGGTATCAAAGTACAATGCATAAATTAGAGAAAATTCAAAATTTGGGATATAATGTTATAAGTATTTGGGAATGCGAGTTTCAAAATTATTTAAAAAATCATAAAAATTTAGAAAAAGAATTAAAAAGCCATCAACTTTTAAATAATCTACCGTTACAAGCTCGTGACGCATTATATGGAGGTCGTACGGGCAATACGAATTTATATAAAAGAGTGAGTAACGAGGACAAAATTAAATATGTAGACGTGTGTAGTTTATATCCATATGTTTGCAAATACGGAAAATATCCGATAGGACATCCAAAAATTTTGATCGGTACAGATTGTAATTCATTGTGTCCTAACAATAATATCGATCAGGTGGAAGGATTAATAAAATGTACAGTTTTAGCTCCGACTAATTTGTATCATCCAGTATTGCCTAGAAAAGCTCATGGTAAACTCATGTTTGTTTTATGTCGAACATGCTGCGATGAATTAGAACAAGTTGACTGTACTCATACTGACAGTGAGAGACAGTTTACTGGAACATGGGTTGTTGATGAAGTCCGTTTAGCTGTTGTACGAGGGTATAAAGTAATTGAAATTATTGAAATTTGGCAATATAACATAACTCAGTATAATGTTCAAACGAAGTCGGGTGGTTTATTCGGAGAATTTATAAACACTTTTCTTAAAATAAAACAAGAAGCTTCAGGGTATCCTGAACATTGTTCCACGGATGAACTGAAAGATGCGTACATTCAGGAGTATTTAGCAAATGAAGGCGTAATGTTGGATCCACAGGAAATTGAAAAAAATTCCGGTAAAAGATCGGTGGCAAAACTGATGCTAAACTCTTTCTGGGGTAAGATAATAACTTGCTGTTTTATTTTTAATTTACAAATATATTTACATGTATGTATGTACAGGTAAATTTGCGCAAGCAGAAAACCGTCCACGTACAACAACTGTGTCTTCACCTGTGAAACTTTACGAACTCTTAGCAAATCCTGCGGTTATAGTTCATAAATTAATTCCAGCAGGTGATGAGCTGTTGTATGTTAATTGGAAGTATCAAAATGAAGCAGTAGAACAACTACCAACCGTCAATGTGACAATAGCAGCTTACACAACAGCCCAAGCCCGTATTCGTTTGTATGAATATCTGTATCCTTTAGACAAGAGAGTACTATATTACGATACAGATTCAATTATTTATTATCATTCTCCGGGTCAATATGAACCGTCGACGGGTAATTTTTTGGGCGATTTGACAGACGAATTAGAATGTTTCGGGAGGGGGACCTATATAACTGAATTCGTCTGTGGTGGTCCGAAAAACTATGCGTACAAAACATATTGCCCAGAGAATGAAACAATAAATGAAGTCTGTAAAGTTAAAGGATTTACTCTTAATTATAAAAATAGTAAAAAAATTAATTTTAATTGTTTAAAAGATTTAGTATTAGAAAATAGTAATAGAAACCCTGTAATTAGTTCATATAATATTAGATGTACAGAAGATCATAGTGTTATAACAAAACAAGAAACAAAAAAATTTCGAATTAATTTTATGAAACGTAGATTAGGTGAAAATTTTAATTCTTATCCGTATGGTTTTAAAAAGATAAGACTAGAATAGATAATATTTTATTTTATTTAGTATAGTAATAAGGAAAAATTGTATATATATATATATATATATATATATATATATATTCATTTAAATAAAACTATTGTGTCTAATAAAAAAATAGTATTTTATTGTTCAACTCCGAAAAAAAAATACAATAAGTAATATAAAACTAATTCAATTTTTTTTTTATATATAATAATAATTAAACATATATCTTATTAATCTATCATTTTCACATTTATTATAATTAAATAATTTAATAAAATCGTTATGATTATAATTATTTATTCTAAATAACAAATACACTATGCAATATTGACCACATACAGATGATGTATAATCTTGACAGACAAATGAATTATATGTCCATGTTTTCGTGTTTCGTCTCAAAAAATCTTCGTGCGTCTTTACAATTGGTTTTCTTCCGAAGCTATCAAAATATATTCCTCGTCCTTCGCGATCGATGAAAATTGCAACCCAGTGAAAGCCGGGTTTGGTATCAGGATCTGTATTAACAATTACTGTACACGGATAATTTACATGGTACGGTAATCTATTTGCGGCATAAACTCCAACATGGCCCACATTTTGAAAATGTTTTTGAAAAATAGCTTCTAGCTGAGCTGCATTCATTTTCTTTATTAATATTATTATTCTCCAAAAACCAGTGTTTCAAAAGATTAACGTTTCTCACAGCACATATCATTCCTTCATGAGATGAGGGAATTTTGCACGCCGTGACGTCACTATTATCAGATAATATTAATAACGTTGGACATCCTAGTTCTGATAATTCGATCAAGTTATTTCTACATAGAATTTCTTCGAGTAACTTTTTTTTCTCAGTTCCCTTTACATAAACTGTATCCGAAGTTTTAACAATATTTTTTAATATATTAGATATTTGATTATATTCCACAAATCCGTAACTCCAATCAAAACCGTGGTAATTATGTTTTAACCAATGAGCTTGGGTTTGATACTTGGCATCCAGTTCTCTTATATTGAATGGTGATTTAAACAAATAATGTTGGAAATATAAACCGTTTATAGAAATAGCTGCTAGTTCTTTTATAATAAACTCTCCAGAATTTCCGTAGAATCCTTGTACATCAACTATATAACTTGTCATGATGAATGTTTAAAATGAACTAAAGTAATTTTAAAAATTATATTTATTTTATACTAATAAGATACAAAGTAAATACAAATAAAGTTAGGTTATAATTACTAACTACCATAATCAACAATTACATTTCTATTTTTATCTACTTCTAATATATTATCGAACTCGGCATAGATTACACAATTTACAGTATGCGCAAGAGGAGTTTCAAAACCAACTTCTATTCTTAGAGAACCATGTCGAGTTAGATTCCAATGCATCATCGAATTTGCAGATAAATCTGGAGTTAAATCAAATGCTGATAAACAATAACCATTGGGATAGTCTTCTCTGCTGATTTCGTTTCCAGTATTTGCAAAATGTATTCCTGTTCCTGAGAATAATGTATTATACATTTGTACATATTCTGATTTATTCGTAAAAGATGGTTGTAATGGTCTCGTTGGCAATTGTTGTCCATTTACAAATAAAGATAAATAATTAATTTTATAATTATCAAAATTGAAAGGATTTGATTTATAATCTCCGTTAAATGCTTTATTAGATACAAAGCCGATAACACATCGTTTAGGAAGTTGACCTAAGAAGATATTATCCAGTGATTTTCCTTGTACACCTGTCGGAATTGTGATAGCTTTTACTTCAGCCCTTGTAATTGGATATTTTGCTGTATTTATTTCTAATGCTTTGTTATGGGCAAGTAAAATACTTGGATTTAGTTTTATTCGACGTACAAATAGTGTGGCTTCACTTATATGAAGTTTATATGCAGACTCTGTTGTAGAAGACATTAAATGGAAATTATCACGTGCGCGAACTAGTCTTACTCTCATTTCAACACCGTTTATTAAAAATTTTTCTTGATTAAATATATCAACATGTAGATGTTCAGTTAAATCAACACTTACACTTTTTTCGGTAAACTTTTGACGTTTATTATATCCTGTATTAGCATTAGCATCGGTGTTATTAAATTTTCCTGAGGCATCAGCATACCATAAAGATGAAGTAAGATTAGACTTTTTTGCATCAATTCCGTAATTAAGTAATGTTTCAATATAAGCTCTGTACGCATATGTATTATTTGGTGGAGATATTAATTTCTGATTTAAATAAACATCAACCTGACTGAACATCGAATGAAGCCAATTATTAATAGGTCCAACATTATCAGTTTCAATTAAATCTGTATTATCACTTTTAACAATTTTTGCATTTATATACAACATGGTTTGGGATAAATCCAAATATTCTTCCCCATGCCCTGGTATTACAAATTCAATGGGGCCATCCTCGGTAAGCGATGATAAAGGTTTGTAATTAATCCATTGTCCGTTTTCAATACTTGTCTGTGTTGGAGGTAAAGCAAATAAATCTAATTCTGTTTTAACACATTCGCATGATTGAGCATGTAAAAATGCCATTTTAAGAAAATATGTCTGATTGCTTAGAGCGTTTAGTTTTCTTCTTTACTCTTCGATGTAAAGTATTGGACTGAGTTCGAATATTATTCAATCGTTTCCTTTTATAACCAGAACCATTTATTATGGTATCAATTTTATCTTCTGCTTTTCGTTTTAAATTTACTCCTGCCTCGGACATACGTTTTTGAAAAGACTCTTTCACAGGTTGATTTTGACTGAGATCACCCAAAAATTGTACACCCGTATTTAATGCTTGTTTACCAATTGCTCCGACACCTTTTTTAATTAGAGGCATAATAGTTCGAAATAATCCACTAAAAAAACTTCCCAGACCATGACCTCTTTGAAACTGATTCCCTTTGAATACTGTTCCTACTCCACTTCCAGCCTGTTGATTGTAATATTCCTGATACGGACAGTTTTTCATTATGCAACTCGTTTAAAATGAAGTTTCACGCATAAAATTCCAAACTGAAATGGCGCTGCATAGCCATCGTTGCATCTTATATCAATTTCTATATTCGTAAATTCTCGTCTCAGAACCGGAACAAAGTGTGGTTGTGGATAAGCCATCATTTTATTTGATCCAAAAACGTATTTATCTGTGTTTATATGAAGTATTCTTAATAACGGTGTAACAACATCACCTACTAGTTGCGGTTCAATTATATCACAATAAATATATAACTGTGGAGGTATGCCTAGCATTAAATTCGGTAGATTAATTGAAGTATTATTAAAGTACAAGTCAGAAAATGGTGGATATCCTAGCTGCAATGACAATCTCGGAGATAATTTCATAGAGCATACTTCGGCATGTTTAAATCTGGCAATAGTACGACTTTTTGTCTTATCATAAGAGAATGCTACATATTTATTTATTTCAACCGATGCATTTAATTCATGTAGTATACCATCAACATTTTCATAATTTCTGGAAGGAATTTTTTCTTGAATAAAATCAACTCTTACTCTTTTATCTTTAACATCAATTGTTTTAGTTAAAATGTTTACTCTGTTTTCTCTATCGTTAACATTATAGAAAGAGCATGGATAGATAATTTCTGATAATGCAACCTGCCATATCCCATTTAGTTTTACGTTTTGAGGTAATTGTGTTGTAAATTTTGTAGTTTTGTTATCCGGAAAATATGTCTCAGAACTGTTACTTGGTAAAGTAATGAAAAATTCCTTATCATGCATTATTTAATAACTGAATTTGATCTGCAGATATCCACGAATTAAATTCGTAACTATAACCTTGCCACTTGACAAGTAACTTCTTTCTACTTCCTTTACCTTGTTCTGCTACAATTTTATCTATTTTATATGTCTTATCAGGTGTAACACTTACGCGTTGCAATTCGTGTTCGTAAAAGGTACCATCAATTATTTCATTATTTAAATCTTTTATTCTATAAACGGGGAGTTTTCGTTTTATTATAGCATGTATTTTAAATAACTCTTGACTCCAGTTAGCTTCATAGCCTTTTTCAAATACATGCTTATATTTTGATATCCGAACTATATCATTTATTGTATATTTTGTCTGCTTATTATTATTATTTTCTTTTATTCCATACTGATTTCTCCATACTTGTAATACATTTTTTTCATTTACGTCAAATGGGGCAATTTTTGTAATTCGATGTTTAGTTTTATTATAAGCAGTGACGAGATTTTGTAATACATCAATATATTTATATGTATTTTTGAAAGTAAAGTATCGGTACATTCTGGTTTTTAACGTTCTATTGAATCTTTCTACAAAACAGGCTTTCACATCGGCATTTTGTGTTACATAAAATTTAATATCATTTTGTTGTAAAAATGATCTTACAGATTTAGCTATAAACTCTGAACCCTTATCTGTTTGTAAATAAATAGGTTTTCGTTCCTTAAATATAACTTCAAATGCCGCAATCACTGATATTGGTTTCTTATCTTTTAATGGTACAGCCCAAGCAAATCTGCTAAAGACATCAATCACTGTTAAAATGTATTTATAATTATCATTGAACTGACTTAACGATCGCATATCATTCAAATCCGCTTGGAATAGATCATTTATATTTGAAACTCTATATATATTTCGAGGAAAACGTTTTCGTACAGGTTTATGTAATGTATATGTGTCTTGTGAACTAAGCCATTCACGTACATAATTATGATCGTATTGATCTTTTACCGCATTTATTAAACTATTAACTCCAGAAAATCCGGATGGATGTGAAGGATCAAAATAAATCTGAGCCAGTTTCTTATTCATAATATTATTATAAACTAAATCGTTTCCAAGGAACTTTTTGTTTTTTAGATAATCTAACTTCTTCTTCTTCTTCTTCTTCTTCACTTTTGTAATTTGATTGCCTTTTATTTTTCCTAGACTTTTGAACGTGATTTTGAGAAATGAAAAATTTTCGTCTTCGAGGGTTATTTATTAACTCTATAGGAATATTAATTGTTTTTAATGTTTTCACAAAATTTTCCCAGCCTGTCGGATTACTGTATTTTCTATGTCTTATAACGTCGGCTACTAAATCAGATATATTTGAATTCGGTATTTGTTTATTATTTATAGATACCACTCCTTTCTCATTCCAATTTATACTATTATCTGATTCCAACATCTGTAACAATGTTCGGGCTTTTTCTTGATGTGATTTAGGTAAAACTGCAATAATTTTATCAGTTTCATTTGTGTTCTCAGAGTTCTCATTAAATAATGGTAATTCTTTATTTTGAGATTCAATTGAAATTTTAATAGGTTCTCTAGTCTTTTGCTGGAAATACAAGTATCTTTGTAAAATATCCTGGTACTTAGACCATTTTTCAGAGTCTGGTAATTGTGAACTTAAAACATTTTTCATATCATTATCCAGTTGACTAGAAATATTTTCCCCATTGCCTATATTACTACGTATACGGTTTAAATTTTCCGGAGATATTAATACCATTTTTTTAGCATGTTCCATTTTTTTATTTCTTAAATAAAGCGCCTAGAACACCGCTTAACAGGGGTGCTAATAATAAAGGTAAGAACGCACCACCAGATTGAACTAAAACACGTTTCTTCTTTTTCCAGCTTTCGCCTGGTTTAGTAAGACTCCTTAATATTTTTTTATGTCGGCCAAGTGCGGCGTGTTGTTTACGATTGAGAGGAATATTACCCCTTAAAATATTATATACACATTCACAGATACATTTAACGGATTTACAGTCAACTATTTTTAATAATGCTTGTCTATATTTCGGTGTTAATTTTTGTAAAGCTCTTAATAATTCAGCGTGTTCTGTTACAGTAGCACTCATTTTTATGATATGACTTCTGGTATATTTTTACTACTGTATTTATACGTTTTTTTCGGTAAGTAAAGATATGTCAACCCATTTTGATACGTACGAAAACGCAACCAATCAGGTGTACTTTGTTTTAAATCAAAAATTATATATCCGTGTGGTTCAGAAGTTGCGTCAGAATAAGATTCCTGTACAAACTTCATATTTTCTGGACAAATCTGACGTGCCAAATGAACAATTTGAGCTTTATCTCTAGGGTTTTTGAAATAAATTATGTAATTTGCATTAAGCGAAATATCTCTCTGTCCTTTTCCTTGGTGAAACAGATTTTGAGTAAGAAAAAACACAGATAAATTTTTGTGATGCGACCATTTTGTAAATATATCTACTATACGTCCATCTGCCTCTCTCATTAAATCATCAATAATAATCAATTGTGGATCTTTCCCATCTATATTTTCCACATCTGGCAAACCCTCAATAAAATTTACACCGTGAATTTCATTATATAAATTCTGCCAAGTACCATAATGCCAAGATATATTTCTAAATGGAGTATCACTCATATCGTTTATGTTTGAAATAAAATTATTAACATAAAATGACTTGCCTGAACCCGAAGGCCCAGCAACTATTGCAGAAAATGGATGTTTAAATTTCGTACACATGTTAACTTTTCAACGTATGATATGAGACTGATATTTTTTAAATGATATATTATATTTTTAACTGATATATAAAAAAGACAAACATGGTTTAATACATTTTATTTACATTCTTGTATAATTACATAAAAATCATATTATTATTTTAACAAATTGTACTATCGTAGTTTGTTTCCCTGGACTGTAATATTCTTGCCCTGTATACTTTATATTCCAATCCGCAACGGTCTTTTGTATTTCATTTACTTGATCATCTGTTAGCTGATCAAATCGTGCTGGCAAATAGACGATGAAATCTTCACACTCTGCAATTATCTTCCTTCCATACCTTGTCTTCACGGCTTTCATATTAACTAACTTATACTCTTTATTCAATTCCATTTCGATTATGTTTTTTTGAGGTTTGACGGTCTTCAGAGAGCCAATATCGTTTAATAAGTTGAATGCCATTGTCTAAACACAAAATAAAAATTATAATATTACAATAAATTCACATTGTTGTTGTTGTTGTTGTTGTTGTTGCAACAAAATTTTACATGCAATAATTATAATAAATAAAATATTATTCTTACCCTGAGAGTTTGATGTCACTAGTTTGAATTTCACTTCTGGATTACAGAATAAAATTGTATGCCTGGTTTACCATATATATACTAATCTAGTTTCTATTTTTAAATTAATGATAGATAGATAATTTTTCTCATATGACCTTAACTGAAATTTTCCAAAGATGTCCAGTATGAGAACATTGACCTTGCAATACAATTGTGTTTCTGAAAAACAACCTTATCTTCTTTATTTTGAACTTAATGCATATATTTGAAAATTCCAAAACTGTGATACAAATATTTCTAAACTTTTCTATTTTTGAAAACATTGCAGATGACTAAACACTTTTATCACTATTTACAGAGTATCTTAACCCCCTAAAGAGAGCTTTGACCTCGTAAACATTTTTCTGTTTTGAAAACAACCTTGTTTTTATTTTTGAAGTAAATGCAGATAACATATTTTTAATTGAATACAAATACTGACCTAGGCCTTTAATCTTACAAATATTTTCTATTTTTGAAAACATTGCAGATGACTAAACACTTAATTACACTAAACTATAATTAAAACCTTATACTGATAAACCATAGATAAACGAGCTTTAACCCCCGTTATCTTATTAAACAATAACAACGTCTTATCTTAAAACTGGCGCCAGTCTTATCGCGACTGGGGGCTCACGTTCTAGTACCCCCACTACTTACGTCCAATAGTTTCCGAGATATGGCACTTTTAAAATTAGCACTTTTTTCAAAAAAATGAAAGTTGAGAAATTTTAGCTTTTTTCGTAAATTTTGTTTTTAATTAACTGTAATTTCTGAATGAAAAAAAATATTGTATTCCGGTTTCTTTCATTAAATTTTACGAACATTTTCCTATAAAATATGTTATTTTAGAAACTTTTGAAGGCGTTTATTAAGCCAAAATATCAATTTTTTTTCGTGAGAAGTATTCAAATATTTTGTATTTATTGTGTTTAATGAGCAGTAACTTCTGAATGGGTAAAGTTATCGACTTCCGGTTTCTTGCATTAAATTCTACGAATATTTCTCAATAAGATACAGTATTTTAAAATCTTTTTTGGGTATTCATTAAGCCAAAATATCCAATGTTTTTCCGAGAGAAAATAGAGAAATTTTTAAATTTTTAATATTTATTGTGTTCAATGAGCTATAACTTTTGAACAGATAAACTTATAGACTTCCGGTTCTTTTTATTATATTTTAAGAACATTTCTCTATAAAATACATTATTTTAGAAACTTTTTAGGGTGTTCATTACGCCAAAATATCAAATGTTTTTATAATAAATACAAAATTTTTTAATACTTCTCAATTTTCTCTAGAAAAAAATTGATATTTTGGTTTAAAGACCTCCCGCCATACCTACTTTATTCTTTTAACTAATTATACAAATATATTAATATATAAGTACTACTACTACTGCTACTATACTCACAAATATATTTTAGTCATTTTATTTAAACTGCAGAAGAAGATATAAAGCATATTTTACTATTGTCACTGTCATGTCATAATCATTTAAATTTTACGTAGTAACAAATGTTAATCGATCATGGACTACAAAATACCGAATTACTAAATTATAAATATATACTTTAATTATTCTTAAATGATACCAGATACAAAAATATTTATAAAATACCGATTGTAGGTAATAATCACATAATCTTTCATTTAAAATTTTTCGGGTCATTCGACTCAAAACATAGGGACATGTCCTCGGACGTCTGGTCAGTGGTCGCTTTATTCAACGCCTAACCTTTTTCATGACTTTTGTGTTATTCAGTTAGTATAATTATTCTGCGATTTCATAAAAAATATATTAATACCTATATATTATGTTCCGTAAATATCCTAAAGTCATCAAAGTATTCTGAAATTTCGATCCGAAAATATCCTACTCCTGAAAACTTTAGATATTATGGAAGATGGTGACCTGAAGTTGATTAATTTGGTTAGTCACTAAAGTCATCACGCTAAAAGTATATCTTCGCTTTATATTTCTGGTAAAAGTGGTAGTTGTTTCAGAGAGCACAAGTTTTCTTACATGCCCAATCTTTGGTCTGTATGTACAGAAACAAAATCACAATTATTATCCAATTCAAGGATGAAGGATGTATTATAAATCATAACTGGCTAAGCTCATTAGTGATTATACTAGTACTATTGCATTAGATATGATGCAGGTAATTCTTTTCTTTATAACAATTTGAGAATCACTGATACCTACAGCGTTCGCTGTGCTTTAGCATCGCGGCTCGAGCTTCGTTCGTACAGAGACAAACGCGCTGCTAACGTTGATAATACTTGCGCGGCTTAACACAGATATCTATTAAAGCTTGCAAGCACGTAAATCACCCTCCAATCCTACCGACCCACGTGTTTTTCACTAACCGTAAATTCATCTACCTACCATGCGGAACACGAGAAATAAGATTAAACTCACACACTCTTTACCCCGCCATTGTCTTATTCACATTAAATGCATTCCACACTTTATCTTATTCTTATCTGTTAAGCTTAGTTAACTTTCTTTCCAATATAACATCTTATTTAAATAAAATATCAAAAAAGTTGACATTGACATTCGCAATTCAGGACACGAAGTAAAACATTTGTGTACGATACATTCCGCCGCAGCGTTGCTATTATTAACGGCTGCGAACTGCGAAGTTGTGCTTGTGCATGTGCAAAGTGCATGTCAATGTCAGATATTTTTTAAAGTTGTTACAAAAAATAAAATGTGTGTTTTTAATTATATGCATTGCAGTGGCACAAAAAATATTGTGTATAACTCGTCTACGAAATATGTTTAGTATCCTCAATAATATTTAAGCCTCGACCTTCGCCTCGGCCAAAAAATATGTCGGACGCTAAACAAACATTTCGCAGCCTAGATCAACAAATAACTATTTTTGCCTCCTGAAGTGTAAACATAACAATCACACATCTTTGACGTCTATGGTATTTGCGATTTTACACATGGCCATGATTTTCGCACACATTTATATGCAAAGAAACTCGAATTTTTAGTTTCTTTGTAATAATAAAGAGGCTACAAAAACACTATATAGAACTTTAAAAAATTAAATTCATTAATTTTAAATGTGATATTTACTGGCGGCATCTCTTAGCAGTTATACTTGACCGAAGAAAATTTAAGTGCAAATGTCAAATGCATCTCACTTGACCTCATAGAAAATATCATATTTTAAATAAAAAGGTATGTCGGCCAAAACATATAATACATGCATAATGCGTACGTTAGGTGTAAAACATCGCTCAGTTAAAAGGCGTACGTGTTTTCGGTTTGAAAGGAAATAATTCATTATAAGTCATAGAATTAGGATGAAATTTAGAAATAATAGGTAACCATTGAATAAAGAAGAATAGTGAATTTAAATTTAACACTGTAATGCAGTAACATGACGTCAAAAATATAAAATTTTCTTGACACTAAAACCTTTTAATAACGGTGAATAACACCTTCTTTTGCTCTTTTGACTTAGGATATAACAATAATAATTTATGAAGTTATTTTTTCTTGACTGGAAAAATTGTAGGGTAGAAAAGAATACCTACTTTGGATTCAGTCAGAATTTTATTAAATTAATCCTCTCTGAGTGGACTATTATAATTTTAAAACATATTTAATATAAAAAAATCTGACGTGGACACCACATGACTTCCTTGTACGCCTATTAAACTGTTCATACTTTTCTTAATAACTAAAATGTAGAATAATATAAAAAAAATCTGACGTGGCCACCACAAGACCTCCCGCCATATATAAGTACTACTACTACTGCAACTATACTCACAAATATATTTTAGTCATTTTATTTAAACTGCAGAAGAAGATATAAAGCATATTTTACAATTGTCACTGTCATGTCATAATCATTTAAATTTTACGTAGTAACAAATGTTAATCGATCATGGACTATAAGATACCGAAATACTAAATTATAAATATATACTTTAATTATTCTTAAATGATACAAGATACAAAAAAATTTATAAAATTTCGATTGTAGGTAGTAATCACATAATCTTTCATTTAAAATAAAATAATTTGTCTTAAATTAAATGTTTATCGAAATATTTGAAAAAAGTACTACTTCCGGTTTGTAGATTGAAACCAAAAATAGGAGGTGCACAACTAGATGCTATAACAGTACTAAATACAAAATTTCAACTTTCTTCGTCTCACCGTATTTGAGTTATGCGACATACATACGTACGTCCGTCCGTGCGTACGTACAGACGTCACGAGTAAACTAGTCATAATGGAATCAGAAAAGGTCAAAACGGATATTTCCGTCAAAATCTGAGAACCGAAAATTTTCGCGATTACAATCCGTCCTTTTTACTCCGTATAAGGAAGTAAAACCCAGGGTTGTTTATCTACGCGTAAATTATTATTTTCTACGTCTACACGTAAAGTTTGCGTAAACTATGTAAAATGTAGACAATGTAGACTTTGCGTAAAGTATGTAAATAATTCAATTGTCAGAAAATCTAACCTATAATTTTATACGTTTTCGGTGAGATTTGTTCTTTGTTTACATTGTCTACACTGTTTTATTGTTTATACAGATACTGCATGCGTAGATTACGTGTTTATCTACGCGTAAAATTACACGTAATCTACGTCGCGTTGACTACGTGAACAACCCTGGTAAAAACATGTTTTAGTTCTTTTTACTTTCTTGTATGGAGTAAAGAGGAAGTTTAGTATTCGCGAAAAAATTCAGTTCTCAGATTTTACGGAAATATCCGTTTTGACCTTTTCTGAATCCATTATGATTAGTTTCGTCGTGACGTCTGTACGTACGGACGGACGTACGGACGTACAGACGGACGTATGTTGTCGCATAACTCAAATACGGTTAGACGTAGAAAGTTGAAATTTTATATTTAGGACTGTTATAGCATCTAGTTGTGCACCTCCTATTTTTGGTTTCAATCTACAAACCAGAAGTAGTACTTTTTTCAAATATTTCGATAAATATTTAATTTAGGACAAATTTTTACTTCCTTGTACAGAGTAAAAAGGAAGTATTGTAATCGCGAAAAATTTCGGTTTTCAGATTTTGATGGAAATATCCGTTTTGACCATTTTTGAATCCATTATGACTAGTTTTGTCGTGACGTCTGTACGTACGGACGTGCGTACGGACAGACGTATGTATGTCGCATAACTCAAATACGGTTACACGTAGAAAGTTGAAATTTTGTATTTAGGACTGTTATAGCATCTAGTTGTGCACCTCCTATTTTTGGTTTCAATCTACAAACCGGAAGTAGTACTTTTTTCAAATATTTCGATAAATAATTAATTTAAGACAATTTTTTTATTTTAAATGAAAGATTATGTGATTATTAACTACAATCGGTATTTTATAAATATTTTTGTATCTGGTATCATTTAAGAATAATTAAAGTATTTATATTTATCCTTTAGGGCTAAAGTGTAGAATAGGTGTTTAAGAGGAATTTCACTTTTTTTGGTGTCAATCGGTGCATTCCTATTCTCTGTCCTAGAATAAAGATTTTGTTAGTTTTTAGGGTAAAATTGGGGACAACTGTCAACACTGGATATGCTGAAAAATTAACAGATTAAACATGTGATTTAACGTTTTTATAGATTTATGTAATGGAGATATCAATAAATAAATATATTTTTCACAGATATAAGGCTTTTTATTAAATGTTTTTCTTAGTTTTCGAAATTATTTGACATAAATACAATATTACATTTGTTTTAGATTAATATAAATTTCAATAGGGTTTGCCATGTTAAAAACATGGATACAAAAAAAAAAGATTTTGTTTATAACAACCATTGCTCAGTTGTTGTACACGATGTCTGTAGTAAACATCATCTCGTTGTACAAGCTTTGTGAGGACAAGTCTGCTCTTTTGCACCAGTTGCAGGAGTGGAACTTGATTACACGAACTAGACGGTGTCGTAAATGGGGGGCAGCCTGACTTTGACCGAGGATTCTTCTCGTATAGACGGCTGGATTTGGAGATGTCAGAACAGGACCTCCCAAAGAAAGCAAAAGGTAAAGATTTGTGTGTATGCGGTATCATTTATCATAGTACGGTTTTGTTAGTGTAGTAAATACCAAAACCGAGTTTGTGGGGCTCTAGTACGGTTTTGTTAGCTTTGTTAGTGTAGCAAATACCAAAACCGAGTTTGTGGGGCTCTAGAACGGTTTTGTTAGCTTTGTTAGTGTAGTTAATACCAAAACCGAGTTTGTGGGACTCTTGTACGGTTTTGTTAGCTTTGTTAGTGTGGTAAATACCAAAACCGAGTTTGTAGGGCTTTATTTTTAGCCATTTTGACACATTCAGGTTAACATACAAAAACGTCGTTTTATTCAATTTTTTGCAATTTTGACACATTGAGGTTAACCAAAAAAATTACATTTTCTTCAAAAAATCATGTTAAAAACACTTCCGCGGTCTAATTTTGCTTGTTTAGGTCATATTTAAGCATAATAAACGATCTCCTAAAAAAAGGCATTTTCTCTTAAACACCTATTCTACATTCCAGCCTAATTTAGTATTTCGGTATCTTGTAGTCCATGATCGATTAACATTTGTTACTACATAAAATTTAAATGATTATGACATGACAGTGACAATAGTAAAATATGCATTACATCTTCTTCTGCAGTTTAAATAAAATGACTAAAATATATTTGTGAGTATAGTAGCAGAAGTAGTAGTACTTATATATTAATATATTTGTATACTTAATAAGTTAAAAGAATAAAGTAGATACCTATATGGCGGGAGATCTTGTGGTGGCCACGTCAGATTTTTTTATATTATTCTACATTTTAGTTATTAAGAAAAGTATGACCAGTTTAATAGGCGTACAAGGCAGTCATGTGGTGTCCACGTCAGATTTTTTATTAAAAAAAGAAAACAGTATTAGATATGCAAACTCTGACCACGAGTACTCGTGAATCAACGGCTGGAAACCGCACTTTCGCACACACAGAAAATAATATAAATATACCAACTACTACTACATATAATGACTTATTTACAAGAAGTAAAGTGTCTTGTTTTTGCTTGCAGGTCTTCGAGAAATCCTTATTTAAAATCAGATTACTGCTATTTGCTTGGGTAAATTGAAGCAAATACTCTTGAATATAAACCAATCTTCCCTATCTCGTCTTCAGCTCTTAACAAAAACATTTTCTATAATCTAACTAAATAGTCGTGTGACGTCGTTGTCGATGGAACGGGTAGGGGTAAGGAATAGACGGTGAACGGTGAAGGAACGTCAACATAAGTGTCGAAGTTATCTCCGCTGTTGCAAATTACAAGCGACGACGAGTAAATACAATTAGACGGGGTGTATCGGGGTAAGAGGGATGAAATCTGCAAGGGAGAAAGCGAGTGAAACTGGGGATGGTTGTACGTTTACAAGAAAAAATATAATATCACGAATTTTATACAGTAGTAGATGTCTTACATTATCATTTTGAATCACAGGGAATGAAAATTATATCAGTTGTTGAAATGACATATTTTTATCTAATATTTATTAATTAAAAGCACTGATACTCAATTGTATAACCAACGGTGAAATTTGGAATCAAACTTTCAATATTTTGAAGTCATTTAGTGTATAAGTACCTATACAAAAACTAGAGAAATAGAGTGGACCTGCTGCAACAAAAACTATATGTTGTAAATACTAAATAGTAATGAGTAATTTCCAAGAACAAAATAATTCGGAAAATACCTCGGGATATTTCCTGGGCTTATTTTGGGTAATTTTTCGGAGTATTCCTAGTCACATTTTTCAGGAAATATTTTCTTGACAAAATTCTTAAAAATATAAATTCTGAATTTAGTTGAAATTAAGAAATTCCAGGTTATGCGCCTCAAATTTCTCATTTATTTCCGGGATATTCCAAAATAGAATTTTCTATAAATATCCTGGGAATTGTGTTTGTGGAAATTTCCTGTAATTTTCTCAGGAAACGAAAGATTTTTTCCTGGAAGATATTCGGATATCCATCATTAGTTATAAATAGTATTTTTGATACATTAAAGAAAAAAGTGAAAGTAGAGTAAATTTACTACATGCACTTATACTAACAATAATGGGACGTGGACCAGCTGGAAAGCTGGAATACTGGTAGGAGAGAGCGAACATCCCTGGGACACTTTGCGGAAAATATTTTTAATAACACGCTTGGAACATTTGTCTACACACACACACACACATATATATATATATATATATATATATATATATATATATATATATATATATATATATATATATATATATATATATATATAATGATGAAAGAAAAATTCTTGGGAAATCGGTCAGGCCAAAATATGCAAAAACGCAAAAATTTAATTTTTAGACATATTTATTTCAAAAACCAATATTTCGGATCTAGTTTGATCCTTCCTATTTACGTATATGTTTTTTATTATTGTGACATTACTTTTCTGTAAGTAATTTATATTTTTTATACAACAGTTTTTACATGTGCTTGTGTTACTTTGTCAAACAAATTTTGTTAAATGTTTGTTTTTCATTATAGAACCCTGAGGAAGGATCAAACTAGATCCGAAATATTGGTTTTTGAAATAAATATGTCTAAAAATTAAATTTTTGCGTTTTTGCATATTTTGGCCTGACCGATTTCCCAAGAATTTTTCTTTCATCATTACTACATACGGTCGATAACTACTTAATTTGAAATATATATATATATATATATATATATATATATATATATATATATATATATATAATGTTATTAATTTAATAAAATTCTGTTATAAATAACTGCTAATAATTGAATTATGTAGGTAATTATTCTTTCGCAATAGGTCAATAGGTAAATTGTTTCTTTTGTGAATGATACATACTTCACAGTGTAAAAGAATTTGTGATTTGTTTTAAAAATGGATAATGCGAACGGATTTAGTGATAGTGAATTAGTGGACATAGTGCTAGCATATGGAGAGGCGAGACAAGAGACATGAGGAACGTTTTCCTCAAAGACGGCATCCTAGACACCGAATGTTTGTTGGAATTACACAACGCCTGCGTGACACAGGATTAGAGCATCCTCCCCGGGTACCGGGTACCCGAGTCACCCGCTAAAAAATTTACTATTCGATAATCTAAATGTCAATTGTTGATTGTTTCCTATTTCTCACATATTTTAGCACGTTGTTTAAATTTCAATCTAGGTTTATAGACTCTCAAAAATACTTCAAAGCTGTTACTTCCGTACAAACAGAAACACATTGTCAACAGAGCTGGGACAATTCACCAAAAAAGGAATTAATTCATAATTCACAATTTAAAAATGGAATTACAATTCACAATTCACTTAAAAAAAGAATTAATTCACAATTCAAAATAAATTGTATAATTACGAGCCTTTATTAATTCACAAGCCCATTTAAAAATAAAATGAAAACAGATATTTTTATTAATCCAATTAATTTTCAATATGACGAAAATTATAAGAATTAAAATTTTTTTGTCAAAAAAACAAATATGGTACCTACAAATAATTATTAATCTGCATCTCTGTGCAACAAACAACGTAAATTATTGTTGTAATACCGAATTAACAATTAATTTTATTGCCTTTCGTAAAAGTTGCATATTGGTCACGGCCAGGGTCATGTTTTGATCCTATAAAAATGCTTTTATAATATATAAATCTAAATTAAGAATATACCGATTACTTAACTCTTCTTCCTACATTTATAATTAGGCATTTTACAGTAACTTCTAAACTAGAATTCTCTTCCATTGCAACGATTATCCTTGTCTCCGTCTCGTCCTGTAATGATAAGTAAAACAAAGAGAATCAGCGTTGATATAACTCGTCGTCTTCACTGTTTCTACCCTTCTGTATTACTCCCCGCACCCCCGCGCCCGAGCACAGCCCTCGTTACAAGTGAAGCTGTAAATGTCGACCGTAAAGAGACAAAAGTGGAGAACCTGTGCGCTATGTAGACTTGTGCTCTTGTTACAGGACCGAAATGGACTAAAACCAAAGTGGCTGATGTTCTGATGTCTCATTGTGGCCGCTGGGTTGCTAATTATTAGAATAAGAGACCAGAACTGATTTGGAAAGAGGTTCTTCACTCACATTGTTAAAATATTTCTTGTTTTTTTATCTACAGAGTGCACAGATTTTGATAAAAAATTTAGTTTTCTATTCTATGGCATTGATAAGAGTTATAAATGTTTTTTTCTACTCCCTACTGGATATTGGCAACATAATCTTCATACTATCATGTGTGGATAGGGATGTCATATTCATACCAAGTGTGGATATGAAATTAAAAGTCAAATACGTCAAAAAAATTATTAATGTGTCCAAATTATGTTTTTATTATGACAAATAACTATTTAAAACGTTAGGTAAATCAACTGCAAATAAAGTTTTTACGTTAGATACAATTATTCAAATGTCATACCTATGTCAAAAAATAATTGATGTAACTCTACCATCAAAAATAAAATAAAATAAATAAATAAATATTGACTGCATTTTATTGTAAAAACTATATTTCGTTATTTTATCGTAGAAAAAATAGGCTGTAAAACTCGAGTGGATTGATAATATCGCACGCGAACGTTTGCAGACACGTGCGATATAGGCATCACATCCACTCTTGTAGTACAATATTATACTATTATGTATTAAGACATAGGCTTAGGCACCTATAATGAAGGACGCGGCCAATAATCTGGCAACGCCGCATCGTATGACGTCACCCGGCTGATTTGTCCATAACGATATAACCACATTGATATAGGTTACCTCCATTGAATTAAAATTGGATAGAGTAAAATTTGAAGTCCAGCACTAGGAATATTTCGTTTATTTTAACAGATACATATAAAATGTTTATAAGCAAAGTTAAACTTGACAAAGGGGCTCGTAAAGTGATCAATATGAAAACAAAAATCTGGTTTCACCGGAAATGGCACAACTTTTAATCTAGTATATAGGGAATCAGTAATGTGTCATATTTCTTTTAAAAATGTACATAATATCATAGTTCTACTCCACCCATTTCAAAATGGCGGCGAAATTTCTTCAAAATATTAAATAAATTAATTAGAAATAATACATGGCGAACTATGAAAATAAAGTTTTACTTGAAAAGAAAAGAAAACAAGAAGCGAAATTCAAAAACTGATTGATTTCTAGTAATTTTTATTTTCTCAATATTATTTAATATATAAATATTTATCACTTATATCTCATATATTAAAGGCTAATGATCGTTTAGTTACCAGTGCAATACAGTATGTTTGCTAAGGGTATTAAAAGCTTCATAATATGGTATCTCGTATCCACGGCTTGAATAACCAACAATGCACTTGCAAAGGCGGACTAGAACTTAAATATTTACCGGGCTTTCAAGTAATTGATCCTAATTGTAGAATTGTACAGACTCACGTCCTGGGATTGTGAAATAGCGCCGCAGGCGAAAAATATGGAGTCAAGGTCGTATGCCAATTATTTATACGGAGACTTATTTGTGCAAAGCGTGATCTTTCGGCCTCTCAATCGCCCCCTCGGGATCTCAATAGAACCAATATCGTGTCGGCCCAGATATTGCATTATATAAATATATTTTTATTACCCATTACTTGATTAGAGACCAGACGGGCCGTTTAAAAAATTAATTTTTAGTAAATATCACTGGTACGACTCTGCATCTCGCGATTCATGTGAAATACAACACAGCGCTAAATGCGTTTCCAGATTACTCTACATTTCCACAAAACACTACTTCATCCACATCTATCGTATAATGGTTCCACGTATTCTGCATTGCATTGCAACTATGCGAGTACATACTACTACTACGAGTACAATAGCCGTATATATATATACCCCACCTCCGCACTCTCGACGATATAAAACAAGTAAAATAATTTTCAATATGAATATTTCACTCGCTTGCGACTAGAGTTGGAAATTCTTCTAAAATGACAAGATGCAGTCTATTAATAGAGGATTTACTGAAAATTATGTAACCGGCACGATACTCGAGTTATTTTGTTAAGTATTCTGCCTGTAACTATTAAATAACATTCATTATACTTTTTTTTCAGTAAGTAAAGTAAAGTAGGTACCTTAGAGAGTTGGGAAAATTATTGATAGTACCTACTATTGATAGATCAAGCTTGATTAATAAGCGGATACTTTACTGTCATATTATGTCAGTTTCACATTAAATTAAAAATTGGTTAAATTGTCATTTCGAGTGTAAAGAACAAGCAATTAATAAGTAAATAATACGTATGATAAAAACAAATTTAGTAAATATTTCAAGTATCTATTGTAAAAATAATTCAAAAATAGACCGACGGTGTCATTGCGATTTTCTTACCGAATATGTCCAGGAATTTTTTTATTCCAACAACGTAATTGACAGACACTCTAAAAAATTCCGGAAAGAAATAATGCATTATGTGATATTATAAGTGATAGTTTATCGGTTAGCAAAACGACTGTTTTCGTTAATTAAAGAATGTTTTAATTTATATTTTATACAATTTTAATTGGACACATTCTTTTTTTTAATTACTCTTTAATAATGTCAATGATGTCAAAAATGGTTTGATAATAACTATCGATAAACAAAATCTATCGGACAAGAAACAGTTATCTTTTAACAAAAACTATCGTTTAACTCGAACTATCGATAGTATCAATTAATAATGACTATCGATAGTACTATCGATCTATGGATTATTTGTTCTTGTCACTATCAAACTATCCATATAGTTTCTTATCCGATAGTTTTCCCACCTCCAACCTTAATATTATGCACTACTATTTTTTTCTTACTTAACTGCATACTGCATTCAACAAGATTTCGACCAATAAGACTTATTTGGTGTCAATAGAATTTTCTGCATTACCTATATCATGTTCATGTTGGACATATACAAAAAATAACTCCGCCCTTGCTTACTAAATGAATTTATTATTCAATATAAACGTAAATAAAATATACTAATCTATTTGAGTTTGAATTTTCATCCCTGTATGTACACTTCTATATTGAATAATTAATTATTACTTATCTTTCATGTTTTTATATTCAGTAATCACTTTAAACTTATAAATAGTTCATTATTCTACATAAAGCTTAGGGTTGAAAGTTATGCATGAGTGTGAGATAAACTGCACCGACCTCAACTCAATGTAACCATTCGAATAAGTCAATTTGTGAATGGTGATTCAGAAATGCGTAAATTAGCTTAGTTTTATTTAGCTGTGCATATGCTATTTATCTCTAAAAATTTAATTTTTAGGTTTTTCATATTGACCAAAGAAAATTTTCGCATGCAGCGCTTTTTCTTATGTTACTTATAATAAAAAATTTAAAATAAATTAAAATGAATTTTCATTATGTGATATCTGCAGTGGAAAAAAGCTTAGAATACCTAATCTCTGGAATAAATAATAAATAATACATTCATTATGTACCTACTTAGGTAGACACACTATTAATAATTCAACACTGTTGTATTATGGGTCCATTATTCAACACTATTGTACTATATATGAACGGTCATCACACTAAAATACAGGGTGCGGCACAAAGGACGGACGGTTTTAAAAAAATCATAAAATCGGTAATTTTTACTCAAAAACAAATTTATTTACGGATTCGGGTTCGCAATGAAATAGCAATTGTGACAATTAAGTGAGGTGACCGTTTTTGACAATGCATTGCTGGAGGCGTTCTTGGAAGTTAGCGTAGACTCTCTCCAATATCGCTTCCTCAACTTGGGCGACTTCCACGCAAATTGCCTCCTTCAACTCGCCCAGAGTTCGGAGCTTGTTTTAGTTGTGCTTGTGCACATGTTATTCATCTCTAAAAGTTCAATTTTAAAATATTTGATATTAAGGCCCATCTCTTGCTATCAAATGCAAAGCAAAAAAACCTGTTACAATAAATCATTTTGTGACTTTGGTTTTGAAATCGATGACCTCATATTTTATAACGATGTACTGATAGGTTGTGCTTACATGGCTATAGAATGAAATTTACAAAAAAATCTTGCCGTGGGTATTTTGTTAAATAATTTCTAAAAATTACTAAAAATGCGAGTTTTACATAAGTTATCAGTCAATGGGTTAATTGTTTAACAAAATCTCTCTATACCCGTCATCCACAAGCCCCGAACCCTGGACGAGGTGAAGGAGGCAATTCGCGTGGAAGTCGCCCAAGTTTAGGAAGCGATGTTGGAGAGAGTCTACGCTAACTTCCAAGAACGCCTCCAGCAATGCATCGTCAAAAACGGTCACCACATGACTGATGTGATTCTCCACAATTAATTTTCACAAATGGTATTTCATTGCGAACCCGAATCCGTAAATAAATTTGTTTTTGAGTAAAAATTACCGATTTTATGATTTTTTAAAAACAGTCCGTCCTTTGTGCCGCACCCTGTATAAGGTTAGATTAATATTTGTATAAATAAAATCTTGCAAATAAGAAATGTTTTATTTATTTATTTTAAAGTCGTAAATAAAACGTCGTATTTGACTCACATAATAGCTATAATTTTTTTATACACTCTCCTTTAGCTCGTGTGTAAACTTACATCCTTTTGAATTACAGCCTACATTATGTAAGTATGTATTTTCTACGACTATATTGATTGAAATATTTAAAAGTAGGTATAATTGAAAATGACTCAGATTTTGTTTAATTTAAAAAAAAACGCTTACAGGCTTACACTAAAAGGTAGATAGACTTAAGGATTAAAGTAAGTAAATAAAATTTTAACATAATTACTATTACGTTTGGATAAATGTAGGTAGTACAAGAAATTTTATTAGCCATATTTACGAATACATTTATCGGACATCTGAGTTAAAAAGAATCACTTACGTATATAACGTAAAGCCTCTTTCCCACCTCTATCATAGTCGTAAGTCGTAGTCGTACTCGTAAGGAAACCCGACCGTTTCCAGCTCTTATCATAAGGGTAATGTTTTGTTCACAACTAAACTAATAAATGAGTCAAATAAATTTCAAATACTTGATAATTAAATTTTACTGTTATATTGGAAACAATACCAATTTGCCCAGGAAGAAAATTATAGTATTAGGACAAATAATAAAAAATAAATGTATACATAAAATGTATTCAATTGCATGTGAACATACCATGATTTTTAAAATTGTGTAATAAGATATATGAAATAAATCATAGTAATATTGAATTACCTTAAAAGCTATAAAACATTCATAAATATTTAAAACAATATTATTTTTATTCACATTTATATTTCTATAACCTTTCTTTTGACGAGTAGTGCAGTTACAGTAGTGAAACTAGCAGCACTACATATCTCCATCTCTTTCTATTTATGATTACGACAAAAAGTTTGGCAGGGCCAAATCCTTACGACTACGACTAACGACTAACGACTTGCGACTACGACAAGAGGTGGAAACGCTGTAACGTTGTTTCGTATGTCAAACTCTCAAGGTTACGACTAACGACTTACGACTACGACTATGATAGAGATGGGAATGAGGCTTAAGAGTAGTAAGAAGCATTACATGAGTGAACAAGTTTCACAAGAACCACAGGAGAATGTGTAATTTCACAAAAGCGTTCTAATTGCTTTACAACTCGATTGTGTACTATACTTTTTAAAGGTCGTGGTTTATTTTATTTATTAATAATTACTGATATAATAAAAAAAAAATTCAAGTCACATTTATTATATTTTGGTATGATACTATAGCACCGTGCAATTTTACGTAATTGTGGGTAAAGAAGCTTACACAGTTTGTAGGTGTAATGCCCATTTTTTAAAGTAGTGGTTGTAGAAAAATTTATTTCTGTAAATTTAATACATTTTTATGTTAAAACCCAGTTTATCAAATACTCTACTGTTAACTGAAATGAAGTACTTACAGTTGATTTTATTAACATTTTTAATCGTGGCCTTCTTGATTTTTGCTCTTTCATACATTCCTCTCTCCTTTGCCCCGTAATAATTTTCCTGGCAAATTCGTCCACCTCTACCTCATGTAGAACATTGTGTGCAAGTCAGCTTACTTTGATATATGCGTTTGAAAAGTGGGGCTACGTGCAAGTCGCGTACAAAAAACGTCTTGTATGATCTATTGGTGTCCGGGGAATCCAGCGATCCACAATAATCGGCTTAAAGGATTCTGATCTACGTGAACATCACCCTCTCTCGCCCTCGCACACACTTCAGGTGTGTGTACACTACAGGCAACAGTGTTTGCTGGGCTGGAGATGTTTGCTAACTACTTGAATTTATGTCGCAATGAATCTATGATGATTTCATTAATTAATTATGCTTGTTGTGATTGCTTAGTGGAACAAGACTGAATTGAGCTACGGCTTAGATTAACTATTATTGTTTAACAAACATGGTGCAATATAAAATTGTATGCTGTATTATTAATTCTTGATTCTGCCTAGCAAGTTTAATTGTTCCTTGTTAGGGATTATGCTGTAGAAATATCACAAGTAATCAAAATAGTGTGTAGTATTACGAATGTTTTTGTGCTGGTATTACGAGTAGAGGTGCAGAACCTATCAAGTTATCATATAAGAAACAATCGATAGTGGCAAAAACAAAACTATTGTTATATCTATAGTATAACTAATCGATACTATTGATAGTTTTTGTTAATAAAAAGACACTTAAAAATAGGTGTCGAAAATTATATGAAATTTAAATTACCTAATCATTTTATAAACGATAAACTGTTGTTTTGCTAACCGATAAACTATCACTATCTTGTCTACCATATGTCAATATAAACTAGTGTTTAACTATCGATAAACTAGGGAACTAACGATAACTATTTATTTATTTATTTACAACCACTGAACAGGAAAAATTCCCTGAGGGTTGAAATGAAATTGATAGGACAATCATTACATCGCAACTATCGTTATAGAGGTATCCATAGTTAAGGTGCTAGTATAGTTAGCTTTAGTAGTTCCTTATTAAATTAATTACTCGTGCATTTCGAGTGCTTCATGAACCAAATTTTGGTTACAGTATACTAAATATATGTATTGTCTTTTCTGACTTTTCGCACTTGTTTTGAATAATGGAAAGTCTAGAAAAACATCAAAAATCGTACTTTACTAATAACTCATGCTACGATTGAAATATCTTTTTCAAAAAAATTACACATAATCTACCTTAGTAGTAGTATCTTAACATCGGATTGTCAATATTTTTTCAAAAACTATTCCCAATTTCTAATTTTAAAAAAATATCAAATTTTGAAATTTGTTTTTTTGAGAATTTTGAAATTTTTGAATCAATCCGATGTTAAGCATAAAATTCTAGACATTTTTTGTAAATACATTTTTTCTCTAAAGTGCACCTGAATTTAGTTATTAGTAAAGTACGAACGACACTTTTATAGTAGCTATACCCGAGCCTCAAGTTCTTTTTAAAACTATTGATCAATTTACTTACCTACTTATAAATTTGAGGCGAATTTCATCCTCTCCTGGAATAGATGGCGCAGTCCCTTCAAAAAATTTTAATCCTTGTGTGTTATTTACTAATTTACTTCACATATCAAAAAAATTAATTATTAAAAAAAATTATCACAAATGTGTATTAAATTTGCATATAATAAAATGATATAATTATAAATAGGTACCTACTCTAATTTTGTGGTTTGCTATTATTAAGTAATATCAATTTAATAATAATTTTTTTAAAGTTTATTAAATTTTTGCTTTGTAAGTGTGTATATTTGTATAAATTAAAAACGAGAATAATTGTATCCTAAATTCCTTATTATTAAAATTAAAATAACATTTTGCAAAACTTTTTATTATAGGTACCTACGTCTATTTTTATATTTTCGTCCCTTGTCGTAAGGCTTAAGAAAATAGTTGGCGAGCTCAAGATCAAGTTTAACTCTGGAAATAAAAAAATATAAGCAAACATGTTTAGTGAGGAGCAGTAACACGCTGGTGGAATCACCTCAGACACTCACATCACACATCAATCTTAACATCATAAAACATTCAAGTATTCGTATCTCGTTGGCGACCTGGTAAGGGTCACTCCAACCCAAAGCTGCTAGCCACACCTTTAGCAATATGACTAGGATTACTACAGCCCAATAGCTGCTCGCGGCATCGTTCGCGTCTAGTCACGGTCCACTACAGCCCAAAGGTGCTCGCTGCATCGTTGGCCGCCAAACACGATCCGCTTCTCTTCTCTCACCACGCTCTACACACCAGGCCAGATCAAAACGGATCTATTTCACATAATCATATAAGTACACTTTACTGATTTACGATCTGCTCTTCTCGGACACTATCGTTAGACTGAAATTCAAGGCTGAAATTTAAGGGACTAACTAATGACTTTCATTAAATCAACGGTTATCTAATTTGTTTGTAACTCTCTTACTAAAATAACATCTCGTAACACAAGGATTTTAAAACAATAAATTAATAATAATTAGTAAAATCTATTGCAACATAAAATGTTTGTTATAAGATACAGAGATATAAAATTTTGCGGCGTGCCATTTTAAATAATTAGATGGTAATTCTCATCCTTAAATTTTTATTGAATAATATATTATTGTAATGAAAACTTTTCAAAATCAGGGTCTGGAAATCCTGCATACCTTCAACAAGGATAATTAAAAATTGAATTAAAATTTCTTATTAACAAAGTAATTAAAACACAATTTATACACCCTGCTAAAAAATTAATTAGCGAAAAATTTCTATAAAAAAATTACACCGTAGCGGGGAAGTCATCATAAAATTAAATAAAACGAGAAAAGTTATAAAAATGAAAAATAACAACAAAAATGAAACGGGCACTTAGAAAAATTAGCAAAATTACGGATAATCCTACCAGTGGCGGAGAAGAGAAATGTTCTGCGGGGAGTTGCGGGTGGAGCACTCGGTCTCGGGGGTTTTGTTATCAGCGGCAGCATTAAGAAGAGCAAAGGTTCGTGTCACAAGGCTCATTTGTGGAACACGCGCCCGTTATTTGTCGCTTGCTCTCTGCCGGTGACTTGTAACGTAATATTGCCACACTAAACAACAACCTAGGTTTTTATTTTTGCAATATTTTCACTTGCAGAAAGTACAAGATTGTGTTGTATGCCGTAACTTGTACCTACAAGATTTCTATGTCAGAAATAATAATAAAAAGGTTTGCATGTAGTTCAGTTAGATTATTTTATTGTTTGTATGGGGCTAGGAGAAATTATTTTATATTTTAGTCCGTTTTAAAAACGTAGTATTAAAAACAATATTCATAAAATTATTTTCTGATTTTTAGTCAGGATAATATATAGATCCCATATTTTTGGGTCTTCAAAAATTTTGACACTTTGTGCACTTAAGTTACTAAATACAAACAGTTAAAATATGAAAAGATAATCCCGTATGTCTTACTGTTTCCGCGTTAGAATTTTTTTAACACTTTGTACAATGTGAACAGAAGAATCTCGTATGTCTTAGTACAAAGAGTTAACATGTGAAAAGACCAATCCCGTATGTCTTATATCGTTTCCGTGTTAGAAAAATGGGCTTCATTTATGGAACCACAAAATTTTTGATACTTTGTGCACTTAAGTTATTAAATACAAGAATATAAAATATGAACAGACGAATCTCGCATTTCTTCTCGTTTTCGAGTAAAAAATGGATCCTATTTGCGGGCCCTCAAATTTTTTGATATTTATTGCACTCACGTTACTAAATAAAAGGAGTTCAAATGTGAAAAGACCAATATAGTATATCTTAGCGTTTTCACGTTGGAAAAATAAGCTCCATTGGTAGGCTCCCAGTTCTCAAATAAAACAAAATATGAAATTGCCATTGCAAATGTTCATAACTTAGACACACGCAATAAAAACAATTTGTATAAACCCTCTGCTAAATACAACTGCACCAGAAATTCTCCGGATTTCGTTGGCGTGGAGGTGTTCAATACGCTTCCAGATGAGGTGAAGTCATGTGGGAGTGTTACTAGTTTTAAAACCAAATTAAAACATTTTCTAGTCAATAAGTGTTACTATACTGTAAAAGAATATTTACAAAAATTGTAATGTATTATCTTTTTCTTTTGTTTTTGTACCAAACCTGACGTTTTACATATGTATCTATTTACATCACGTAATAAAAACATTATTATTATTATTATTATTATTATAAATACGTGTGTGTAAAATTTGAAGTAAATCGGATAGGTAAAAGTAAGACAAATATATTGATTTAAAGATTTATATTGATATGAAATTGAGAAAATAAATTCTCGTATAAAAAAAAACTTGCACAGAATTGTGTTTTGATGTGATATTATTTATGTAATGTATTCTAGTATGCAGTTATTAATTCCGTAATTTTTTTCGCTTTTGCTAAAATTACAATACTAACCAATAAATGATCGATTCTAAAAAATAAGTTACTCAATTTAACTTTTTTTGTAATATTACAATTAGAATATACATGCAAAATATACTTCTTGAAAGCCAAAGCCAAATCCTAGGCCAAATCTAAAAAATAACAATTCCTGGAACACCTCACATTCCTCGGCCCCTCCAACGACACGCAAAGACTTAAATTATTTATAATGCAGTGACCAGTGAGTGTTAATGGTCATTTTAGAAATAATTAGGTACATCAGCCACAAATCTTTTGTATGCCCATATATTTAACAGAAATGTGTGTGTTTCTGATAACTTTTGTCTCCGACTGTACGACCAGTTCATCCTTAAGATAAATTTTCAGATTTTATTACTGAAATCGTTATATTTTCCGAGAAAACTATAAAAACAAAAGTTAAAGGGCTCTATTAGATCTTTCAAATAAAGAAATAGGAAATCGGTTAGTAAATAAGCGATTTAAAAAATTCTAATTCGTTGGCGACTGTAATAAACGACTTTATGACGTCACAGTTGGCGACTGTATACTTATGCTATAGTATACAGTCAAAAAGTTCAGTTTTAACATCATAGTTCGCCCCTATTAGCTTCAGGCTTCGCGACTGTTACAAGGCAGTTTCGAAACTTAGTGTTTAAAATTGAATGTTTTTTCTTTGAAAAATTAAGAATTGTTAAATTTGTGCAATATGGTTAGTACAATATATCTAAATACATCTTCACTTCTTAAGTTCTCGAAGAAAAAAATGCTTTAATATAATTTTTATAGATATGTTATGTTTTTACTTCCTTGTACAGAGTAAAAAGGAAGTATTATAATCGCGAAAAATTTCGGTTTTCAGATTTTGATGGAAATATCCGTTTTGACCTTTTCTGAATCCATTATGACTAGTTTCGTCGTGACGTCTGTACGTTATAGCATCTAGTTGTGCACCTCCTATTTTTGGTTTCAATCTACAAACCGGAAGTAGTACTTTTTTCAAATATTTCGATAAATATTTAATTTAAGACAAATTTTTTTATTTTAAATGAAAGATTATGTGATTATTATCTACAATCGATATTTTATAAATATTTTTGTATCTTGTATCATTTAAGAATAATTAAAGTATATATTTATAATTTAGTATTTCGGTATCTTGTAGTCCATGATCGATTAACATTTGTTACTACGTAAAATTTAAATGATTATGACATGACAGTGACAATAGTTAAATATGCTTCATATCTTCTTCTCCAGTTTAAATAAAATGACTAAAATATATTTGTGAGTATAGTAGCAGTAGTAGTAGTACTTATATATTAATATAATTGTATAATAAGTTAAAAGAATAAAGTAGGTATGGCGGGAGGTCTTGTGGTGGCTACGTCAGATTTTTTATATTATTCTACATTTTAGTTATTAAGAAAAATATGAACAGTTTAATAGGCGTACAAGGAAGTCATGTGGTGTCCACGTCAGATTTAAAAAAAATTCTTTTTAAATAAAATAGTTCATTTTATATTTGCCCGATGTTTGCGATTCAAATTATTGAAGAACTGGAGCAGCAACATCCGGGACGAATTTGTCGCCGACACGCAAATAAAAGATATGACAGATTCATTTCAAGTGTGAGATTTAGATGAAATTAATATGCTTGTTATTGTAATGCATTAATACCAAATGTTGGACCGTATTTTGTACTCGGACGATGATGTTACATATCGGAGAGTTGTAAAAGCGCATTTTTTGTCATTAAAACGTTGGAAAAGCGCAGAAATATAATCAATAAATTTATATTGAATAAGCGCAGATCGACACATTGAATAAGCGCAGATCGACACATTGAATAAGCGCAGATCGTAACATTGAATAAGGGCATTTTTCGAAAATGAGATTTCTGACCATAACAAGTTAGTCCAGATCGTCTTCGAGTATGATGGGGTTAAGTTCAGAAAAATGTTAGGCAAGAATATTTTCTAGGTTTAAGAAATTCAAAAAATATTGTAGAAAAACTGTCGTACAATCCCTAAAACCATTGTGCTTTTCAAATGTGCACTTCTGCGCTTATGCATCTACAATTTATGCGCTCTTCCAATGTGATAAGCGAAAACTGATAAACGTCAAATGCTCTTATTTAGCTCACCCTTACATATAACCAACCTAACTTCAATCTCTCCCTCACGCTCACGTGCACTCATGTTGACAACAAAACCTACATTTAAAAACTGTCCAAAAATTAATATAAAATCTGATGTGGCCAGCACACAACCTACAGCCACATCCAGACTTATAAACATAAATGTACACGTATAATCCGGTGTCCATATAAAATATACAAATAAAAATCTAAAATATTCAAGCACGGAAATTAGTATCACCTGAATCAAAAGATTAATTCAAAGAAAAAATCTTCTGTGTTGAAGCCATTCTCCGTTTAATTACTAAATTTAATTTCCTATTTCTGATTTATATGGCGTTAGTATGCCAACGTGTCACCCGTCTCAATTGTCAATATTTTTTACGCAAAATCAAAAATCAACCGATCATGGATTACAAGATTTCAACGTTTTATTTGCTAAATATATATTTTTAATTTTACTACAGTTCTTTAATGCTACCA